>JARHVA010006705.1:0-2500 GCA_037957365.1 Torreya grandis | reverse complement strand
TGGTCTGTATGCCAAAAATAAAAGATGATGATTGAAGAACAAAGCTCCAAATGGTTTTGGGAAGCCTATGATGATGCCCCCTCGAGGGAGTGGCCATCACATTTGTTGATGGATAGTCCCTCAAAAAGAAAAAACAAGAAAGGTGGAATTAACCTATGGTTGAGATTAATCCAAATAATAATCTTCTTACATGCATTGATGTAAAATGGATGCTGATTTGCCCAAAGGTAGTTTATAATCAAGAATAAAAGTCAAAATAATGATTTGCCCATAGGTGGTTATAATCATGAAGATCACTTGGATTGGCTTAAAATTGATTGTGCCCCAGTTAGGGTTGATTAGTAAGCATAACTCAAGGATATAACTTGGAATACAAATTAAAGAGGAATGGGCACAAAATGATGAAAGAGATGGATATAGGAATGAAATTGATCAATAGAATGATTTCATTGTACCTACTAATGGGGAGATGCTCATATTGATTAGTAATGATCTAACTAGAATGGATAATGGGCTAATTTGATCAAAGGTGGAATGGAAGGATTTGCCAAGGTGCCAAGAAGAAAATTCTATGACTCCATTGATTGTAGACCTTTGTGAAGTTGATTTTTGTTGTATCATGTGATGGTAGGGTTCATGATAGAACACCATGAAGACTTGGTAAAATATGCATAAGGATTGACTCCTAATATCCAATAAACACTTAAAAATAATGAATCAATGATAAAAACTATGGTGACAATGTTGATGTATGAATATGGATAGACTCAAGAATAATGTGTGCAAGGAATCACCCAATGCATACATATAGACCAATTCAAGGCAATACTGTTGAAAGTAAACAAATAGTAAAGAAAATAAATAAAAAAATAGAAAAACAAACAAACAAACAACCTAAAATAAAAAAACAAATAAAAATATTGAAAACAAAAGCAAAATAAATCATCCTAACAATGACAATGCCCCCAGTAAGGTGGATCGAGGATAGCTAACTATGCTTAGATAGAACAAATATTTTTGGATTTTTAAAATGTTATAAATGTTTTTATAATTTTCAGGTATCTTAACTCATTATAAAATGACAAGATACCTGATCACAAAATGGTGATAGTGTTTTGGCTTAGGCTACTCACAAAATAGTGAGAGGCGTTTGGCTTAGGTTACTCACAAAATGTTGAGAGAGTTTAGCTTAGGTTGCTCATAAAATGGTGAGAGCATATGGAAAGGGGGGACTGAGGTGACATCAACATGAATTGAGCATGACCCACATAGTCCTAAAATGAACTCATGTCATAATAATTCCATCCACACAAAAGGTGGGGGAAAAACCAACTAGGTCCCAATAAGTTCTCAAATTTGGTAAATGGCTAGTCAAATGAAAATAGTAATGGCAAAGTGATGTGGAAATGCATGGTAAACAACTGTTTCCCCTAGTTTTTCCCATAGGTAGTTATAACTAGGATACAATGGCATATGTCAATGCTACTAATTTTCCCATAGGCAGTTATAATTAGTTGCAAGACTAGTAAAACTCTAATTTTTTCCATAGGTGGTTATAATCAGGCTCACATAAACAAACTTTATAGGATGAAAGATATCTTTCCAAATCAATTGTCACACTACTTTCATTAGACTACCATTGAAACATGGATTGGATTTATTATTGAAACTTGATCAAAATCCTCTCACAAAAAGTGTAAGAAGAACCAAAAGAACCAAGATCAAAATAGGATTGGGTAAGTTGACTAAAAACAAGCTTTGGTATAGATAGGAATGGAATGATAGGATGGTATGTTCTTACTTAGGATAATGATGGTCTAGATAGATTGGATAAAATGGTAAGAGGGTTTCCCCCAAGTGGTAGGGTGAATGTTTGGGATCTACAACAATGGCAATGGCAATGTGAGATGATATGGTACATGTTTTTGGCTTGAGTGTGGTTTTTGATTCTATTGTTCCTACTAAAGTGGAGATGCATGTCTTAATCAACAAATGACATAAACAAAATAATTGATCATGTTAATTGCTATCCCACTACCTCATCTAAATAACTACTCTATCAAGAATGGCCTATAGATTTGGTTGTTGAGAATGCTTTTATGATCTTCATTGGTCATTGATTCTGATTCCTTTGTGTATTGAGACAAGGTATCTTTGTAGCCTTTGTAAAGGAAAGTGAGACCATGGATGGTAAATAGGGAAAAATAATGGATGGTGGATCTAATTTTGAAATGGAATGGTATATGATAATGGAATGTATAATGGTGGGGAAATAAATGAAGATCAGGACTTTCAGTCACACGTAATGTTGTTAATGTCAGATTTGACATAATTTTGGTTGTGGTGGGGTTGAAAAATTGATCTATCAAGAAGACCACTAGATTTTTTTGTTATTTGATCTTGAGAGTAGCTACCATATGATTATGCTATAAATTGGAATCTATTTTAATTTGATCTTTGATTTTGTCTTCATTAAGTAGTGAAGAACTTTTGTGCTTAT
>JARHVA010006704.1:740000-848260 GCA_037957365.1 Torreya grandis | reverse complement strand
CATGATTTTTAAGCTTTCCCCTTCTCAAAACACTTGAAAAACACCAAAAATCATGAAAAATAGGTTTTTTGGAACAATCCATACAAGTGACATTAGAAAAAAATACATGATAATAACCTCCTTTGAGTAATAAAAAACATACAAGAGGTTTTAGGACCAAAATATGTCACTATATGTGCTTTGAAGGTCTTTCTCTGCATACTGGTCACAACTGGGGTTTTAAGAGGGTTTAAGACATGTATGGGGCCTTAAAAATTATTCATAAAGATGGGATGTCCAAATGAACTCCTTATATCTAAAAAAAACTATTTATTTATCTCCTTAACTATCCCAAATTTATATCTCCCCATGATAATTTTAATAGATGGTATGAGCATCTGAAGTTGCTCTTAGGGTGGCTTGTTTAGCATACTTGAGGTTTAAGAGAGGTTGAACTTGATTTTTAGGTAGCAAGACTCACTCCTGAAAATTTTAAGAGTTAAAAAACCTTTAATAAACCCCCCTCATTATTATGAATTTATTTTAAGTTCTTGTTACCCCTCTATGTGCTCATGGTGTATTGATTAGGGTATTGGGGCTTAAAATCCATCTCCTCTTTACTAGCCCTCAAAGGCCTTAGAGTGAAAACATGAGTTTATTTCAACCTAAAAATGAATTTAAATCTCATATATGACCTTTAATTACCTTATATTCCCTTCATGATATCTAAAAATTTGTTTTTTATCCTTTTAGCTCAAGTAGATCATGTAAGCCTCATGGCCGCCCTTTACCAAAGAGTGGGCCTAGTCTGAGACAAATTAGTGTATATATCCACTATTTTTTCAACTTTTAAATTGTCATTAACCTATTTTTTAACTCATTTAAACACTCTATACCAGTTTTCATATCCTAATCATGCCCTTAGAACCCTCAAATCAATAGTTTCCTTCTTGACTTGGACTGTTTGCTAGTGTGACTATAGGGTTTTAGGCCTAACTAAGTTTTAACCCTCTCACATTGTTATCAAACCTGAATGGTCACATTTAAGTGTTGAAAACTCTATATTTAATTCAAAATTAAATATCTAAAACACTTTCATAGTCCTTTAATTTAATCAAAACTCACCTAAAAAAATTTGCAGGCCTATATGTGTATCTTGACTGTGTTTTAGGGTTGGAGACCATTTTGTTTCATCTTCACTTTTGTTTCTCTTTAATTTAAGGCATGACCTTATGACCCATATATTCTATATGAGATATATCTTATAATCTTTCTATATCTACGTTCTTTCATATGGGCTTAAGACCAACCCAATCATGTATGACCTGTAGGTATTCCTTTGAAAGCATTGACTTTATTTTCTTGTGTTTAGGTCTCGTCTTCACATACCTAACTTTCCAATGGACAATGAATCATATTTTTAGGTGAACTACCTTAAAAACCCATATGTATCTTCCTTTTAGGCTTAACACCCATTTATTTATTACTACCTGTAGGTGTCTTTAGACTACTGAATGTGTTTAGGGTTTGAGACTGGATTTGATACCCTACCCTTATCATCAAGTGATGTATTCCATAGTAGTTCATGAACCTATATGGATTCTCATTTATGTTCAATATTAACTTATGGATATTTATCACACACCTTTATCTTATTACCTAAGCACAAAACTGATTTTATTCTATTTATATTATGTAGGTGCCTCTAGGGTTAGGACTATATGTTTTATGTTTAGACCTTGCTCTCACATTTGTCTTCATGTAACACTCTTGAACCAATGTTATATTTTTAAGATAAAAATATATTATTTTCACAAACTACCATTCTATTTTAGGTATGAAAATGAGTTGTCCCTAAAATAGGCATGTAGATGACCTATAAGAAGGTCATGACTATGTTTTTTTGGGTTAGAACTCTGCCATCACACCAATGGCCCTCCCAATGCTTTTTTGGATTTTTTATAGTATTTGATTAGTTCAAATAATCTTAAAACACTATTTATCCTCTCATTATATGCATCTTTACTAGACTTAAAACCTTCTACTTAGTTGACCACCTTTAGATGCCTTTTAGGATCACTTGACTACTTACTATGGCTTTAAGACTTCACCTCTTTCTCAATGATATTCTCTTCACTTGTGACTTGTTGTTTGAATTTAAAATTGGAATAAAATCATTTCAACACCACTCTTATTACTTTTTTCTATCCATGTAAGGTACTATGCATAGTTGTAGGTGTCATTTTACTATGTCTAAGGTTTTGAAACCCCATCTACTAACTTCCCTTAGTGATCCTCTTCAAGGGTTTATTAAGTTACTTTAAACTCCAAGTGAGTTAAAATATTTTTTCCATACATAATCTATCAAATTCATTTAGGTTTAGCTCTATCTCATCTATTAACAGCATGTAGGTGCTCTTTTAGGGCATATGACTATGTGTAGGATCCTTTTAGACTGTGAACTCGGTCCACTTGGCCTTTAATGGATTTAAAGTTTCCATGTTTATTTTAAAGGAATTTTATCTTTTTTCACCTTTAGGAAATTGAGTTCCACTATCTGAGACTCAGTCTAGTGTTGATTAGGTCCAAAAAGTGGACCTATATGCCCTAGGTCTATAGGTCTCCACTTGACTGTCTTAAAGCTACACCAAGCCATCTTCTTAAATCTATTTGAGTTATTGACACTTCACCACTTTATACCTTCAAAAAAATTCTCAATGGTCCACAAGGATTCATGACCAAGCATCATGTCACCTTCAACCTACACTGACTATTTGTACAAACCTATACATAGTTAACTAATGCATGAGATTGAGAATGGATAATCTAATCAATTTGGTTAACTTTGATAATGATAATAAGGTCAATGATAAATTAAAGTAAAATGAATATAATTCAAGATATGTATCAACCTTATCCATGGCTCTAAGTATCCCAACATGTACCTACAATCTATATAACATACCATTGAATGAAATAACTATGAATCTTCATTGGAATGTGTGCATTAGACTCTTATATTGAACCTTTCTTCACTTTAGGAATATAATGTCATCTAAAAATCATGAACCATGATATATTACTAGTTCATTATTCAAATTGGAACCTCAAACCTCTATTAGACTATTCACACATAGACTAAGTATCCAAAGCAAGTAAATTGAAAGGACATGGACAAAGTGACACATCTTCAAATAAAATAACATGGATTCCATGAAAAAAAATACATTATATGAATAATTAATCACTATAATCCTCTAAATATGACAATCATGTAGATAAAATAAAGGCTTATAATAGAATCCACTAAAATAGTCTGTACACCAATGCCTTCTCTCTCCAAGTGAAATTAACTCATAAATATTAATTAGATAATTAAACCACCATGAAATGGAGATATAATACCCCCATAAAACATCCCCAAAATAATTCATCTCCATAAATTTTTTAAGTGGATAAATGGGTGCCAGAATAGACCCCTCTTAGAAGAATAGGCCATAATGATGTGATGTCACTCTTACCAATTATTCAAAAATAAGAGGCCAAAAATATTTTTTAAAAATTACACTAATTTAAATATTACTAATACCCCTAAAATTTTCCAAATTTTTAGTTCCTAAATCTCTCTCCTTTATCCATACCAAACATTTGAAAACTACCCTCCTAGAGATGCCAAAGAGGTTAAAATAGGAGATAGAATTGTTTTATTCATTTTACATCATAAAACCTCTCCAAAAATACTTTTTTGACATTTTCATGGAAAAATAAGGTATTAAGATGCCTAAATCTCAATTTCACCTAAAGAATTGTATGGATGGCCTCAAAATAGGCCTTTTTGGCATAAAAACTACCATAATCACTTGAGAAGCCTATTGAAAATAATGTAAAACGTATCAATTTTATATTTTTATGTTCTAATAATTACATAATGTCCTAAAAATCAAATTTTTTGGTTAGAGGGGTTGGTATTTGGCCTTAGGAGGTTAAATTACCAACACTAGGTCTTTTGAAAAAAGGCACAAAAGCTAGACTTTAAACAAAACAAGGTAAAAGATTTAATATAAAAAAATTGAAACACATTGGCATAAACTATTCATTCATATTTAAAAATTAACTTGGATAATTAGTATAAGACATAAAACTCTAGGCATATGGAGATAGGCTACTTCTCCAAATTTAAGCACAAATAATAGTTTTCAAATTGCATAAAGAATTAACCTAATTTGCACAACCTCAAAGATAAAGATTGATGTCTAGGCCCAAATTACAAAAGGCATAGGCATAAATCAATCAATTATTGTATTTGAACTTGTCAAGGCTAATTTCAACCTCAACTTGGAAAACTAGGCTCTTTCAAGCAAACAACAAGCTAGACAAGAAAGGATAGCAAAACAACACTAGGTAAAGATCCCAAAAATCATACATGGATGTGGTTTAAACATGGGAATTTGGACACAAGGAAAAAATTCTTTGAAATTATTTGAGTAGCATAATGACATTATCATGCTCTAATTATGTGACAAATGTTTGTTTTAAGACTCAAAGGCCTAAAACTTAAAATGAACTGAGTAGCGTAATGATACCCTTTTCAATCAAGTCACACACACACACACACACACACACACACACACACACACACACACACACACACACACACACACACACACACACACACACACACACACACACACACACACACACACACACACACACACACACACACACACACACACACACACACACACACACACACACACACACAACAAAGGTTGATAAAAACACTAAGGCACATGCATAATGTCAAATTAGTGATGTAACACCTCCTCAAATAATGAAGTGATGTATAAACAAGACTTATTTTAATTTGGTATGGTAAAAAAAATAGATAGTTTGACTCAAAACCATGAAATAAAGGATAAAATGACATAAACACCTAAGTGTAACATCCTAAATCCTAAAACTTAAAATATTGCATATTACTATCAAAAAAAATTAATATACACTCTCTTGAGAGAATTTTCATTTTTAATCCAAAAAGTAAAAGCACATAAAAATTAGGGTTTTTAGTCCTCTTCTCTCAAGAGTTTTTATTGTAACATGAAACTTCAAGATACTCATCTTGCAATAACAATATGTCCACAAAAAGTGGGGTTGTTCTAAACTATAATTTTTTTCTTGTTTCTAGATGGTATCAAGTGTGGCTAACACTAAAGATGCAATCAAATCATTTGGATCTGTGTCAACTAGCTTATTGTGAAAAGCTCTTGTCCTTTTCAAAACAATTACATCCATCACTTTCTCAGTGTAGTGTAATGTCTGAGTTGATCATACATTTTGAGGGTAGTAGTTATTAATGTAGGTAGTTTAACCACTCAAACTAACATCCTAGTGATTCACTAACTCAATTTATATACCCCACCATGGATTGGGTTAGAACAATGTCAAGAGATGAATTCCTAAGTTAACTCTTCCCTAGAGAACTCATGAGGAGGCGATGAACTCCTGCTCACAGTCTAAAATACATCAAAATAAAGACAAGTGAAAAGACATTATGGTCATTTTGGGGTCACCCAAACCATGCAAATTTGGGGAGGGCCTTAGCAAATTTATTTTCACACTTTTGGACTAAAACAACTAAGGCAAAAAATGAGTGGTTTTTGTCACCCAAGTTCCCTAAAGAGGATGGGAGAAGAACATACACGCATCACTCATTTTTCTTAAACAAAAGACTTCAAAAAATAAGCAATAAAAATGAAACACTTAAGAGTGTTTATCTAGTGTGAGAGTTCATTTTAATCACCAAAACAAAGTGTGTAGTGAATTTTGAGACCCTTGGCATTTGTTAATTGAAAAACTTGTAAAAACTTCAAAAATAACTAAGGCATGAAAAGAACTAAGTTCATTTTAAGCACCAAAGACAAATGTGTGTAATATTTAAACATGCTTTAAACCTTACTTTTTCCACCTTAGGACTTACAATTTGTTAGAGGGTTTACCTGATTAGAAGCCCAAAATCAAGTGAGGAAATAATATCTTGAAATAAACTCTTAGGTTTTTATGTTTTCTACCTCAAATATGGATCAATGTCAATTTGCATAGGGATCGATGTTGGTCCATAAAGATCAACATCAGTCGATCCACATAGGGACTGATGTTGGTCCATAATTATCGATGTTAGTTTATAAGATTGCTGATATTTTTTCCAAAAACATAAAAAAAACATAATTCTATTTTGATATAAAAATGGCTAATAACATGAGCTCAAAACCAAAACATTCCACTAGATCCTAAAATAAAAGGGTTGGGCAAAAAATATTTAGATCCTCAAACATAGAATGATAGCAATAGAAAATTAAAAAACCCACTATTATCTATGTCTCTATCATGCTCTATCTTTCACACAAGGACCATGGTCAATTTAATGAATCAATTTCAGTTTAAGAGAATTGACGTTGATCTCTATCAAATTTTAAAATAAACTGGCATCGATCCCTCCAACCTATGAGTTTCTAAAAATAGAAATATGTGAAAAATGAACTAAAACCCCAAATTTTGAAGATTTTTAAGCATCTATTAAAAAAACTAAAAGTAGTATATTAATCTTCTTGGTTATATGGGATGCTTAGAATCCCACCAAGCGTGCTAACATGTGAACTATGAATTTGACATAGAGGGGAGGTTATTATTGTGTTAGCCTCATAAAACTAATGAAATGAATACACTAAATTCCTAACACCTCTAGCCTAGACACTAGGGAGAGCTTAAGTAATACAAAATAAATGAAAGCACAACAAAAACATAAAAGAAACAAGTCTTTTACCTTTCTTGGGGGCTCTAAATGGATTTGTTGAATGGATTTCTTATTGTGTGCATCAATAAGTCCTTGGTAATGGAGGTTGTTTGGATCCTTCTCTCCTTCACACCTTGTATTTTTTATACTTGGCTTAATAATTTGGCATGATAACCTTACTTGCATGGCATTTAGGCATTATAACACTATAATATCTAAGCTTGTTGAAGATATTTGTTCATAATAAATTTTTACCAAAATATCTTAGAATCCAATAGGTAGGGCCTTGTATTTATAGCCTTAGGAATTAACTCTCACCCTAGATGAGTTAAAGTAGAGTTTAGGATTGGAATGGATCCAACCTAAACCTAGGTGAGTTAAAACTAGCTTAATTGAGTTAGTAGTGGTCAAGTAATTATGATTTGAAATTACTAGGCATGGTTCTCAAATTAGATATTTTACGATATTTTCAAAAAGCTTGACAACTCATAAAGGCAATGATGAAAGGCTTGGATATTTTAAATTTTTAAATTTACTTTTATAGATATTCATTAATTTTAAATGGATAATTCAACTAGGCATTTAATCTTGTTTAACTTGTTAATTAATTTAGATTAGCCTTTTAGATATTTCAAGATTTGATTAAGTGTGCAAGTGCCCCACTTAATAGGTCAATAGGTCAAATTGATAGTTGTGATGCCAGAAAGTGATTAGGGATGAATCTATGAGAGGTTATTATTACATGTGAACTAGTATCCCAAATAGGGGTGCCTCAACATGATTTTAATATTTGATAAATTATGTACAAGTAAATTTGGGATGTTGAGTGATTATTAAGCTTAATTTGTAATGTTTGGTAGGAATCGGTCTAAAGTCTGATCAAGAGCTAGTTGTGGCCAGTTTTGGGTGTCTATATGAGCAACCTAATATCAAAATTACAAAATCAAAATCAATTATTAAGTGTAATGTCACATTATTTGTATATAAAATTACATGTACAAAGTCTTCAAAATATGCTAGTATTGCATATACCTAGCAAAGTTGTGCCTAACATTCTTTTATATCTAAATCATAAAGTACAAGATTAGAAATGCAATCAATATCAATATGATACATAAGATGGGTATCAAGACACTCTCCCATAACTTAACAATGAAAATATTATAATAAATAAGGATGAGATTTTACAAATTTTTAGAGACAGACTTCAGGAACAGTGTCATGATCATGCATAGATTCTAAAATCCATAATGGAAATCAATAACAAATCAACTAATGGTCAATCTTCTACTCCCCTAGATAACAATATTGTTACACTTACTTTGGGGATAACTCAGCATGTACAAAAACCTATTTTAACTTGATAACCTTTAGTATTATTTACACCTCATATGGACAGTTCCTCTTCTCTATATATACAATCCCTTAGTCATGAGGTTCATTATTTTTAGGATAAGGTGTTACATCTTGGGCAGGGAGTTACTAGGCCATCACATGCCTTGGATTCTCATTTTTTTACATATAAATTTGGCACATCACATATAAAAAAATCCTATACCATATGGATTTATGGCACCTAATATTACGTTATCTGATGGTAAGGGTGACCCAAAGAACCATCTCTAATCTTTCCACCAAGCATGTTTGTATTATGTGTATAATGATTGGCCCATATTGACCAAATGTTGACCTAAAGTCAAAATTGGTCACCCTCTCTTGGTTGAAACTTCATAGGGTTTTAAAAACTTTTCATGGTCTTGTCATGGTCCTAAATAGTTTCATATGGTCATATTTTTCCTTGTCTATCATTGTCTAAATTTTGGTCGTATGTTCTCTTGTCTAGTCTTATGGACCAATTACAAGGTCTCGATGTTGTCAAACATGGTGAAATGTTTGGTATTTTTTAAATTCAATATAAAATATTTTTTATATGTTATTAAAGTCATATTATCATTCAATAACCTTTTATTATGTTTTATTATGCTAAAATTACAATTTGGCCAATTTTTGGCCTATTTAGCAGAGTTGAATGTATCATTCAAAGAAGAAAGCATTTCAATAAGATTCCCAATGTCATTTATGTCATAAATGGGTAAATTAATGTTTATATATGGTCATAAACTGACAAAATCTATAGTTCAAGACCTAAACTAAGCAAAAATACACTTACAAGCACTTTTGGGCACTTGTATGGCCTTACAAGATCAAATTTTAGTTGGAAATGGTTTTCAAGTTTCACTTGGGCTCCCTCAAATAATTTTACATCTTTAAAACAAGTTTTAGGTCAAACTGACACTTTAGGCACTCTTTCTCCTCCATTGCTACCATCACAATCTCAAAAAGTCAAATTTGAAGTGAATAGTATGACCAAGAGAGAGAGAGAGAGAGAGTTAGGAGATGAAAATTTGGCCATTATTATGGGTCCTAATAAGCTTTAAATATAGGGAATTGGTTTAAACACTTATGACCTCTTATTTATGAACAATCGCTAAGAGTGACAAGTCACTATGTCTTATCCATTTGAGTAGGGTCTATTCTTACATGTTTTTAGAGGTCAAGGAGTTATTTTTAATGGTATTTTCATCAGCCAAATAATCTCCATGAAGTATCTTCACTTGGAGGAAAATTGTCTTGATGTACAAGGTGTTTTAGTGGATCCTCCTACAAGTTTTTTTTTGTTTGGGATATTTGTCATATTTAGAGGTTACAAATGCTTCATCACTCATGAAATATCGCTCAACTTCATGGATTTCATGTGTTATTTGTCTGAGATGTGATCCTTGTCCATATTATTCAAGTGTGATGCTCTTTGGGGACATGGTATATGTTATGCAGTCCACTACATGTGTGGTTATCAAAATTGGCTAAAATATTAGTGATATATCATAGTGTAAGATTCTAAGACAACATTGCATTGTTGGAAGCATGAGAAAATCAAGATAGCAATCTAAGCACACCTTTTAATGAAATTACAAATGTCTCTTCCATATACAAGCATGTACAGCCTTTATAAGTAGGTTGAAGATGCTCAAAGTCATGGGTAAGGCTTTTTATATCTCTTCATGCATTTATATCTCTATGACTACCCTATTTCCATCACCAAGTGACACAAATTGACTAGATGTTCTAAGATAACACACATACCTTATATATGGAGTGACTATATGTATAAGTCTATATAAACTATAATTAAAATTGAATATTATATGATGTATGGTCATAGGACTAATGATCTATGTATAATTGATAGACAAGAACACAAAAGTAAAAGAGACCTAAGCAGCTTGTCTAAGTAAAAGAGACCTACAAGGAAAATAGGATTATAGGTCCTCTTGGTGAACCAAAAGGTCAATTTATATCTAATAATATAGTATCAAATAAGAGACTTAACTTCATTATAGATATATTAAGATAGGGCAAAAATATTTAAAAGCAACTAGACCACTTACAAGTCAAAGATGGTTAAGGAACTGATTTGACTAGTCCTAAAAGGCACCTAAAGGACTATGTATAGAATAGAGATGGTCAAGGGTATGATTGAGATAAGAAGCATATGAACTCTTCCTATGTATTGTGATAAACTCCTTTGGTTTAAATCCTTCAATCATCATGGTAAGTGAGAGGACTAAGTTTCAAACCTAATACTCAAATAGCCCTCTAGCACCTATAGGTTGCTAATGAAACAACTAACATCAAACCTAAAGAAAAGAATCAAAGTATGTATAAGATATGTTTGAAAACATAAATGAGACTTTTAAAAAATCAAAAATTCATTTAGATAATCATAATATGAAGATTAAGAACAAAAAACACCTAGATGTAGTCAAATCATCCAAGTAGGTACCTACAAGGTACATACCGAGGATAGGCTAGTTTCAAGCCTAAAGGGAAGGGTAGAGGTGTATGAAATATCTGAGGTATACCTTAGATATACCAATGGGTCATAATTTTATTTGAAACCAAAGTAAACATTTTGTTTTGATAAATGAATTTGGCCAAATCTGAGTTCTAAACCCCATACACAGTCAAAAGGCAACCTATAGGTCCACCTACTCTTCAAGAGTGTTTTGCTTATTTTGAGAAAATTGATGTTTTTATATGGATATAAAAATATTAATGATATTTATTTAATGTTATCATATTTTTATCATCACTTATTTTGAAACCTCATATCTGATACAAAGGTGAAAAGGTCAAAACTATGTCTAAGACCTAATGAAGCATAGGACACATACATGCCTAATTTCATTGCCAAGAAATAATCAATTATTTGGAATGGAGAATAGAGGTAATTATAATGGATTTAAATATTTTATGATCTCCAAAATTATTACACTAACCTACAATATTATAGACTCTAGTGTGAAAGGATAGAATTCTAGAAACCTTGTTTAGGCCTGTAAGCCTGATTCTCACATGCAAATAGACCTAAGTGCAAGAGTGTGAAAAAATGGATTATTTGAAAAAAAATTAGTGACATAAGGTATTTATATATTTAATTACACGATTTGAAAAAAAAAATAATTTTCTCACTCCCTTTAAGGGCAAAATATAGAAAACACAATCACTAGGCTATAAACCTAATACACTCCTCATGGCATCAACACTTGGATACTAAGGTATAAATAAAAATGGGTTGAATTTATACCTATGACATATGTTATAGCCTTAATTAGGAATTTTAATAAGTGATATATGTATTGGTTTATAGAGGGAAACCTAAAAATGGCCATTTTGGCCTAAAATTGGTGTTAGAGTGCACAAAATGAGCATTTGCTACCTAAGGAGTACCTTATCGCACTCGTATATTTCATGAGGATTTTCATGGGAAAAATTGGTAATTTTAGGTGATATAGGGGTATCCTAAAAATAATCTTGTGGTGTTAGGAGGGAGAAAGAGGCTATGTTCTTTATGAACAGTCATTAAGAATGAAACATGCTTAAAACCCTCCTAAAACGCGATAGTGACCAGTCAAGATAAATGGACATCCAAAGAAAATTTAATTCCAATTAGGTTCTCAACATGTACCTTGTCTATACTTGTACTTATATAGACTGTAATAATGGCTTATTTTGCATGTTATTTTATGTTTTTTACGTGTTATAAGAAAATGAGAAATTATCAATCATTAGATGAAATAATTTATGATGTTTTAAATTAATTAAAGCTAAAAAATATGCATATTATATTATATATATGATCAAATAAGGCTCATTTTCCAAGGCAATCACAAATAGGCCTAAAATGAGACTAGGTGGTGAGGTCATTTCATGGTTCTCATACTTCCACATGGTGTCAAGACATAAAAATTGAAATGGGGTTTATTATTTCCTATTGAAATTTAATAAAAAAAAAATTCATACATGTGGTATTATTTTGGAGAAATAAAATAGGGTTCTAGGCAAGGTGGTCTAATTGAGGCCTAATTGAAGAGAGAGAAAGGTAGAAAAATGGAATTCCATTTGAATTCATAATATGAAACTTTACATGAAGATGTAAGGAAATAATGGGTAATATAATATCCATTCATGTTTTCATTATCATCCATGCATTTTGCTACATAAGGAGGTATACAAATTTTTAGGGCTATAAGGAAAATGGCCTAGTGAGGTCTTGAGGATTAAAATGGAGTCTTGGGAATTGTTCCAAGAAACAAAATGGTTTTTTATACATGAAAATATATTTTAATACCATCTATGGAGAAAATAGACTTGATGAAGATGAACTTGAGTTTTGGGCCGCTTGGACCAAGCTAGGCATGGGAGATAAAGAATTTCAAAACACCTATACATATGAATGATGAAGTGTCAAATAAAAGGAGTTTTTGAAGGAATGATAATTGTCCATTGAGTTTTTATAAATAAATTCATGGTGAATTCATGATTTAAAGGTCCTTTATTCACTCTCTTTATGCAAAGAAGGGAAGTTATCAAGAAGCTAGTCAAGGTATCAAGCCAAGTTGTAACCCCTATGCCACTTGGAAGGTTGGATCATATTCAGGAGTGAGACACATGAATTACATAACCTAATTTATTTTTTTAACTCACATGGACACTTTTCAATCTCTTCTACTATGGCCCTCTCTCTCTTCACAATTCTCTATATAAGCAACCAATTTTGGCTTTGCAATCAATCCATACCTAGTATGGTAAATCCCTACTAGTTTGAGTATTGATTTTTCCTTTGAATAAAGTATTTCATTATGGTTTTTATTTCTCAAATTCTTATCTAAGTATGTGAAGTAGTTCATAGTTAAATGATAAGTATAATCATATATCCTTATGTTCACCTTACTCTTTCATGTTTTATGCAAGTAGTCTACTCTCTAACGAGTCACATGAAGTGTAGTTAGTGTTATTGTATTTCTTTAAGTGTAAGTAAGATTACTAGTGTCGAAAATTAGACCTCTTATTCATCCACCTTTATAAATTAATTTCATCTTACCTCCATGTTGAAATACTTATATTAGATAAACCTTGTATGTTGAGATCAGTTTTATGAATCACCTTTTATAGTACAAGGTCATGGTAGTATTTTAGATTTAAACTTGGTAAATCACCTCATTAGGTTAGGTTTCTTTCATGTTTTTCTATTCCTTTTTCACTTTAACAAGTCATTACCATAGGTGATTAGCTTAAATAGACATATCAAGGGAGTTAGCCCTTCAATCTAGAGGTTTACCCCCACTATAGACATCCCAAAGGTTTAGGGGTAATCCCATTATGTCACTCAATTGGAGTAGACTTGAACTACCTCTCCAAGGGTGAAAAATTGAGTGACAATAGTTCTATAATGTTATGGGATAATTGTCCTAATCACTTCTTGTCAAGGTGAATGTTGGTCTTGACAATATCAAAGTTGTATAAGGGTTTTCTACTTAGCATTTGGTGACTCCACTAAAGGTAGAACATCTAGTTGTAGACCAATTTCTTGTTTATTTTCTTATGCTCCATTGTCATTACTAGACTAGTTGATAGTAGAGGTAATCATTCTAGAAATCCACTCCCTCATCTTAAGCTTCTTCTTAAATTTCAATAACCTGAGCCTTTTTTGACACTTGAGAATCCTGAAGAAGAGCCTGAAGAGCAAGAAGACTTTAAAATTCAAGAATAACAAGAGAGTGAAGAAGATTTTTAAGGTAACATGGCTAGGAAACATGTTTTCCCAGTTTTTAAAACTAAAAAAATCCCATTAACCTTGTTGCCTATGATGATATCCCTCCCATGCCACCAAGAGTATCCTTTTTTTTTAATGGGAAAGGTCCTATCACTCCAAATGAGCACATTAGAGACATATCTAACTTCTATAATTTCTATAATATCACAAAGATTAATATAAAAATTAGAGTGTTTTCCATGTCCCTTATGGGGAAAGCCCTTGATTGGTATATAACCTTGCTAGGAGAATGCATTACTATGTGGCATGAATTTGGGGAGTTTTTGACTCAAAGATTTGAGGATAGGAGTGATCATACATCACTAATCCATCAGTTGAATATCATTTAAAGAGGACCTAGGGAATCCATTCATGATTTTAATGAAAGGTTCCAAAAGACATGGAATAGGATTCCACCTCCAATCAAACCCCCTAAAATTTTTGTTTTCCCAACCTACCTTAGAGATATTGGGATTGATATAGCTGTCATGTTGCAGTCCATGGGAAGGTATACCTTGCATGATGCCTATGATGTGGATATTAGAGTTGAGAATAGTTTGATCCAAGATAGTAAGCTCCCTCTAAAAGTCTCAATCCCTATATTTCCTAACATGCCTACTACTCCTCCAAAACTTGCTCTATTCCCAAATCTAAATAGTAAGTCTAAATATTCTCTAAATAAATTAGATGATGCTATTAATTTTCAAGAAAAATATAAGGCCTTAGAAGCTTCAACTAGGCACAACAATAAACTTGTTGGAGCTTACAAAAACTCATACTATTACCCTCCACAAGAAAACATATCTCTACCTAAACATAATTTTTAAGGGAGGGAACAAGATCAACTTAATTTAAATAGGCCAGCTAATTCTTACAATCCAAATTATGCTCCCACCATAAGAGCCATGGTTTTATTCCATAGCAACTTAGTTAAAGGAGAAAATTGGCCAAATTCTTTATGGTAGCCAAAAGGTTAGTACATTAATGATAATGAAGGTTAAGGTCAATCCTTGGTGGCTCAAGGAGGGAATATTCCTTACTTGACATCAGAAGATGATAGCTTTAGGCAAGTAAAACCAATTAGAGAGTGTATCAATTCAGGAGCAACCTTTATGAACTATCAAATGGAAGACAATTTTGTCCTAAATTAGAGAACCTCAATTGCATCCAACACAAAGTAAAAGATGATAAATTTATGAGATTCTCAAAATGTGTATACAAATCCAAACAACTTTCCTTCAAATCAACAAGGTATGCATGCAAATGTGGTAACCTCTACAAGTCTTACACCTCTTCAAAATCAGAACTTGGGAAAGGTGGTCAAACCTTCATTGCCTCAAGCTCAAGGTACTAAATTTCCTCTAAGGATTAAATAAAAGGTTATTTTATCTCCTTTTAATATCATTTACTCCTTTAATAACATAAAAACAAACATAACCCTTTGGGAGGTACTCCATATGCCTAGTCAAAAGGAGTTACCCCAAAAGCATATGTCTCAACTTCATATTCTCCCCAACTAGAAAATAATATTGGTGTGGCCCTAAAAAATTCACATACTTTTATTTTTTAATCTTCTACCAAGTATAAAAAACTCACCTTTTTATCTTACCCTCATTGTGGGACATAAGTTGGTCCATAATTGCATTGTGGATAGTGGGACAAGCACTTGAATTATGCCTAAACTAGTTGCAGACAAGTTGGGCTTGAATTATGAACCATATGGAAAAGTAATGTTGAATACTAATGGATAACAAACCAAATCAATAGGGCTCATCAAATTTTTGAAAGTGTTCTTGCATGAGTGCCCAAATTTTCTAATTCTACAAGACATAGTGGTGGTAGATTTTCCTACGCACATTAGCATCTGCCTATAAAGAGACTTCATTACAAAGATAGGAAGATATGTTGATTTTGATTGGTCTTTCTTGGCTTTTAGAATGAGTTATGGAGATAAATTGATAATAATAACATAGACATTTTCCAAGTTCCACATTAAATCATATGTGGAAACTAGTTCCAATCTAAATTACACTATCAATGAACAAGAGGAGCATGTCATAGATGATGGAGCATATTCTAAAATCAAAGTTATTTATGATATATTCTTAGATTAATATGGTGCAGAGACATATGAGTATGATCCCTATGCTTTCATTGAAGAGATAGCTTTTGGTATATATATCATTCATGAAGAGGATGATGAGCATATAGAGGCAAGTCGTGATGACTCCCTCACACAAGTTACAATGGGTAACTATTATTCTCATATGGATGATGATGATAAGTATCCAACTATGATGGATCATGAAAATGAGGAAGATGTACAATTTTTCCTTCCCAAGATGAATAAGTTCATGAGTGTGATAGTTATAAAGATGGTGATGATCTATGGCAATAGTTTCATGATAAGTTCAAGAATTTGAACAAGTAAGGCAGCTTTCCCTTAAAATAAATATGAACTTGAGAGTAAGGCCATTGATGGAACTAATGAGCATAAACAAGAGTGTCAAGTCACTAAAAAATAGACTACAATCTTATAAGATTGCAATAAAACCAAGAAAAAAAAATTGCATTTAAGGAGTATCCTAGGCCTCAATCTGATATTGAGTCATGAAAGGATATTCCTACAAAAAATTAATGAAAATACATGAAATAATAGATTTATTTAATGAAAATGCATGAAATAACATATTCATATAATTATAAAAAATACCAAAGGGATTATATTGATCGTAGACCACTTCAAGGGGGTAACCTCTTTTGAGCAAGCTCAATACAATAAATGCATGAATGCCTTCATTGGCCTCAACACTTACTTATATATTAAGTCTAATGTAAATAAATACTACTTCCCATGAATGTGGGATTAAAAAAATGATCATGGGATGACTTAAAAAGCATATGCATCCATATAAACTAATATAATAACAAAGTAAATATAAGGGGTAGCATGGATTCCTAACGTCCCCTCCCTCTTAGAAAAAAATTTGTCCTCAAAGCTTTAAATGTGTGAATTGGTGTTGAATCTGAAATAGTGGTTTCCATGTTGCATCCTCTAGTTTCATTCTATGCCACTGAATTAATACCTCTATGATGGAGTGGTAGTAAATTTGGTGTGTGCACCTATTTAGGATTGCCTCCATCTCAATAAGAAAGGATCCTTCATTATCAAGTTATAGTAAAATATTTTTCACTCTAATGTTTATGCCAAGAAATTTCTTCAAACAAGAGACATGAAATACTAGGTGCACTTAGGAAGAAGGTGGGAGCTCAAACTTATAATAAACCAACCCAATCCTCTATAGAACCTTATATGGCCCATATAAATTTGGAGTCAGCTTATGATTCCCTTTGAGTTTTAGGGAGGATTGTTTTTATGGATGCAGGCAAAGAAAACTATATCACCTACTTGAAAAATGTAGTCATAATGGTGTTGATTAGCCTATTGTTTCATTATATTTTGTGTTATATGAAGATTATCCTATAGGGTGTTGAGGATCTGATCTTGGGTTCAGATAATCACGTTGATCACTTAAACTGATGAACTATTGGGGTGTATGGAAGGATCACTGGTGGTGCTTGACCATAGACTGCTTCATATGGAGTCATTTTGGTTGAAGTGTGGTAGGAGGTATTGTACCACCATTTAGAAAGAGGAAGCCACTTTTCCTAATTATTTTGTTGTTCTGATATAAAATAATGAAGGAAATTTTATAAGAATTTGTTGATAATTTCAGTCTAGCCATCCATTTATGGATGATACCCAGAACTCATCTTTAGTTGGGTACTAGTGCATCAAAATAGTTAAATCCACAAAATGTATGGTGAAGGTTGCATCACAATCTAAGACAATGGAAGAAGGAATTCCATGAAGATGGAAAATATGGTCTAAGAAAATTTGTGTGACTATAGAGGGGGTATAAGAATGGCTGAGGTCACAAAAATGACTATATTTGGATTGGTGATAAACCAAAACCAAGATCAGTATTTTCCTTATAGATGTAGTGATCCCCTTAATGAAATTGATATAAACATCTATCCAAATCCTAGTATAGATTGGCAAGGGTTTGAGAAACCTAGGAATGAGTCTTGTTTCACCCTTGTTATATTGGCAAGTATCACATTCATCCACCATCTATTGAATTGAATTTTTCATTCCCTTCTAAAAGAAGTTACATAATTCTTGCTCATAAGTTTTGAAAGACCTTGATTTCCCTATGGATGAATAAGTATGGAGTCATAGAATATAGCATGTTAAAGATCTATGATCTAGGGAAGCACTAGGTGACCTTTATATCATAGAGAAGCACCATCCCAAGAATAATATGGTATGGCATAGGGGTCAGTGGCCAACTATTGAACGATTTGAGATAATGAGGAGTCAATGACATACCCATAATATACAACATCTAACCAATTTGGAATAGGCATGGAAATAGTTGAAAGGGAAGCTTGGTCTGTAAATGTGCGAGATAGAGCATCAACCACAATATTATCCTTACCCTTCTTGTAAGTGATATCATAGTTATAACCCATGAGTTTTTTGACCCATTTCTATTATGATGATATGGATACCCATTATTCCAAGAAATATTTTAGACTCTGATGATCAGTTTTGATGCAAAGATGATTCCCCATTAGGTATGGTAGCCACTTCTATATTGCATGCAAAATGGCCATCATTTCCTTCTCATAAGTAGAGAGTAATAAATTATTTCTAGATGGGGCTTTGTTGGTGAATTTAATGGGGAATCCTTCTTATAAGAGAACAACACCAATTCAATTATCACAAGCATCGCTCTTAATAGTGAAGGTCTTGGCAAAATCTGACATAGCTAAAATAGGTGTAGTACACATAGCTTGTTTTAATGCTTCAAATGCACACTCAACAGCTTGTATTCATTAAAAAAAAACCCTTTTTTAAAATATCTATCAATGGACCTTTAATCCTTAAAAAACTTATAATAATATCCAGTCAGCCTCAAAAAACCATGGAGGCTCTTGAGTGTTTAAAGATGAGGCCAATTTGTCATGGCAGCTATTTTTTTTGGGATCCACCTAAACCCTTTGGGATAAAACAATATGCATAATGTACTCCACTTTGTCTAGGAAAAAATCACATTTGGACTATTTTTCATGTAGATAATGATTAGATAGAAGTTTTAGTTTGAGATCCAAATGGTGGAGATGCTCAAACCATGTTTTACTATAGATGAGGATATCATAGAAAAAGACTGGAATGAATTTATGCAAGTAGGGTTAGAATATTTTATTCATCAATGCCTATAATATTAGAGTATTATTGAGGCCAAAAGTCATGAATAGAAACTCATAGTAGCCATCATACCTACAAAAAGATGTCATAAGGATATCATCCTCATGAAGTTAGATCTTGTGATATCCAGAGTGGAGATCTAACTTGGAAAAAAAATGAGCACCATGAAGTTCATCAAGAATCTCATCAATAATAAAGATCAAAAACATATCCTTGATTGTGATGTGATTAAGTGATTGAAATTCAATGCAGAGGTGTCATGACCCATATTTTTTCTAGACAAGGAGATCTGGGGAAGAATATCGGTTGGTACTAGGGCGAATAATTCTTTACTTTAATAAGTCTTGAATGAGCATCTCGATCTTAGTCTCTTTCTAAAATGGGTAGTGGTAGGGCCTAATGTTGAGAAGAATGCTTCTAATAAGGAGATAAATATGATGGCCCTTTGGTCATGAAGGTGGTAATCCCACTAGTTTGACAAAGACACCTGCATACCTATGTAGAATAGTTTATAGATCAAAAGGAGTAGTGGAGCCTATTTATGGTTAAATTTAAATGAAATGGATCTAAGAAATAATTTCATTTGAATTATTCATAAGAATATTTTCCATGTGATGTGAACTTATGATGTTGAGAGACCCCAAGTGTAAGCCTTTTAATGTGCATTTTCCCCCATTGTCTGAAAACTACATCTAAAGTTCAAAAAAATATCATAATATGGGTCCAAGTGTGTGTAATCATTAGGCTCCAAAAATAACGTCACATCTGCCTAAGGACAAGGCAAACATGTCAGAGTGTAAGTTATAATCTCTAATAGATATATGCATATTGTGACACTTCCCTTTGTAAGGTAATGTGCCCCCACTGGAAATCATGAATTCAAAGTTAGAGTAAGGATGGATAAAATAATCAACCTATTTGGTGATTTGAGGGTCAATGAAGTTATGAGTGTTACCAGAATCAATGAGTATTGTGAGATGGATTTTCTTGAAGTAACCCCTGACTTGCATGGTTTTTGGGGTGGTGACTCATGATAAGGCATGGAGAGAGATATTTGGCTGGTCTTCCTAAGAAGCAAGTTCTATAATCAGTTTAGCTTCTTCTAGATCATCTATTGTATCCTAAGCATCTTCCTAAACTTCAATTTTGGGTGGAGAGTCCACATCTAGTAGGTAGAGATTTTTCTTGACACATT
Organism: Torreya grandis; assembly: GCA_037957365.1. NCBI lineage: Eukaryota > Viridiplantae > Streptophyta > Pinopsida > Cupressales > Taxaceae > Torreya > Torreya grandis. The sequence goes on along the minus strand of JARHVA010006704.1, from coordinate 827,865 downwards.
GATGTCCCTAAGAGAATTTGTCATCACAATTATAACATAGTCATTTTTCTCTATGTTCTCACATCTTTGCTTTAGTCAAATGCTTGATAAGAGTGGTTCTAGGGGATGGCATTATTTGAGGTCTTATGGAGTTGTAGTTATGAATGGATCAAAATAGGATTTGAAGCATTGTTGAGATATGATTTTGTCATCTACCAACTTAGCCAACCCTAGGGCTTCCATCATCATGTTAGGTCAACACATTTTAACCTTATATTAAATTACATCCTTCAATCCACCTATAAAGAAACTCCTAAAGAATTCATCAAACAATCCTTCTATGTGATTGGATAGTTTTTTCAAATTTTGCTTGATATTCTCTCATGATTCTTGTTTAGTTAAGTTTAGTGAGTGCTCTAGTGAAGTCATCAAAAGCACTAGGGCCAAACCATTAAAAAATGAGGGTGAAAAATTTGGTCCATATTGTCTTGTCATGATCCTTAATATACCAACGATACTATTGAAGGGATTTCGGTTCTAAGTGAAAGGATGTAAGCAAGACTTTACTGGCATTAAAAGTATTATGTAGACTAAAATATTGTTCTACCTAATAGATCCATCCAGTCATATCTACACCATTGAATCGAGAAAAATCAATCTTTAATCCATGAAAATTATTGGAAGAATAAAAATCAACATTTGAATAGGAATCCATATGTCTTCTCTTATTTAAGGTGGTATGTTGAAGATCTAGGGAAAGAATGTTTTCATCAAGATCTTTGTTTTGGGTCTTGACGGTGGAAATTTCATCTTCCATGCTTTTTGATCCTATTCGAGTTACTCCCATGGCCAGAATAAGATATTTTTTTTAAAATGGGTAGGAAAACTAGAGTTAAGACACATTTAATAAGGAAATTTTTTAATTTGGGAAAATCCAGAAGGGGTAAAGATAATTTTACTAATTTTTTTACAGTGGGAGTATGATTGACAAAGGTGAGGGCAATTTCAGAAGTGAAAATGAAAAAAATAGAAAATTTATCAAAGAGGGACAAAAGAGTAAACAAGGGAGATGAACACTATGGAAAAAATTTGAGGCAAATAGACAAAAAATAGAAGTTATATTAAAACCCTAAAAAAGGGAAAATTAAGATATATAGGAATTAAGAGTGGAATCAAGATATGGGACCTTAAGGAATAAAATGTATAGAATGGAATTTTAGGCATATAGATAGGTTTTGAGGAACAACAGGGTTACAAATGGAGAGATATGGAAAAAAAACAAATTACTTAAATATGGATAAAATTATTTTTTATTATTTATTTAAATTTTTGATAGTCTATTGGGAATACTTTGAAACTAATATGATAAGTCTTTTGATACTTTACTGGCAATATGCACATATATGATATGGTAGTTTTATGATACTTTGTTGGTAATATGCTAAAACCGGTATAGAAAGTCTTCTAATACTCTAATGGTAATATACAAAGACCTGATATGGTAGTTTTTTGAGACCTTACTGGTAATATGTTGAAACTAGTATGGCAAGTTTATTGATACTCTGTTGGTAATATTCTAAAATTTATAGAAATGGGCCCCAAGTTTCCATGACTACCTAAGGTTTTAAGGATATCTCTCTAGCCACCAATGTTTTTTGAGTATCACTCTCCAAAAAAAATTGGCCATGGATTTAACCCTAAATGATAGCTCTTGGTTTTCCTCATGGGTGAGAACTAGTCAATTAGGATGGGTTCATTTCCCTTTTCATAGGTAAGTCCTCTCAATGGGCCAGCTACTTTGGGTTCATGTGGTACTCCTCATAATGATTTTTAGGGCTTACACCCAAGTACTTACCATAGTTATGTGGATAGATATTTACCCTAATCTAAAATAGATTAGTGTGATGTAGAAAAATACTTAAATGAATCATGCAATAGAATAGAAAAATAGTTTTGAGGAAAAAAATTGGCCCTAGAAAGCACTCTAATCCTAGATGAGAGGATCCTCCTACAATAAATTAATTAAAATACATGAAATAATATATTTATTTAATGAAAATTCATGAATAATGGATTTATATAATTATCAAAAATGCCAAAGGGAATATATTGATCATAGGCCATTTTGAGGGGGAAACCTCCTTTTAGTAAGCTCAATATAATAAATTCATGAATGCATTCATTATCCTCAACACTTACTTATATACTCAGTGTAAGTCTAATGTAAACAACTACTACTTCCCATGAATGTGGGATAAAATAAAATGATCATAGGGTGACTTACAAAGCATATACATCCATAGCAACTAATATGCTATCAAAGTAAATAAGAGGGGTAGCATGGGTTCATAACATGTCACTTGTAGACATGATTGGTAGCATTAAGGAAAGTATGATGTTCTTAGAAATCAAACACATCATGGTCTAGATGAAGGTAAAGTTGAGAAAGTTCTCATAACTCCCAAGAAGTATATTGACAAGCACTAAATGATCATGAAAGAGATCATGCAAGTCCCACTATCAAGCAGACCTCAAGAGGAGCTAAGAGGACCCTTCAAAGGATTTTCAAGTGGTGTACTTATAGCTTGCATAGATCCCAGTCCTTTGATCACCTTCACAAGAAAATTTTATTTGACACATATCCATCATATGGTGCCTTGTTCTCATGGAGCATATGTGACTCAAGAAACATTATTTTTCATCTTGGTTAAAGTAAGAGAAATTGTTTCATCACCTCAAACATGTATTGAGGTTTGTACATAGTAGGTTAGGTGTGTTGTTTTGAGTCTTTTATGTGTGGTTTCCCTAAATGCCTTTGGCATAGTGTGTTTATTTATTGTTGTGTGTTTTATTTGAATTTGAACTATTTATAAGTCATGTTAGTTTTAAATTTTAGTATAAGAGTGACTCCATTTCCCAATAGAAGGATAAGGCTACTAGTCCATTAGCATTGCAGGCATGCTACCACTATGAATCACCAAGATTGTTCACCAAATTTTGACCTCAAGACAAAATTGATCACCCTCTCTAGGTTGAAACTTCATAGGGTTATAAAAAACTTTTCATGGTCTTTTCATGGTCTTAAATAGTTCCATATGGTCATATTTGTCCTTGTCTAGCATTGTCCAAAGTTTGGTCTTATGTTCATTTATCTAGTCATATGGGTCAATTACAAGGTCTTGATGTTTTTAAACATGTTAATAGGTTTGGTATGTTTTAAATTCACTATAAAAGGTTTTTAATATGTCATTAAATTCATATTATCATGCATTGACCTTTTACTATGTTCTATTGTGCTAAAATGACAATTTTGCCACCTTTTCGCCTATTTAGAAGAATTAAACATACCATTCCAAGAATAAAATGTTTCAATAAGATTAAAAACATCCTTTATGTCATAAATCAGTTATATAATGTTTAGGTATGGTCATAGAATGACAACATATATAGTTCAACGCCTAAAATATGTAAAAGGATACATTACAAGCACTTCTGGGCACTTGTAGGACCTTGCAAGATCATATTTCAGTTTTAAATGGTTTTTAAGTGTCTCTTGGGATCCCTCAGATCATTTTAAATTTTTATAACAAATTTTATGTTGAACTAACACTTTAGGCACTCTTTCTCCTCCATCACTACCTTCACAAGCTCAGAAAGGCAAATTTGATGTGAATGGTACAACCAAGAGAGAAAGAGTTAGGAGCTAAAAATTTGACCATTATTAGGGTTCATAGTAATAATAAAATTATTTTAATTTTTTTGTATATTTATGACATTTTATTTATGTACAATCATTAAGTGTGACAACAGGTCACTATGTCTTATCCGTCTAAGCAGGGTCTAATCTTGCATCTATTTCTCCACTTCAAAAATTAATGGAGAACAATGGTTTTGAGGGATGTTTTTATATGTAAAGGATATAATTATAATGTGGTTTAATCATCAAAATAATCTCCATAAAGTGTCTTCATTTGGAGGAAAAGTGTTTTGATGTACAAGGTGTTTCAATGGATCTTGATGAAATTTTTGTTTTTTGTGAGATATTTATCTTCTTCATAGGTTCGAAATAATTCATCACTCAAAAAATATACCTAAAAATCATGTATTTCATGTTTTATTTGTTTGATACGTGATTTTTGTCCATATTCTTCAAGTGTGATGCTCTTTAGGGACATGGTCTATGTTATGCAGTCCATTACATGTTTGATTGTCATAATTGGCTCAAATATCAGTGATATATCATAGTTTAAGATTATGAGACATCATTGTACTACTTGAAGCATGATAAAATCAAGATAGCAGTCTAAGCACACCTTCTAATGAGAGTGTAAATGTATATTCCATATACAAGCCTGTACAGACTATAGAAGTAGGTTTAAGATGATCATATCCATGGGGAAATCTTGACACATCTCTTCATGCATTCATATGTCTATGACTGTCCCACTCCCATAACCAAGTGACACAAATGGACTAGATGTTATAAGATAACACAAAGACCCTATGTATGGACTAATTTTAGCCCCCACTACCATAACCAAGTGACACAAATTGACTAGATGTTCTAAGATAACACACAGACTTTATATATGGACTAATTATACCTATAGGTCTATAAAAACTATAAGGACAAGTGAAGATGATATGATGTATGGTCAGATGAATTATTATTTATAGAGAAGTGTTAGACAAGAACATAAGAGTTGATGGAATGTTATAAGGGTCTAGTGACTCAGTTGGCTCTCTAAGTAGCTTGTCCAAGTAAAAGAGACCTACAAAGAAAATAGGCTTGTAGGTCCTCCTTGTGAACCAAAATTTTAATTGATATCCTATAAGGTATTCTCAAATAAGAGACTTAAATTTATTTTAGATATATAGAGAAAGAGTACAAATATTGAAAAATAATTAGGCCACTTATAATTCAAATATGGTCAAGGAATTGAGCTGACAAATCCTAGAAGGCACCTACAGGACTATATATGGAATAGAGGTGGTCAAGGGTTTGATTGAGATAAGAATAATATGAACTCTACTTATGTATTGGGATAAACTCCTTTTGTTTGAATACTTTGATCATCATGTCAAGTGAGAGGACTGAGTTTCAAACCTAATGCTCAAATAGCCCTCTAACACCTATAGGTTGTTGCTGAAGCAACTAACATCAGACCTAAGGAAAAAAGACATATTTATTTATAAGATATGTTTGAAAACCAAATTGAGACTCCAAAAAAATCCAATAGTAATTTATATGATCATAAGTTGAATATGAAGACCAAAAAACCCTAGATGTAGTTAAATCATCCAAACAAGCACCTACAGGTTACAAGCTAAGGATAGGTTAGTTTCAAGCCTAAAGGGAAGGATAGATGTGTATGAAAGATATAATTTATACCTTATATTAACCAATAGGTAATAATTTAATTTAAAAAAAAGGAAACATGTTTCTTTAACAAATGAATTTGGCCAAATGTGAGTTCCAAACCCTATACATAGTCAAAAGGCAACTTATAGGTCTGCCTGCTCTTCAAGAGTGTTTTGCTTATTTTGATAAAAGTGAGGTCTATATAGGGGTCTAAAAATATTAAGGATATTTATTTAATGATCTCATAGTGTTATAATCACCTCTTTTGAACCCTCAAATCTGATACAAAGATGAAAATATGAAAACTCTATCTAAGACCTAATGAATCATAAGACACACATAGGCCTGATATCATTGCCAAGACTAACTGTTTCTTTCAAATGGATAATAGAGGTAAGGAAAATGGTTTGAAATATTTTATGAGATCCATAGTGATGACATGAACCTAAAATATTCTAGACTCTAGTGTGGAAGGATAGAATACTAGAAACCTTGTTTAGGCCTATAGGCCTAATTCTCACATGCAGGTAGACCTAAGTGCAAGAGTGTGAATAGATGGATTAGGTGAACTAAAATTAGTTTCCTGAGGGATTTATATAGTGATTTCCATCCTCTCTAAAAAATTTTGAGTTATTGCATCACTCTCTTCAAGGGCATAATATAAAGAACACAGTCACTAGGTTATATACCTAATACACTCCTCATGGCATCAAAAATTTATTATAACCTTCCTAATGTGTTTCAAACATTTATATAGGTATTGGTTTATAGAGGGAAACCTATAAATGGCCATTTTGGCCTAAAACTATTTTTAAAGTTCATAGAATGCAAATTTACTACTTGAAGAGTACCTTCTCACACTCATATCTTTCATGAGGATTTACATGGGACATAGTGGTGATTCAAGGTGATTCAAGGGTCCCATAAAAACAATCTTGTGGAATTATAAGGGAGAAAGAGGATCTATTCTTAATGAATAATCCTTAAGAATGAAATGTTATTAAAAACCTGATAGTCACTAGTCAAGACAAATGGACATCCCAAGCACATTTAATACCATAGGTTTCTCCTAAAATATCTTGTATTTTGTTTGTGACTCTAACTAGTTTCTCTAAATATACCTTCTCTATACTTTTAATTATACAAACTATAATAAATGCCCTATTTTACATATTTGTTGGTGTTTTGTATGTGTTTTGAGGAAAGGATAACTTCCTAATCATTATATGAGCTCATTTTGGATGTGTTACACCCATTTAATCTAAAAAATATGAATAATATATTATTTAGGTGGTCAAACAAGGCTCTTTTCCCAAGGCAATCTCAAACAAACCTAAAATGAGACTAGATGGCAGGGTCATTTCATTGTTTTCATACTTTTATGGGGTCTCAAGACATAAAAATTGACATGGAGGTTAGTGATAACCTATGTAAATTTAATAACATGATTTTGGGTGATTTCACACATGTGAGAGAGGTATAGAGCAAGAAAATAGGGTTCTAGGCAAGGAGGCCTAATTGAAGAGAGAGAAAGGAGTAAAAAATGGACTTCCACTTAGATTCAGAACATGAAAGGACATAATGGTTCCTATAATATGCCTTATTTTTTTCATTAACCTCTGTACATTGTCCTGCATAAGGAGGTTTACAGATTTTTAGGGCTATAAGGAAAATAGGCCTAGTGAGGGCTTGAGGAGAAAAATAGAATTTTGGGAGTTATCATAAGAAAAAAAATGGTTTGTTTTATGCCTGATAATATATTTTAATACCATTGATAGAGAAAAATATAATTTAATAATATTAACTTGAGTTTTGGGCCACTTGGACCAAGCTAGGCATGAAAAATGAAGAGTTTCAAGACACTTATAGACATGAATGATGAAATGTCAAATCAAAGGAATTTATGAAGGTATGATAGGTGTCCAATTATTTTTTATAAATTCATTCAATGTGAATTCATTATTTAAATTTCCATTTTTCACTCTCCTTTTGTAAATAAGGGTAGTTTTCAAGAAGCTAGTCAACGTGTTAAGCCAAGTTGTAACCCCCTACACCACTTGAAAGGTTGGATAATATTCAAGAGTGAGATACATGGATTTGGAAGTCTATTCATGAATATTTCATAACCCCCTTTCTTATTTTAACTCTCATGGACACTTTTCACTCCCTTGTACTATACCCTTCTCTCTCTTCATAATTCTCTATATAAGTAGCCACTTTTGGCTTTGTAATCAATCCACACTTGGTACGGTGAAGACCTACTAGTTTGAGTACTAATTTTTCCTTTGAATAATATATTTCAAGATAGTTTTGTGTTCTCAACTTCTTTTTTAAGTGTGTGAAGTACTACATAGTTGAATGATAAGTGATGATCATCTATCCTTGTGTTCACCTTACTCTTTCATGTTTTATACAAGTTGTCTACTCTCTAACAGGTCACAAGAAGTGTAATTAGTATTCTTGTATATATTTAAGTGTAATAAAGAGTACTTATGTTTAAAATCAAACCTCTTATTCATCCACCTTGATAAATGCATTGCATCTTACCTCCATGTTGAAATAATTATGTTAGAGAAACCTTGGATGTTGATATCAGTTTTACGAATCACCTTTCATAGTGCAATTTCTCACACTCATATCTTTCATGAGGATTTACATGGGACATAGTGGTGATTCAAGGTGATTCAAGGGTCCCATAAAAACAATCTTGTGGAATTATAAGGGAGAAAGAGGATCTATTCTTAATGAATAATCCTTAAGAATGAAATGTTATTAAAAACCTGATAGTCACTAGTCAAGACAAATGGACATCCCAAGCACATTTAATACCATAGGTTTCTCCTAAAATATCTTGTATTTTGTTTGTGACTCTAACTAGTTTCTCTAAATATACCTTCTCTATACTTTTAATTATACAAACTATAATAAATGCCCTATTTTACATATTTGTTGGTGTTTTGTATGTGTTTTGAGGAAAGGATAACTTCCTAATCATTATATGAGCTCATTTTGGATGTGTTACACCCATTTAATCTAAAAAATATGAATAATATATTATTTAGGTGGTCAAACAAGGCTCTTTTCCCAAGGCAATCTCAAACAAACCTAAAATGAGACTAGATGGCAGGGTCATTTCATTGTTTTCATACTTTTATGGGGTCTCAAGACATAAAAATTGACATGGAGGTTAGTGATAACCTATGTAAATTTAATAACATGATTTTGGGTGATTTCACACATGTGAGAGAGGTATAGAGCAAGAAAATAGGGTTCTAGGCAAGGAGGCCTAATTGAAGAGAGAGAAAGGAGTAAAAAATGGACTTCCACTTAGATTCAGAACATGAAAGGACATAATGGTTCCTATAATATGCCTTATTTTTTTCATTAACCTCTGTACATTGTCCTGCATAAGGAGGTTTACAGATTTTTAGGGCTATAAGGAAAATAGGCCTAGTGAGGGCTTGAGGAGAAAAATAGATTTTTGGGAGTTATCATAAGAAAAAAAATGGTTTGTTTTATGCCTGATAATATATTTTAATACCATTGATAGAGAAAAATATAATTTAATAATATTAACTTGAGTTTTGGGCCACTTGGACCAAGCTAGGCATGAAAAATGAAGAGTTTCAAGACACTTATAGACATGAATGATGAAATGTCAAATCAAAGGAATTTATGAAGGTATGATAGGTGTCCAATTATTTTTTATAAATTCATTCAATGTGAATTCATTATTTAAATTTCCATTTTTCACTCTCCTTTTGTAAATAAGGGTAGTTTTCAAGAAGCTAGTCAACGTGTTAAGCCAAGTTGTAACCCCCTACACCACTTGAAAGGTTGGATAATATTCAAGAGTGAGATACATGGATTTGGAAGTCTATTCATGAATATTTCATAACCCCCTTTCTTATTTTAACTCTCATGGACACTTTTCACTCCCTTGTACTATACCCTTCTCTCTCTTCATAATTCTCTATATAAGTAGCCACTTTTGGCTTTGTAATCAATCCACACTTGGTACGGTGAAGACCTACTAGTTTGAGTACTAATTTTTCCTTTGAATAATATATTTCAAGATAGTTTTGTGTTCTCAACTTCTTTTTTAAGTGTGTGAAGTACTACATAGTTGAATGATAAGTGATGATCATCTATCCTTGTGTTCACCTTACTCTTTCATGTTTTATACAAGTTGTCTACTCTCTAACAGGTCACAAGAAGTGTAATTAGTATTCTTGTATATATTTAAGTGTAATAAAGAGTACTTATGTTTAAAATCAAACCTCTTATTCATCCACCTTGATAAATGCATTGCATCTTACCTCCATGTTGAAATAATTATGTTAGAGAAACCTTGGATGTTGATATCAGTTTTACGAATCACCTTTCATAGTGCAATTTCTCACACTCATATCTTTCATGAGGATTTACATGGGACATAGTGGTGATTCAAGGTGATTCAAGGGTCCCATAAAAACAATCTTGTGGAATTATAAGGGAGAAAGAGGATCTATTCTTAATGAATAATCCTTAAGAATGAAATGTTATTAAAAACCTGATAGTCACTAGTCAAGACAAATGGACATCCCAAGCACATTTAATACCATAGGTTTCTCCTAAAATATCTTGTATTTTGTTTGTGACTCTAACTAGTTTCTCTAAATATACCTTCTCTATACTTTTAATTATACAAACTATAATAAATGCCCTATTTTACATATTTGTTGGTGTTTTGTATGTGTTTTGAGGAAAGGATAACTTCCTAATCATTATATGAGCTCATTTTGGATGTGTTACACCCATTTAATCTAAAAAATATGAATAATATATTATTTAGGTGGTCAAACAAGGCTCTTTTCCCAAGGCAATCTCAAACAAACCTAAAATGAGACTAGATGGCAGGGTCATTTCATTGTTTTCATACTTTTATGGGGTCTCAAGACATAAAAATTGACATGGAGGTTAGTGATAACCTATGTAAATTTAATAACATGATTTTGGGTGATTTCACACATGTGAGAGAGGTATAGAGCAAGAAAATAGGGTTCTAGGCAAGGAGGCCTAATTGAAGAGAGAGAAAGGAGTAAAAAATGGACTTCCACTTAGATTCAGAACATGAAAGGACATAATGGTTCCTATAATATGCCTTATTTTTTTCATTAACCTCTGTACATTGTCCTGCATAAGGAGGTTTACAGATTTTTAGGGCTATAAGGAAAATAGGCCTAGTGAGGGCTTGAGGAGAAAAATAGAATTTTGGGAGTTATCATAAGAAAAAAAATGGTTTGTTTTATGCCTGATAATATATTTTAATACCATTGATAGAGAAAAATATAATTTAATAATATTAACTTGAGTTTTGGGCCACTTGGACCAAGCTAGGCATGAAAAATGAAGAGTTTCAAGACACTTATAGACATGAATGATGAAATGTCAAATCAAAGGAATTTATGAAGGTATGATAGGTGTCCAATTATTTTTTATAAATTCATTCAATGTGAATTCATTATTTAAATTTCCATTTTTCACTCTCCTTTTGTAAATAAGGGTAGTTTTCAAGAAGCTAGTCAACGTGTTAAGCCAAGTTGTAACCCCCTACACCACTTGAAAGGTTGGATAATATTCAAGAGTGAGATACATGGATTTGGAAGTCTATTCATGAATATTTCATAACCCCCTTTCTTATTTTAACTCTCATGGACACTTTTCACTCCCTTGTACTATACCCTTCTCTCTCTTCATAATTCTCTATATAAGTAGCCACTTTTGGCTTTGTAATCAATCCACACTTGGTACGGTGAAGACCTACTAGTTTGAGTACTAATTTTTCCTTTGAATAATATATTTCAAGATAGTTTTGTGTTCTCAACTTCTTTTTTAAGTGTGTGAAGTACTACATAGTTGAATGATAAGTGATGATCATCTATCCTTGTGTTCACCTTACTCTTTCATGTTTTATACAAGTTGTCTACTCTCTAACAGGTCACAAGAAGTGTAATTAGTATTCTTGTATATATTTAAGTGTAATAAAGAGTACTTATGTTTAAAATCAAACCTCTTATTCATCCACCTTGATAAATGCATTGCATCTTACCTCCATGTTGAAATAATTATGTTAGAGAAACCTTGGATGTTGGTATCCTTATGGAGTTAAAATTGGTGCATCACCTCATTATGTTAGGTTTATTTCATGTTTATCTATTCCCTTTTCACTTCAACAAGTTAATATCATAGGTGATAAGCTTAAATAGACATATCAAGGGAGCTATCCCTTCAATATAGAGGTTTACCCTCACTATAGAAAACCCACATGTCTATGGGTAATCCCATTATTTCACTCAATTGGATTAGGATTTAACTACCTCTCTAAGGGTGAAAAATTGTGTGACAACAGCTCCTCACTAACTTATTTCCATGTAGTCTAAAGGGCTATGCCTTATAATGGTTTTATGATCTACTGAATTAGTCTTTTACCACATTTAATCCATTGGAGGATATGTTTTTATCACACTTACTAATAAATATCAATGATAATATCTCATATGCTTAAGTATCACAACTAAAGTAAAAATCTAATGATCCTATTATAAAATATGTCTTGTGATATAAGACTATATTGGCAAATTTGACAAGCCCCATTGTAGATAGATAGATCCAAGACATTTATAAACAAAGCCTACTACTAGCATTACATGAATCTATATTATTCAAGAAGTTTCTAGCCTTCACATATTTATGTCACATAGTGAAAGAAAGAGAATTCAGACTTCTCTCAATGGGTAAACTAAAATATACAAGTGGATTAGAATCAACTACTAAGAGTTCTAGTAAACCTCCATACAAGGTAAGGGCCACTAAAAAAACAAGAGTGATCTAATTTCTATAGTTAATCTAACATTAGATCCATCTCCTCTCCTGGTTTTATCATCTCCTCCACAAAGAGTTTTCACCAACCTTCCATAATCACCAACACATATTTTATAGCAACTCTTTGAATTTAATGTCATAGCTCTCCCTCCCATCAAAGAGGTTGATATGACATGACCTCTTCTAAAAATATATGATTCTAATGTATTCTATGAATATTTTAGGGCACTAGGCCATACTAAAAATTGATGCATCACATTAAAACATAAAATACAATATTTGATAGAGTCCAACATAATTTATTTGGTCACACCCATGGAGGCACCCAAATTTTAAAAAATGGAAGCTAAGGAATCAAAACTATTCTTTAATCAATTTCCAAAGCACATAGCAAATGAGGTAAGGGGAACTTCAAGTGTTCACTATACGTATCAAGTGCATCCACCACCATCATCATATTATACTACTACATAGGATGCACACCCCTTACACAATATTATTGGTGTGTATCATACTATATTTATAGTTATACCATTCATCACCTTCTCAAAGTATTATATTATTGATGATTATTTAAATTTATATGGACTCTTTATATAATCCTACATAGATCATCATCCTATTTAGAGTGTTATGGTTGACAATGGGTCAAGTATTAACATGTATACGATCACACTTATACAACATTTTGGGTATTCATAGTAGGATATATCTTCTTTAGGCATAGTTATTCATGGTTTCAATAGCCATGTTCATAGTTCCATTAGGGATATTGTACTTCCACTACAAGTTTGATCAGCATATGTGTCTACTAGATTCTTAATAGTACCTAGTGAAAACACATTTGACATGTTATTAGGTATGCCATGGATACAATTCTTACAATCCATCCATCCACAATGCATAGATGCCTCATATGTATACATTCCAATCAGGTGATCATAGTTGAGGGTCTTTTATATGAGTATCCTCTACCTTCCCATAGGTAGTTACTAGTTACATCTCAATTACTAGTTACAACTTAGTTAATAGTTAAAAATATTACCATAGTTTATACTAGTACACCACAAATTTTATTAGATCTAATATTTTAGGTGAGGTCTACTCCTAGAGTATTTCCATGTACACATACTCTCCCATGGATACCATTATTAAAGAGACCCCTGCATCAAAGATATCTTACAGATTCTAGAGGGCCTCCCTCCACTCATTTTATTTTGATATCAATATTATTAAGTTATCAGAGTTCTCAGCATAGAGTTCTCAGCATAGGGCACTTATGACAACTACAACATATTCTACCATATGGGTCCCTAGGACCCCTAAAGTTCAAAAAACACCACAGTCAGTTTTGCATATTCCTAACACCACTTCACAGGTAGTATTATCTATAGATCACTTAATACAATAGATTCTAGGACCATGATTATTTTTTTCATACAACATTCATGATCATTATTCTTTTATTTAACACAAACCACATTGAAAGTGAGTCTTACATGAGACTCATTGGTTAGTATTGTTCCTCCTTTCTTGTACATACTTTCCTTATTTAAGGCCCCTTGTATATAGTTTCATTTCCATGTTTCTTTTACATAGATTATATCTATAAAAAAAAAAAAAAAAAAAAAAAATTTCAAAAACACAAAAACATTCAAACATTTATGAAAAAACATAAATTATAGATTGTATACATTACCATGTTTACATTTCTTATATTATCCAGACACTACATATTCTAGTTATCTTAGATTATTCAATTTTATCATACCTACATACTTCATTTATCCCTATTAAGTGATTTCAGATTGTTACAAGACTCAAATCCACTACACTAATCCATATTTACTACTATCTACCTATTAGGGGCATATACCTAGATACACGACTTCTTCATTTGACACATGTACCCATTTGGGGGCACCTTCTACACAGTTTCAATTACCAAGTTACATATTTCTAAACTCTAAATCATAGATTTAGTATTGTTATATCTTGATATTGATCATGCTACACTTACTAATATTTTTTTTCTAACTATTACTACTTTAGACTCATCATATGTACATATTATCTCTTAGACATATTTGTAGTACATGTTCATGCATACTTTCATTTCTAGTTTTCTTAGTTTAGACTTGATTTTGTCTTTATGCTTCTTCTATTCGAGGGCATTTGAATATGCCATTACTCTATAGATATACACCAATTTTATTAATTATATGTACACTTTAGACATGTGCCCACGTCCTTTTGTGTGCCTTATTGATTATGTATGTGGATATTTGAACATGTATTTCTATGTGGATCTAAGACAACTTACTCGTTTCAATATGTGGACATTTTAACATGCCCTTTTATATCTTTCTATCTAAAATTTAGTGGCATATGCCCATGTCCCTTGTATTGTGTCCCCTTGACCTAATTTACCTACCTCATGTGTGTTTTATGCATGCATCATAGATGTGACACTTATCTCTTGCTTGTTATAGACTCCATTTTTAAATGCCATGGGGGACCTTATGCATCCCCCCTTCCTATTAGGATGTTTTGATGAACATCATGCCCCATCCCCCTAGGTAGCTACTTAGTTATTACTCATATTTATTGTTCACATACATTTTTATATCTATCTTCATAGTTTTGTTAATTTTATTCATAACATATATCAAAAATTACAAACATTTGCTTAGATTATCTTACACTCTAATGTTATGTATGCACATTATGTTGTATTATTACATAGATATCATATATGCTCTGTCTAACACATATTTTTTAGAGCTTTTTATTTTGAGGATAGTTCTTACGCAGGTTCAACAACTCCCCTCAAAAGAGGGGGCATTCATAGGGGTTTGTCATAGAGATCAAGCTATCAAAATGCATGCATAGTATAATTACATAGGCTTAGATTATAGAAATTAGACTCTATTAAACACAATGGAAAATAGTGACATAGAGATCAATTATAATTACACAAAAATCATAATAATTAAACATTATCACCCAAATTGAAAAACTAGCACCACATGGCACTATTGTCCAAGATATGGCACTACTACCTAGTAACCTCAAAATTAAAAAAATCTAGATTAGATATAAAAGTATAATAGGTATAGTCTAGGTTTGCACATATTCAGTTGTAGATTTACCAATTTTGGCTTAGTTTAGCTTAGATTCATACCAATTTTATTAGATTGGGGGTTGTGATCTAGGAACTTGACTCAAGAAAGGATGGTTAGTATGGTGTTAGTTTCAAAATGAAAACAAAATGATTTAAACACACTAATAGCATAACATCTTTAGGCCTAAACACTAGGGAGAGTTTAGTTAACAAAATAAAATGATAAGCACAATAAAAAAGCAAGGAATCAAACACAAGAATTCCTTCACCTTCTTTGGATGTTCCAAATGCATTTGTAGTGGTGACTTGCTTGGCTTGTGCTCATGAAGTCTTCATCAAAGGAGGCTTGGCTATTTTCTTTTCTCCTTGGCACCTTTGGACTTCTGGCTTGGATTGGCTTGGAATCAATTTGGCATTATAACTTTACATAATAAATTCCTTGAAGATATTTGATCATAATAAATTTACACTAAAATAGCTTTAAAATGATGTTGTAAGGCCTCTTATTTATAGATTTTTACAAATGTCTAGAATTAACCAAAACCATCCATCTCAAGATTGAGATGTGTGGTTGAGGAGTAATCCAATTTTTGAAATTAAGTTTTTAATTATCCTCATCATGGCATTAGAAGAATGGGCAATTAAGAGGCATGTAGGGCATCATGGAAGGCATGATGAGGCATAAAGGGCATGAATCCTGATATTTGTGGCATTTATAGCCTAGAGATATCTTCCCAAGAAATGAGGTCACTTGATGATGTAGATATTTAATATTCATTTCCAAAATTAAGTATTCAACAAGTTTCCATGGAATTATTTCTTAGTCCTTGATTTGGGTTAATTAGATCTTAAGCATGATTAAGCACATTATGCACAAATTACTTAGATTGATTGGAATGCCTTGTTATTGGTCCTAAATTTGATTACATTGGAATTGGAAGGCACTGTCAAATGCATTAGATGTGTATTCCCATTTAGGATGCTTCCAATAATAAATAACAAAATCATGAGTCTTTTGCAAGATATTTTATAAGAAAGAGCAATCTAAAGCACGTGGGTGAAAAATTGGCATTTTGACTCAGAATGATCTGATCATAGTTATCTATCCCATAAATTTAATTGCCCCATTTAGGGATACCCTGACCAAAATTGGCACTTAAACAAGTTAGTTTCACATCAGTTTTCATGTTTTAGTGTTTTTAGGCCAAATTGTGCATTTTAGGTGGAAATTGTCCAAAAGCCTAATTAGAGGTTATTAGTGGCCAGTTTTAGGTGTCTATAGTTTTCCCTTATTTGGGAAGCTATTGCAAGCTATAATCATAGTAATGTCTTCTCAAAAAATGAAAAGGTCTTGTATGCCTACAACTACAATGATGATACACTAACTATATGATGCCCCCTCAAGGGAATGGTTGGCATAAGTAGGTTGGTAAACGGACCCTCAAAAAGAAAGAAGAAAAATGAGGGGACCAAAGAAATGAGAGATGATGGGGTGAAAACACAATGATACTAAAAAACTAGTCAAAATCATTGAGAATGCAAGTGGGATGGTGTGCAATGATTTTCTCAAAAGAGGTTATAAGCATTGTACCCTGATAGTGGCAATGTGGTATGATAACACAATGATTTACCCAAAGATGGTTATAATCATTGAGAAGATGGAGCTACCCTAATTAGGATAGAAAAACAATATAATAACATGCCCCTATATAGGCAAAAAAAGTAAAGTGATGACAACATAATGATTTTCCCAAAGGTGATTATAATCATTGATAAATGTAGGTGGGATGGTGTGCAATGATTTGACCATAGGTAGTTATAATCATTGGACCCCAATTATGGTAAACATGATAAACTTGGTTGAAGATGATGATAACTTAACATAGAGGGTAATGATGGATTGGAACAACCTACTAGTAGCGAGATGCTCATCCAAACTAATCAAGGTTGAAATTCTTTCATGGTTAATTACTCTATTTGGGATATGATTAGGATTAAATCAAGATGTCAGTACTGAAGAGATTCTACCATTGATAAATAGACTTCTTGAAGATAAGGTTTATTAGAACATGTGATGGTAGGCTTTATGATGGAATATCACAAAGAATTCTCCAAAATATGCATAAAAACTGACTCCCACAATCCAATAGTCAATATAAAACAAAGCACCAATGATAGAAACCATGATGACAATGTAAACATATGAATATGGATGGATTTGAGTATAAGTGTGGATAATGAATCACCCAATGAACACACATAAACTGAATCAAGGAAACAGTGTTGAAATCAAACAAATAGACACACAAACAAAACAAAATAAGTAGAAACAAACAAACAAACAACACAATAAAAACCATACAAACATTACCCCTAAAAAATAGGTGATAACTTAACAAATGAACAAAATGGGGTAATATAATAAGAATAAGGGGGTGTCTGATTTCTCTCCATATGCACTAAGCAAGTGGATGTTGCCTACATAGTTCCATGGATGTAATATCTATTAAAAAAAACTTCAAGCTAAATGTAGTTCTCCCAAGGAATGGGAAGAATGTGATAATTGATGAAAATAAATAGAATATATGTGATAGAAGAAGAAGAATGGTCTTGAAAAATGGAAAGTGTGTGAGATAAAAAGTCCAAAAAATATGGGGAAACTAAATGACAAGTGATTTTCTTGTAGCTTAGTAAGGGTTCCTAGAATCCTTAAGGCAAAGAAGTGGTCAATGTTTTTGTTCTTTTCTAAAAAAATTTCAAATATTTTTAGAAGTGTTTTGGAGTGTTGTAACTCAATCAAGATTGATGAGACACTAAATGGTTCAAGCTCACAAAATGGTGAGAGCATTCATACTTAGGTTTCTTGTAAAATGGTGAGAGTGTGGCTTAGGTTGCTCATAAAATGGTGAGAGCATTCAAACATAAATTGCTTGTAAAATAGCAAAAGAATTTGGAAAAGGGTGAATGAGATGACCTAAATAAGTATTGAGTGATAAATACATAGTCCCAAAATATGACCTTAAGTCACTATAGTTTCACCCTTTCAGCAAAGGAATTTGACTAGTCCGACAGCTAATTCAAACAAAACAAGCACGGTTGGTAAAAACTCATAGTATGTCATAAGAAGTGACAAGTTAGTACGTCAAGGCTTAATATTTCCCTAGTTTTCCCATAGGTGGTTATAACTAGGACACAATGGCATAAATCAATGGTACTAATTTTCCCAAAGGTGGTTATAATTAGTAGCAAGATTGATGGTAAGAAAGAATAACAAATGAAGGATGTAACTACCAAAAATTTTGTCACACTACCCCAAGATATGCTCCCTATATAAAATACTTGAACTAACAGATAAACTAATTAGATACCTTAATGCTAAAACTATGTAATGAATGACAAAAACTAAGGTCAAATGGGCTAGGCTTTTAGAATGCACTAGGTTGATAGGTCAGAAGCGGAAAGTGGATATGGTCAAGAGGAAAAATAAGGGCGGTATGTGTACAAAGAAGAATAGTGATAAAATGGTATAAGTAAAATAGTCCTTACAAACAATACACCTTAGCATTCAAGCATAGTACCACTTGATATGAATAATATTCATTGGCTCTAGAATTTTGTCATCATCTAGTGTGGCAAGCCTATATGCTCCTGATCCATAATATGTAGTGATGATGAAAAGCCCTATACAATTTAGTTTGAATTTCCCTTTATGTTTATTCTTAGCCATGGTATTCTTTTAGTTTTATTTATGAACAAGATCACCAAGTTAAAATGTTCTATACTTTACACATCGATTATAGTGGCCTTTGAGTTGATTTTTATATGCTTGAAGATTATTGAGTGTGGTTATGCATTTTTTATCAAGTAGATCCAGCTCTTATAGATGAGCTACTCAATAATCATGATCATCCAGGACATGCTTGAAAGAGATTCATAGTGAAGGTAATTTGACCTCAATGGGAAGGATGGCTTTAAAACCATAAAAAAGTGAGCATGGAGTGGCTCCTATGGGGGTAAGATGATTGGTATGGTATGCCCAAATGGTAGGGAATATCTGGAGGTGTTAATCATGAATAACATCATTAACAATATTTTTGAGAATATTTACAATGGTTTTATTAGATGCCTTGGATTGGCCATTACCTTAAGGTTAATATGATGTAGAAAAATGTTGGGTGATGTTGTATTCAAGACATAACTGGTCTACATCTTTGTTCTTGAATGATCCTCCATTATTAGATATAATGTCAGTTGGGATATCGTAGTGGTAGATGATATGATTAAAGATGAATTTGTAAATTTTCTTTCCAGTCATGTGAGGGGTATAACTTCAACCCACTTAGTGAAATATTTGGTGGTGGTAAGGATATGTTTGTGGTCATTAGATGAAGTGGGGTTAGTCTTCCCAATGAGTTCAAGTCCCCATGTAGAAAATGGCCATAGTGTCAACATCAATTTTAGAGTTTTTTTGGGGGCATGAATCAAATTATCATGTCATTGACATTTGTCACACTTTTTTACATATGTAGTGGTATCTACATCCATTATGGGCCAATAATAACTAGTACATAAGAGATTTTTAGATAGGATTACCCTGTTAGAATGGGCTCCACATACTTCTTCATGAACTTCTCTTAACACTATCATAGACTCTATCAAAGTTAAACAATGAAGCAAAGTTCCATAAAAAATATGATGGTAAAGAGTGGATTCAAGTAAAGTATAATGAGTAGAATGATGAATGAAGGATTTGGTTTGTTTTTGAGATAGGTTAGGTGGAAGAACTTGGTCATTAAGGTAGTTATAAAGGTCTAAGTAATAGATAGAATTAGGACCAAATATATCACAAATCATGGAAATAGTTGAAGGTTTATAAGCTGGTGCTGACAAATTTTTGATGAGGAACTAATAATCTCTAGCTTTATCTATTTGTCTAATCAGAGAACCAATAGTATTCATGGCATCTATAATTTTATTACTAGCCCTGGGTATATGCTCAAACTGAATGTTGGCAATTTATTGTTTAAGAGTGTCCACCATGTCTTTATTGTTAAGGTGTGGAGCTAAAAGCTTCAACTATTTGTAAACACAAGGAAGGACGCTGAAGAACCAGAAGCACCAGCATCGACAATATGACCGACATCGGTCAGGTGCAGTGCAGAAGGAAACTAGTGACGGCAGATGTTCAGCCGACGTCGGCAGAACCAGGCAAGCAAGGACCAGCATCGGTCGCCTATGTGTTCGAGAACTGCTATTGACAAACAGTCAGTTAAGTGAAGTGAGTGTTTGCATGTCAAATGACTAATTATAGTCACGAGCTGTGTGTCTAATTATTGTAGTTAGAGTTCTAATTTTGTAATCATGGGATCCTATTTAAAGAACCATAAGGCATGTATTGTAATGATCAAGAAGGCAAGTAAAAGCATTAAAGCAAGTAAGGTCAAGGAGATCTACAGGTGTAAGGTCAAGGAGATCAGCTGAAGCATTCAAGGAGGGATAATAACTCAGGCTATAGAGTTGTTGTGTTGAGCAAGAGAGAGGGAAGAAGGTCTTGAGGTGTGGCAAGCCTTTGAGGTGGAGGAAGAAGTGGCATCTTCCTTATTGTATTTTCTTCTAGTAATATTTAATACAAAGAGTGTGTATTGTCTCTCAAATTCTTTGTTGTCTCAAGTTTCTAGTTACTTTATCATTCTGGTATAATTCCGTGTTTAATTGCTTATAAGAAAGTAACCAATTGTGCTTCCATTGGATAAGGGGTTCCTAACAGTTGGTATCATAGCATATTGAGTGTTGTAGGTCTCCCTGACAAGTGGTATCAGAGCTATGGTTTGCAAGAAGTAGGGTATTGTTTTTTGATTAAAGGTCATTCATAGGGTTTTCTGATTGAGTGGGAGTTCAGCAATGGCAGAAGAAAGTAAGCTATGAATGGAGAAGTTTAACGGCAAGAATTATCAACATTGGAGGATGTAGATTGAGGACTATCTATATCAGAAGGATTTGTACTTACCATTGGGTGGGGTTACATGCAAGCCCATAGATATGAAGGATGAAGAATGGAGTGTTCTTGATCGGAAGGCTCTCGGTTCCATAAGGTTGAGCCTTGCATCGTCTGTGATTTCTAGCTTATCACAGTCCAAGACAACGGAAGAGTTGATAAAGTCCTTGGTGAATTTATACGAAAAGCCCTCAGCTTCTAATAAGGTATATCTTATGAAGCAGCTATTTACTTTGAAAATGCAGGAAGGTGGATCGGTACATACTCATCTCAATGATTTCCATGGTTTGGTAAACCAATTAGCTTTAGTCAATATTTTTTTTGATGATGAGGTAAAGGCTCTCTTGATTTTATGTTCTTTGCCTGAAAGTTGGGACGGTTTGGTTATGGCAATAAGTAATTCTGCATCTGCTTCTAAAATCTTAAAAGTTGATGATGTTGTGAGTGTGATCTTGAATGAGGAAAAATGCAGGAGAAGCACAGGTGAATCATCAGGGAATGCTCTAAGTGCAGAAAGTAGGGGAAGGCAAAGGGAGAAGATTGAGCAAGGGAAATCAAGGTCAGGAAGGAGATTCGAGTCCAAAGGTATTACCTGCTAGTTTTTTGGAAAGAGAGGGCATACAAAGGAGTGTTGGTTGAGAGATAAAGAGAATCAACATGCAGGTATTGAAGAAGCAAAGGATGCAAATATTGTGATACAGGACGCTCTCATACTTTCTTTGGATAGTCAGGTAGGATCATAGATTTTAGATTCTGGTTCATCTTTTCATGCATCCCCAAATAGAGATTTATTCTATGAGTATGAACAGGGAGACTTTGGAATGCTCTATTTAGGGGATGGTACGCCTTGTCAGATAGTTGGCAAAGGGAAAGTGCAACTGAGATTGCAGATTGACAACACATGGGTGTTGAAAGAGGTCATGCATGTTCCAATTCTGAAGCAGAGTCTGATTTCTATAGGAAGGTTGGGTGATGAGGGATGCACAATAACCCTCACAGCAGATTCTTGGAAGGTTACCAAGGGAGCACTTGTTCTAGAAAGAGGTAAGAAAGTAGATACTCTTTATCTGTCTACTTGTATTACTGATTCTACTTCTGGTGTAGATTTGAAGATGTGGTCTAATAGGCTTGGTCACATGAATAAGAAGGGAATGGAAGTTCTTGATTCAAAAGGTATGTGTTCAAATTCAAAAAGCATAGATAGAGTTCATTGTAGAAAAAGGAAATTTGATGCTTTTGACAGGAACAAAGAAGCCTTGGTGTTCTTGGAGGAGATGAAGGATAGAGATCAGTCACAGGGGCTGAATAAATCTGAGCAGGGTAGCATGGACAGAGGTTTGATCCAAGAAGAGCTCATGGATAAAAATTTCATCACTTATAGGTACACAAACGCTGATGTCAGTCACATGTGACCGACGTCGGTCAACTAGATACTGACATTGGTCATGTGCAGACCAGTAGGGTTGGTAGATCGGGTAGGAGAAGTCTGATGTCGGTCATAAGGACTGACGTCGGTAGGGTGGACACCGGCGTCAGCTAGGGAAATGATGTCAATAGTCAGGGTCAGTGCAGGGAACAGACATAGGTTGGGAGCAGATTGGGAGATGGCCAAGATCGGTCACTGGAACGGATGTTGGGTGGATCAATAAATCTCAAACACCCATGTGGAGGTTAGAAAAGGTATGTGAACCTCATATTCATTGTTCACCTTCTTTATATTGCTTACTGATAGTCATGAACTAGGAAGATGGAAGAAGCAATGCAGGTAGAATCTAGAAACAGTGGGAGCTTGGCATGGATGAGGAGTGTGAGTCCTTGGAGAAGAACCAAACAGGTATTTATTGGTAGAGTTGTCAGCTAGAAGAAAGCACTGGTTAGAGGGATCGATTCCTATTTTAGAGAAGAGAGTGGATGGACACATGAGACAAAAGGCTATTGTCTATGGTATTGATTATGTTGCAGAGTAATGGAGGTTTGACCATTGTATTTTATCTTCACCAGGTTGGATAATATTAGCTAAATTATCTTGTTACTGTATTGTGTTACTTGTTGCAGGGTTTCATATACAGGGAGTTTTCTGAGCTAAGGGTAGAGTTGGTTCAGAAGTATGTCATGGAGGATTTGGGAGCAGCAAAATTCTTTTGGCATAAGTGACAGGTATAGCATCATAGGTTTGCGTGATGGTTAGTCTTCAAGAGTGATGTTGAAGAGGGATACAGAGCCTAAGGAACAAAATAGATGGTGTACAAGTACAGGTACAAGTTGGAACTATTTATCTCCAAGTGGGAGATTGTTAAGGTGTGGAGCTAAAAGCTTCAACTATTTGCAGACACAAGGAAGGACGTTGAAGAACCAGAAGCATTGGCATCGGCAGTATGACCGACGTCGATCAGGTGCAGTGTAGAAGGAAATTGGCGACAATAGATGTTCAGCTGATGTCAGCAGAACCAGGCAAGTAGGGGCCGACATCGATCGCCTGTGTGTTCCAGAACTACTGTTGACGAGCAGTCAGTTAAGTGAAGTGAGTGTTTACATGTCAAATG
Source organism: Torreya grandis (assembly GCA_037957365.1). Lineage (NCBI taxonomy): Eukaryota > Viridiplantae > Streptophyta > Pinopsida > Cupressales > Taxaceae > Torreya > Torreya grandis. Next base: position 803,998 of record JARHVA010006704.1, on the reverse strand, counting down.
ACTAATTATAGTCACGAGCTGTGTGTCTAATTATTGTGGTTAGAGTTCTATTTTTTTAATCATGGGATCCTATTTAAAGACCCATAAGGCATGTATTGTAATGATCAAGAAGGCAAGTAAAAGCATTAAAGCAAGCAAGGTCAAGGATATCTACAGGTGTAAGGTCAAGGAGATTAGCTGAAGCATTCAAGGAGGGATAATAACTCAAGCTATAGAGTTGTTGTGTTGAGCAAGAGAGAGAGGGAAGAAGGTCTTGAGGTGTGGCAAGCCTTTGAGGTGGAAGAAGAAGTGGCATCTTCCTTATTGTATTTTCTTCTAGTAATATTTAATACAAAGAGTGTGTATTGTCTCTCAAATTCTTTGTTGTCTCAAGTTTCTAGTTACTTTATCATTCTGGTATAATTCTGTGTTTAATTGCTTATAAGAAAGTAATCAATTGTGCTTCCATTGGATAAGGGGTTCCTAACAGTTGGTATCATAGCATATTGAGTGTTGTAGGTCTCCCTGACAAGTGGTATCAGAGCTATGGTTTGCAGGAATTAAGGTATTATTTTTTGATTACAGGTCATTCACAGGGTTTTTTGATTGAGTGGGAGTTCAGCAATGGCAGAAGAAAGTAAGCTATGAATGGAGAAGTTTAACGGCAAGAATTATCAACATTGGAGGATACAGATTAAGGACTATCTACATCAGAAGGATTTGTACTTACCATTGGGTGGGGTTGCATGCAAGCCCACAGATATGAAGGATGAAGAATGGAGTGTTCTTGATCGAAAGTCTCTCGGTTCCATAAGGTTGAGCCTTGCATCGTCTGTGATTTCTAGCTTATCACAGTGCAAGACAACGGAAGAGTTGATAAAGTCCTTGGTGAATTTATAAGAAAATCCCTCAGCTTCTAATAAGGTATATCTTATGAAGCAGCTATTTACTTTGCAAATGCAGGAAGGTGGATCGGTACATACTCATCTCAGTGATTTCCATGGTTTGGTAAACCAATTAACTTCAGTCAATATTGTTTTTGATGATGAGGTAAAGGCTCTCTTGATTTTATATTCTTTGCCTGAAAGTTGGGACGGTTTGGTTATGGCAATAAGTAATTCTGCATCTGCTTCTAAAATCTTAAAAGTTGATGATGTTGTGAGTGTGATCTTGAATGAGGAAATATGCAGGAGAAGCACAGGTGAATCATTAGGGAATGCTCTAAGTGCAGAAAGCAGGGGAAGGCAAAGGGAGAAGATTGAGCAAGGGAAATCAAGGTCGGGAAGGAGATCCGAGTCCAAAGGTATTACCTGTTGGTTTTGTGGAAAGAGAGGGCATACAAAGGAGTGTTGGTTGAGAGATAAAGAGAATCAACATGCAGGTATTGAAGAAGCAAAGGATGTAAATATTGTGATACAGGATGCTCTCATACTTTCTTTGGATAGTCAAGTAGGATCATGGATTTTAGATTCTGTTTCATCTTTTCATGCATCCCCAAACAGAGATTTGTTCTATGAGTATGAACAGGGAGACTTTGGAGTGCTCTATTTAGGGGATGGTATGCCTTGTCAAATAGTTGGCAAAGGGAAAGTGCAATTGAGATTGCAGATTGACAACACATGGGTGTTGAAAGAGGTCATGCATGTTCCAATTTTGAAGCAGAGTCTAATTTCTGTAAGAAGGTTGGGTGATGAGGGATGCACAATAACCCTCACAGTGGATTCTTGGAAGGTTACCAAGGGAGCACTTATTCTAGCAAGAGGTAAGAAAGTAGATACTCTTTATCTATCTACTTGTATTACTGATTCTACTTCTGGTGTAGATTCAAAGATGTGGTCTAATAGGCTTGGTCACATGAATAAGAAGGGAATGGAAGTTCTTGATTCAAAAGGTATGTGTTCAAATTTAGAAAGAATAGATAGAGTTCATTGCAGAAAAAGGAAATTTGATGCTTTTGACAGGAACAAAGAAGCCTTAGTGTTCTTGGAGGAGATGAAGGACAAAGATCAGTCACAGGGGCTAAATAAATCTGAGCAGGGCAGCATGGACAGAGGTTTGATCCAAGAAGAGCTTGTGGATGAAAATTTCATCACTTACAGGAACACACAGACGTCGATGTCGGTCACATGGGACCGATGTCGGTCAGCTAGATACCGACATCGGTCATGTGTAGACCAGCAGGGTCAGTAGATCGGTAGGAGAAGTCCGACGTCGGTCATAAGGACCAACGTTGGTAGGGTGGACACTGGCGTTAGCCAGGGAAACAATGTCAGCAGTCAGGGTCAGTGTAGGGAACTAACATTGGTCGGGAGCAGACTAGGAGATGGCTGAGATTGGTCACTAAAATGGATGTTGGCTGGATCAATAAGTCTCAAACACCCATGTGGAGGTCAGAAAAGGTATGTGAACCTCATATTCGTTGCTCACATTCTTTATATTGCTTACTGATAGTCATGAACTAGGAAGATGGAAGAAGCAATGCAAGTAGAATCCGGAAACAGTGGGAGCTTGGCATGGATGAGGAGTGTGAGTCCTTGGAGAAGAACCAAATAGGTATTTGTTGGTAGAGTTGTTAGCTGGAAGAAAGCACTAGTTAGAGGGATGGATTCCCATTTTAGAGAAGAGAGTGGATGGACACATGAGACAGAAGGCTATTGTATATGGTCTTGATTATGCTGCAGAGCAATGGAGGTTTGACCATTGTATTCTATCTTTACCAGGTTGGATAATATTAGCTACATTATCCTGTTACTGTATTGTGTTACTTATTGCAGGGTTTCATATACAGGGAGTTTTTTGAGCTAAGGGTAGAGTTGGTTCAGAAGTATGTCATGGAGGATTTGGGAGTAGCAAAATTATTTTGGCATAAGTGACAGGTATAACATCACAGGTTTGTGTGATGGTTGGTCTTCAAGAGTGATGTTGAAGAGGGATACAGAGCCTAAGGAACAAAATAGATGGTGTATAGGTACAGGTACAAGTTGTAGCTGTTTATCTCCAAGTGGGAGATTGTTAAGGTGTGGAGCTAAAAGCTTCAACTATTTGTAGACACAAGGAAGGATGTTGAAGAACTAAAAGCACCAGCATCGGCAGTATGACCAATGTCGGTCAGGTGTAGTGCAGAAGGAAACTAGCGATGGTAGATGTTTGGTCGATGTCGGCAGAACCAGGCAAGCAAGGACTGGCGTCGATCGCCTGTGTTCCAAAACTGCTGTCAAATGACTAATTATAGTCACGAGCTACGTGTCTAATTATTGTAGTTAGAGTTCTATTTTTGTAATCATGGGATCCTATTTAAAGACCCATAAGGCATGTATTATAATGATCAAGAAGGCAAGTAAAAGCATTGAAGCAAGCAAGGTCAAGGAGATCTACAGGTGTAAGGTCAAGGAGATCAACTAAAGCAGTCAAGGAGGGATAATAACTCAGGCTATAGAGTTTTTGTGTTGAGCAAGAGAGAGAGGGAAGAAGGTCTTGAGGTGTGGCAAGCCTTTGAGGTGGAGGAAGAAGTGGCATCTTCCTTATTGTATTTTCTTCTAGTAATATTTAATACAAAGAGTGTGTATTGTCTCTCAAATTCTTTGATGTCTCAAGTTTCTAGTTACTTTATCATTCTGGTATAATTCCATGTTTAATTTCTTATAAGAAAGTAATCAATTATGCTTCTGTTGGATAAGGGGTTCTTAACAGTTGGTATCAGAGCATATTGATTGTTGTAGGTCTCCCTGACATTTATATGGAACTAGCTTGTCATCTTTGGTCTAAAAATGATTTATAACCTGATTGATGATTAACTAAGAATAACCATAAACTTGAAGATGAGATATATTCCACTTCACTACTTTTTGAAGTCCTACAATAAGTGCTTCATACTCAACCATTTTATTTGTACAAGGAAAGTTGATTCTGAAGGATTTAGGGATTAGATCCTCCTATGGTGTAATAAATAATAGGCCTACCCCCAATCCATGTGTAGTGAATGAACCATCAAATTACAGCTTCCAAGACTACTCCTCAAGGGGTGTATCAATAATGGTCATGATGGATTCATCAATAAATTGAAATGTGAGTGGTTGTGTGTCCATGAGGGGTGCTTCAGCAAGTTGATCTGCAAGAACTTGTCCCTTAATTATTTTTTGATTGACATACTTTATGTCAAACTCACTAAGAAACATGATCTATTTAGCCATTCTACCTTGAAAATATATTTTAGATAGTAGATACTTGAGTGGATCTACCTTTGAAATGACCATGGTTTTATTATTCAACATGTAATGATGTAGTTTATGAGCTACAGAAACCATGGCTAGGCAAGCTTTTTCAATAGGTGCATAGTTATGTTCATATATAACCAAGGTATAGCTTAAGTAGTATACAACATGCTCCTTTCCATTTCCATCATGTTGATCCAAGAGTGCCCCCATGGCATGATTAGTAGTTGATAGGTATAACAAGAATGGATTTCTTGGCATAGTAGGTAATAAAATAGGCAAATTAACAAGATAGTCTTTGAGCTATTAAAAAGTTGTTTGGTAGTGATCATCCCAATGAAATGCAAATATTTTAATCAAAAGGTGTGAAAATGGATGGAATTTTTTTGCTAACTAAGATATAAATCACCGAATTGACTGGATCTTACCCTGCAAACTACAAAGTTACTTTAAATTAGTTAGTGGTGGCATCTCAATTATAGCATGGACTTTAGTTAGCTCGACTTCAATACCTCTACAAGACATGATGAAGCCAAGTAATTTTCTTGAAATTACACCAAACACACATTACTTTGGATTGAGTATGACTTTGTACTCTCATAGTCTTTCAAATATCTTGCATAGCACTGATAGATGGTCAGCCCTAGTTTTAGATTTTCCCAATATGCCATCGACATAGTCTTCAATAATATCATACATCATATCATGGAATATGATAGTCATGGTCCTTTGATATGTAGCTCTAGAATTCTTAAGGCCAAATGGCATCACTTGATAACAAAATGTTCCCCATGGAGTGGTAAACATTATTTTATGTTGATCTTTTAGTGTTATTTTGATTTGATTGTATCCTAAAAATCCATCCATGAGTGAAAGCATTTCATAACCTGCCATGGAATTGATGATCATGTTTATATTAGGCAAGGGAAAATCATTTTTAGGACAAGATTTATTTATGTCTTGAAAATCAATACAAATTCTAATCCCTTCAGGCTTCTTAATAACAGGTACAACATTAAAGATCCATTCAAAGTAGTCAATGATTTAGATACATCCTTCTTATAAGAGTTTCTCTAAATATTTCTTTACCAATATAGAAATGTGAGGATGCATCTTACACACCTTTTGTTTTACTAATTTGGCATCAAGATTAGCCACAAGGTGGTATAAGACCAAGGTGTGGTCTAAACTTGGCATGTCAGAATAGGCCCATGCAAAAATATCTACAAATTCTCTCAACAAAACTGTAAAGATGTTGCATTCCTCCTCAGTGAGAGATGCTCATAATTTTATCCATTTTAGGTCTGATGGAGTCCTAATATTTACCTTCATTTTATTTTTGACTAGAAGGGTCGAACCATCTTCTAGGATAGTAGGTAGTGACTTAAACTATTGGACTATGTCAAGGTCCTCTATTAGGACTTTCTCTTCAACTTCTCCTAGGCATGATGAATCTGAATCCCCTAATGGGAGATCTAGCCATATGACAAAAATAGTCAAAAATTCTTGAAGTATTTGATCAAATACTTTTTGTTACTCAAAGATGAACTCAGATCAACAAACAATTCTGTCATTGGTGCTTTCTTGATCTAAATTCAAAGAATAATGAACACCCCCATCTAATGGCACTTGAAATAGGTTTTCACCATTAGACTAGCCTTTATCTTTACTTTTTCCATGGTTAAAAAGTACCTCAAAGAGGTTTTCACTTTGGGACCTCAATGTTTTAATTATTTTCTTTTGGCTAAGCGTGTTCACTCGCTCTCCAAAATAGGTTGTAGGATCTAATGTGATTCAGAATCTTAATTTGTTATCTCTCAATAGAACATTGTCTCTAAGGCTTAAAAAATCACAAAATGCCTCATCATTCTATAACTCATCAATTGGTAGACTAGATTTTTGTTGTTCCCAATCTATTAGTTAGGGATAATATAATGGCAATGGATTGTGATGAATGACTAAGGTAAGGGTACAAATGGCATTATTATCAAATAGATTGATTTCAGCTAGGTTATCAAAAGTAAGGCTATGATTGGACTCTGCTTCATTTTCAGCATCTTCATCATTATTCATTGGTGATGGAGTTTGAATAATATATGCAGGGTCACCCTTAGGCAATTTAAATCCAAGCCCATAAGGCCTTTCATACTTAGACATAGAGATTGGCTCAATGATTCCTTGTTGATTCGGTCTGAGGCCTCTTTCTTCATAATTATGATGCTCCATGATCCTATTGGGAATAATATATTTTTCATTTATATAATAGTCAGGTTAGTCATCATTGTATAACCATGAGTCATCCCCTTTAAGAGGGTCAGGTTTTAGGCCAGATGCTGGTATAAATGTGACAGTCCCTTATCTTTGTTCTTTTGTTGCCAATGCATATGTAGGATGACCTTAGATCACCCAAAGGTTTTTGAATTTTGAGGAAGATTGGTGATATGAAATGTATCATGAGTCACATACTCTCTTGATCCATTATCTAAAATGGTGAAATCATTAGAAGCTTCATGAGGCAGCATGTGGGAAAGGAAATCAAAGGTATTAAGATTTATGTAATTATCTGGGGAAGGATCAATAAGTATAACCTTTCCTTTATCCTATTTAGGACTTAGATTCATGTTGTACTAATAATTATGGATTTGAAACTTAGCCTCAAGATGCTTGTAGTGTTCATATGGGTGTAAATCTCTTAGAATATTCACCTCCATCCCCGAGTGGGAAAACTTAATACATTGGTGTAGTGTTGATGGGACTGCATGAATCTCATGTAACCATGGCCTGCCTAAAATCATGTTGTATGATAACTCCAAATCAAGCACATGGAAAAGTGTATCATGGGTGAAAGGCCCAATGATAACTAGAAAACTAATGGTACCTTAAGATTTCCTTTCTTGATTATCATATGCTTTTATAGTTATTATTTCTAGTTGGAGATCTATCATTGTGTACCCAAGAAGCTTGATGAGCTTGAAAGACACTATGTTGAGGCTAGATCCATTGTCTATAAGGACATGTTTCACTTTATGCCATCTCATATAAACCTCAATGTATAATGGGTTATTATTGAGTAGGCCAAGGGAAGACATATCACTTTGGTTAAATGTGACTTGTTGGGTCAGAGCTAGGTGTCCAACTAAAGATTGAAATTTATTAGGGTATATGTCACTAGCAATAGTAGATTGGGTCAAAAACTCATTCAAGATGTTCTTATGGATTATTGATGTCCACAACAAATCCAAAATATAAATTTATGTTGGTGTCTTCTATAATTGTTCCATAATATCAAACTTCTTGTCTTGGTTAATAATGAATGGCTTATTTTGAGGCTGAATGGTTGGTTGGATGATAGGCAAACATTGTGGATGGTTGTGGGCCTGGGATAATAATATTTGACCTCTAAGTTGTGATTACACAATTGAGATTAAATACTATAACATTATTGCTAACTAATGTTGGAAATGGTGTGGGACCAGATAGGATAAGTCTCAATTATTTGTGCACTTGCACGTGGTCACGTGTTAAGAATGAGTTATCTCTATAAGATCTAAAAGTGGAAGTCCTAGTTTGTTGGTTTGCCTGTATGCACTCCTAAGCCAAAAAAGGATTATCCATGTAAGTTGGTTAAATGTTATTGTTTATAAATGGTCTAAACTGGTTAGTTTTTGTTTTGGGATTAATGGAGATGGTATTAATGATACCCCCTATAATATGACCTATAATGGTATTATAGTCATGTGTAACTACATGGTAGGTTTGTTGGTTATTACTATTTTGACCTTGGTTTTGTCTATTATTCTATCATTGTGGGTTCTATTACTATTTTTGTTGGTTCTACTGGGTCAACCTTTGATTTTAATACTATTGATTTTGTTACTACACTGGCCATTATTATTTTTGTTGATTATTCTACTATTGTTGATTATTATGTTAGGGAAAGGGGTTTTGATAGATCCCAAGAGTTTGATTAGAAGTAGAATCACCATTATCCAATTTTATCTCCCCATTATTCAACATATTCTTGACTAAATGCTTGATTTGGACACATCTTCATAGATTATGTCCATTGACTCGATGATAGTCACAAAATTCATTTTCAAGATACCAATCAGGACAAGGAATGCTTTATAGATAATGCTTTGGTATGGGCCAACTAATCAGATTAGAAGTAGAAAGCTTGTGAAATATAGACTCAATAGGTTTTCCTAGGTCACTAAAGACATGACGTGTAGGGATAGTTCTTCTAAAACAAAGGGTTTTCAATGGTAAAGACTACTATATTTATTGTGAAAGTCTTGGTTATTGTACTTACAGCATTGGTTGGAGAGGTTGCTAGGTAAAAGTAAGATAAAAAGGTGATGAAGATGATGTCTACATAGTTTGTATAAGATCATATTTAGTTGCTCCATTTCCCACAACATTCTTATTATGATTGAATTGCTTTGGTCTTTCATGGTTATTGGTCTGTGCTAGTTGTGATGCTTGTGCTTAGATGGGATTTTGGTCACTTCCATGATTAGTACCTTGATTTTGATTAGTTTAATTAAGCTTGATGACTCCTTTATTAATGAGCACCCTCTCAATCAGCAAACCTTTATCAATGATCTCTTTGAACGTATGTGCACATTGTAGTTCCAGATGATAGGGTATCTCACTATGTATTTTTTTAGTAAATAAAGTCACTAATTGTTTATCTAGTAAACTATGGGTGAAATGGCTTGCAAGGGCTCTCCATCACTATAAATAACTTGAAAAAATCTCACCAACTTTTTCTTTGCTTGTGTTGGGTCTACTAATGAAATCTCATGCTCGATATTATAGGAAAAGTGCTACACAAATTTATCAAAAAGATCATCAAAATCCATTATTGAATTCTTAAGCAACTTAAAAACCCACTCTAAGGCTTATCCATCCAAGCTCCTTGGAAACAATAGCAAAAGGTATATGTCATTATATGTTATTGGTTGACATGTGACAAAGAATTCAATCAAATGAACCTTAAGATCACCTTTCCCTTTGTATTTATCAAATTTGGGCGGTTCATATCCTAGAGGAAATGGTATCTACAAATACTCCATGTTTAATGGATAAGAAAACATGTCATCCAATTTAAAAAATTTAGTCTACTTCCCCTACATCCTTCATTTGTTGTAATTCTTGTGAGAGGAAACTACAAAGGATATTGGTTTGAGGGAGAATGTCAGTTTGGGTAAATGGTTAAAAGGTCACAAGTGGGACCCTTTGACTAGGGTATGATGGAGATACCTATTGAGGTATATTGGCTTCATTGGGGAATGGACTAGGAATACGCATATATAGATTAGGATGTACTAAAAATTGCACATTTGGTTACATAATGTTCTAGTTTGGGTTACCAATAAAGGTTTGACTTGGAGGATTTTTTGCCTAGGATGGGGGGATATAACTATAATATGTCTATTGTGGTTGAAAAGGGACATGTTATTGACTAATCAAACCTTGTTTTTGATTAAGAACTTGTAGATCAAGACCCTGTCTCTATATTTGTGGCATATTTCAAACCAATGTTTATCTAGTAAGTACCTAAGAAACATGGGAACCTCCTTGTTGCATGAATCTTTATGAGGAAGTGAAAGTAGGTTATAGATTTAGCATCTATCACTGACCAATATTTTCACATTGTTGACTAGTCATTACTTGGTTTTGAATTGGCATATTAGTCTACAACTCAATAGGTATGTTTTCCATTACCTAACGAGGTGGAATATTAGTTGCCCCTGATTGAGGTGGTAATGTTTCATCCTTTATTGTATTGATACACTAGATTATGTCTATTTTTTTAGAATACTACTCACTACCTATTGAGGAGTAGGATTTGTCACATTCTATTGTTAAGATATGACATTAGCAATTGTTTGATTACTTAATCCTATAAGTTATACACTTGAGGAAGCAACTAGTTGAGGTTGGGGTAAAAAAACTCCTATTCCTTGGTATGATGATCTACTCATGGGATTAACTACAGGCATATGTTGTTGGCTAGTTATTTATGCATTAGTATCACTTTGATCAAGATTGGATGTTGTTTGCACATTATTCATTATGTTTGGCTCACTATTTCATGTAGAATTCAAAGACACTTCTTTAATAACTGGCATATACGTCAAGTTATCTATCAAATTAGTTTCTATAAATGGGTCAAAACTCATATTTTCTTATCCAGATAACTCTATCATCACTCTTGTTAAAGGAACTAGGTCAATTAGAGGCTTACCTACCATGTTCATCTGATTGAAATCATGTGCTAGATTCAGATAAGTTTGATATGTTTTTTGCATTTGGTTAAAGTGTTCTTCCATGATGTTTTTTCTTTGATTAGATATATTAAGATCTTGGTATGTTATTTGGACTAGAACCATAGGATTGCTAGAAGAACCCTGTTGATCATAAATGATATTGTGGGGCACTCTTACTAGACTTGGTAAATTTTCATGGTATAATTTTGTCAAAAACTTGGCCCCTACCTCTATGGCTATAACCAAAATCTCATCCTTGTTACTAAAAAATATCACTCAAACAAAAATGGATCATACGTGGAAGATGTATTAATAGAATATGATTGTTAAAGAATTGGCTCATCCATTATAGGTATTATAGCTAGGTATTACATTATTTGTTCTTGGTCATGCTCTAAGTAATGCGATGTGTTAACCAAATAATTAGCCAATGGATCTTGGCTTTGTGTCCCTGATTGAGTATTATAAGAGGGATAAGACTCCATTTCATAAGCAATATTATTTGCATAGGGGTCTTGCACCATTTATTCCTACACAACTACATTATTAATTCCTAGATTATATATGAGTCCACTACAAGTGTAGGAATACATGTTAGGATCCATAGTCAATGCTTTGAGATAAAAGGTCAAAGAGTTATAAAAACTCTAAAAAGGTTAAAATCTAAAACAGATGATGCTTTAGAATTGGTCTAAATTTTTCAAAAGGTTTATGGAAAGATTTATGATGAAACAAGCTAGCGTAAAGTATCTAACATTTCACCATTCACATAAAGGTAAGAAATTAAATGAACTAAAAAATAGAAATATCATACTCTAAGGTCAAATTGTTTCAAATCAATCTAATCTAAGAATTTAAAAGTTACTAGGTCTTTTGGCCAAATGCAGTGTCAAAAGCTAGGCTCAAACAAGGCATGTGCTAAGACTCTTGGCCAAATGGTGTCAAAATCTAGACTTTGAAAATAGATGAAAGTTTTAATATAATGGATTTGAAACACTTTTAACAAACACTAGGAATTTGATTCTTGGACATGAACTTGGTCAACTAGGTATAAGGTATGAAACTAAAGACACTTTAACTATAGTTTATTTTCTCATTAAAAATGGCATAAAACTTGGTTTTGTTGACAAAAAAGCTAGACAAAGGTGATCAGTATAACTATTTTAGACAAAAGATCACAAAAGTACACTCGAATTGGTCTAATTTTATAGGAACAAATTTGGATCTCTATGCAAGAGGGTCTATGAAATAATATTCAAAATGATTTGGGTAGCATAACAATGTTATACTATCCAAAAATATGTGATAAAAAGGTTTGTGTCAAAAACTTTCTAAGGTAAAGATGTTTTTCCTACAATTTTGATAGCATAACACTATCTTTCTTAACTCAAAATGTTGTAGTGCATAGGCTCTAAGTACAAGTGTTTAGCATAAAATGGCTTAAGTCTATCAAGTGATGATAATGATTATGAGTCTTAAACGACCTTCAACCTAAATTGGAAATTAAACCTAAGTTCCCTCAAGTTTATTGCAAATGGTGAACCCACTTAACACATCAACCTTATGAACTTGTAAAGGTGTAATTTTGAATTTAAATTATAAGTGAAGGACTTAAACAACTTTGGTAAAGGTCTAGACTTAATTGGGAAACATAACTACACCAAATTAGATGATATGAATCTCAAGCTTTTGATGAACTTTGAATAAGGCAAATGGATGATCTCACAAGGGAAACATAACACCTCTTTGTTCAAAGGAAAATTTAGACTATATGTTTGGTTTGGATTATTTTTTTACACCAAATTTTTGACTCCACACAAGACTTTAAACTAGGATAAGGTTAACTAATTAATCACCCTTAGATCCTAAACTGACAAGGTTGATTGGTATTGTTAGAATCCATCAATATACATCATTTGAGGGGATTTTAAGTGTTCATCCAAAAGTAAATACACATTATATAGTAGGGTTTTTACACCCCACTTCTCTCAAATGACAGTACTATGACATAGACCTATAGGCACACCTTGAACTAATAATACTTTCATGGCAAGTGGGGATTTATCTAAAATCTAACAAGATTCTGAATGATCTAGGGGAATCAATTTCACAATGACTTTCACACCAAATAATGCAAAATAAAATCATGGATTTTGGGTCTATATCAATTTGCTTATTAAAAAAAGGTCTAGTCCTTTTTGTAACCACTACATCCTACTATTCACTCAATGTAGTGCGATGTCCAAAGTGCCACTACATCCCATGTGTAACTCCAAAGGAGTCAAATGAAGTCAATGTAGGGAGGTGAAACCCTGAGCAAAGCTTCCCTAAAGAACTTTTATGAGATGATGAAATCCCCCTCGCAAGCCAAGATGCATAAAAATAAAGAAAACATGAAAGTATAAATACTTTAGGGTCATTTTCAAGATCACCCAAACTTTGATGAGTTTTTGGGGAGTGCTTTAGATGACTTTATTTCTAAGCCTTGGACTAAGCTATTTTCAATAGGAATGATGTTTTTGATTACAAGGGTTCCCTATAGGGGATAAATGGAAGAACATACATGCAACATACCTCTTTTTGCCAAACAAGATTTGATTAAACAACTATTGCAACCAAGAATTGATAAGTGTGTTCAATTTTAAAACCCAAATGAAATGTTTGGTGGTGTTCATTTGACCCCTTGGTCTTAGTTGTAAACTTTGTAAAAAAAATCACCAAAAACACATTAAAATTCTTTGTTAAACACCAAAAAAAGGTTCCTAATCAATTTTTAAGCTTGCAAAGCTGATTTAAACATGTTTAGAGTAAATTTTAAACTTGATCCTATAGCAAAATGGTTATCATGTCCTTTATCTTTGAAGCTCTTTTGAGTTTAAAATAATAAACTTTGAAAAAGTAGGTCTCGGTCTATGTTTTTAGAAAATTACATTGACCGATGTCAGTTATTACCACTGACATCAGTTACAGCCAACTGAGATCTAATCGATATCAGTTTTGCTAACTGAAGTTGGTTAAGCTAAGTAACTGATTTCAATATTTATACTGATGTCAATTACTATGTAAAAATTGTGGCAACCAAAAATGGCAAAATAAAATTAAAAAATCAATTTACAAGAGTTTTGAGGGCTCAAATAAATATTTTAGAGTTGTAAAAGGATCTCCTTCATGTGTGGGATGTGTCTAATCCCACCAGGCATGCCATTATGTGATCTGGGAATTTGACTCAATAGAGAATGGTTGGTATGGTTTTATTTCCAAAATGAAAATAAAATAAAATAAACACACTAATAGCATAACATCTCTAGGCCTAGACACTAGGGAGAGCTTAGTTAACAAAATCAAATGACAAGCAAAATAGAAAATCAAATAATCAAACACAAGAATTCCTTCACCTTATTTGGATGCTCCAAATGCCTTTGTATTGGTGGCTTTCTCGGCTTGTACTCATGAAGTCTTCATCAAAGGAGGCTTGGCTATCTCATTTTCTCCTTGGTACTTTTGGCTTCTGGTTTGGCTTGGATTGGAATCAATTTGGCATTATAAATTTAAATAATCAAGTCCTTGAAGATATTTTATCATAATAAATTTGCACCAAAATAGCTTAGAAATGATGTTGTGAGGCCTCCTATTTATAGATTTTTGTAAATGTCTAGAATCAACTAGAATTGTCCATCTCAAGATTGAGATGTGTGGTTGAGGATTAATTCAATTTTTTGAATTAAGTTTGTAATTATCCTCATCATGGAATTCAAATAAGGGGAAATTAAGAGGCATGGAGGGCATCATGCAAGGCATTGATGAAGCATGGAGGGCATTAATCCTGATATTTGTAGAATTTATGGCCTAGGGATGTCTTCCCAAGAAATAAGGTTACTTGATGATGTAGATATTCAATATTCATTTGAAAAAACAAGTATTCAATAAGTTTCTATGGAATTCTTGATTAGGCATTGATTTGGGTTAATTAGCTCTTAAGCATGATTAAGAACATTATGCACAAATTACTCAAATTGATCATAATGCCTTGTTATTGGTCATGAATTTGACTGGATTGGAATTTAAAGGCACCGTCAAATGTGTTGGATTCATATTCCCATTTAAGATGTTTCCAAAAACAAATAACAAAGGCATGAGTCTTGTGTAAGACATTTGATAGGAAAGAGTAGTCCAGAGCATGTGGGTGCAAAATTGGCATTTTGAATCAGAATGATTTGATCATAGTTAGTTATCCCATAAATTACATTGCCCCATTTAGGATACCCTAGCCAAAATCAGAAATTGAATATGTCATTTTTACATCATTTTGCATGTTTTAGTGTCTTTAGGACAAATTGTGTGTTTTAGGTGGAAATTGGCCAAAATCCTGATTAGAGGTTACTAGTGGCTAGTTTTAGGTGTCTACAGGCACATCATTCCTATTTTAGTATAAATACTAAGATACAAATTAGTAAAACTCAATCTAGAATCTATATGCTCTGATATCATATTTGGTGGTATGTGCATGGCACATTATTTTTATATGCTCACTTATATACCAATTGATCAAATGGAATGACAAACTTCATGTCATTCTCTAAATTATACACATTAGACAACATGTCCTAGGTTACACACCAGATTCATTCCTTACTCTATCTACACTGGTTAGCATTCCTGAGTGGCTTATAGATGCCTAACATACTTGAGTGGTTGTAGATCCAACATCTCTAGTTATACATATCTAGTTAGACATTTTTAGTTACATCACATAGTTTCAATTTCATATGCATCTACTACACATGGGTATGCAATGATGGAGTCATAGTCTACTTGAGTTATTGATCCACTTACATGATAGGGTTGGACACACTATCATTCCAATCCAAGATATTCATAGGTCATGATCCACCAAGTAGGGGTGGATAATTATGTTTCAAAATTAGAATGAGTTCTTGATCCACACACACATGAGGATTGAGCAAGCCATCAACTTAGTCCAAGATATTCACTGATTAATCATTACCTATATGCACACACATATGTTATCACCAAGTTTATGCATTGGTTTACATACCCAATGATTTGTATTCATTATTTTCCTCTCTCTTATCTCTTTACTCAGTTTGACTTTTTTACTCAATTTTGTCTATGTTTTTGATATCTCTTAAGTAAGGACCGATTAATGCACATTTCACTTTTAAGACATGTAATTGAGCATGATTCACATAATTATCTCTATATTCATGAGCTTTTCCTCTTATTTTTCCTTTATCCTAGTCATTTCACTTTGCTACATTTATATAATAAAGGGGGGGATAAATGTCATCACCTAAAAATGATAGTTGAGTGCTAAGAGTGATTTTTGAGACCACCTATCCCTAAATTATCCCTTGACCTATCTTAGGGCCTATTTTCACACTTATCTAGCCTTTGTGTGGACCACAAGCATCCTTAGACATCCCTAACATATTTCTAGACCCATATTCTAACATCTTGGCTCTTCGTGCCTCAGGTTATACCACTTGGACACTAGTGCCATAATATGGACATTAGTGCCACATGTAAATATTGTCCTAATTTTTTTCTAATATCCTTTCCCTCCTTCCACCAATAGATATATTTTTAAATCTTAGACCACCTAGGGTAACCCTAGACCTCTTTTAACACTCGCACAAGCACCAAAACAATATATATACATGACTTTTAGCCCACTAACCGATAGATGGAAATGAGATGAAAATTACACATAAAAATTAATAATAAGTTATGCATTATTAAGGTTATCAATCCCTATTCTACCTTACTTCTGCATACAACCATCTACATCATCCCTCAGCTCAAATTACTCATATTTCTAGTCTCAAGCACATTCAAAGCACTCAAGTCAATAATCATACTATCTTCACTTGTACTTTCCCTAGCACTTAGGTGGGGAGAACTACATTTATATTGATCCCTCTTTAGAGTATTTGTATTTAAGTAACTCTCTTTACATTGGGGTGTTGAGGATGTCCAACCTACCCCACTAACAACACACTTTTTTACTTATATCAACTGGATGCCCTAACAACATGTAGAATTAGGGTTTGAACATATAATTATTAAAAACAAGTCATTTATAGGATTTTATAACTCATGCACATAGGAATAGGCTTGGTAGACCTATACACAAGTACACTCAGAAGCTTGAAATAGTGCTACATAGGATACTGCCAACAAAATAAGGACACTAATGCCACATGATTCTACTATCCAATTATGACACTACTATTTAAGAGGGTTTTTAAAAATTGGATCATATTTGAAACACTCAAATTATCCTATATCTTAGTTTTCATCCTCTAGATCATATGTCTCAATCATTTTCTAGCTAAGTTCTCATTTACATTATTTATTTCTATTTTTAGAAAGGTTAAATTTAGTCAATTTTGTAACAAATCAATGGTTGTATTTATCATATATTTTTACCCTTATTTACTTTACTCATCTATTTAATAATATAGGATTTACATTCATCTAAGTCCTAAAAGGTTAAAATATAGGGCTCATGAAGAATCTTTTAATATTTCAACATTTTTTTAAGAATTGACAACCTGTATAAGCTTTTTTAGACACATTTCTCATTGAACCACCTTCAAAAATGCCCTAACTCAAACCTGGTCTTATGCAAAACATTTGACAAGATATTTGCTTGACATCAAATTGAATTCTTCTAGGCATGGAATGAGGTTTAACAAAGCTAATCAATACCCTTAAGACACATTCTTTGTAAATAGACTCTCCAATAAGCCTAATACAAAATATGACTCTAACAATGACTATAAGACTCATTTAATATATCAAAATCACAAGGAACCTCAATACCTCATGCATACCTGATCTTAAAATCAACTAATCATCTTGAAATTCTTATAAGGAGCTCATACTCAACTAGTTTTTACAAAAGTACCCCTCCAAGAGTGCAAGTGCTCTAGGGACCAAGGGTGGCTAGAATAGTCAACAAAAACTAAAGAAGGTATGGATGCAATAGTTTAATTTTCAAAATTAGGAATGGTATAATTTTACATATTTTTTGGCTCTTCATTATCATGAAACAAATTAATAAGACATGTGTCATAACTAACATTCATTTCGTCACATGCATAACCAAGGGTGGAGGCATCATGATCACTAATTTACTGATGCTTACTTGGATTTGCATAATTGGTTTTTTCATTACCATAGTTTTAAGCAAAAGAGGTTTTATTTTATTTTTTGTGTTTTTATAGGTCCTCATATGCAATACATTGATCATTAGGTGGATTAAATAAATGATCATAATTAAGCTTATATGCATAACCTTCCAGTAAGAACTCCATAAGGATTAAAGAGTAGTTTAACATGACTATAAAGCACACAACTAGGATGACCAAAATAAGAATGTAACTAAATTCCTAAGATATGCCCATACAAGAGATAAATAAGATCTAAAAATAAAATATATGAATCTAAGATGAACTTTCAAAGAAGGCAAAAACCCTAATATGCAAACTAAGATTTTGGCTCAACAAACATAGGTCAAGTTTATGAAATGTTTTAATGCTTTTGGATTCAAAAGAGAAACATACAAGAAATAAAGTTTTTTGAATTTATATTTTAATAATGTAATATAGTATTTTGACAATATATCTAATTTAGGCATGTGTAATAAATATAATAAGTACTAAGTAACTAAGGGATAAAGAGAGTTTATCTTATTTGTTATTATATTTTGGATTATGGTAGTGATCAAGATTCATCATAGGGTTGTCTTAGAGAAATGGAATTTATTAATTTTGTATTCTAACTATATTTAACTTCCAAGTAGTTGTGTTGATCAGGGACAGTAATGTCGATGAATATGTCTACCTCCAATGTAAGTGTCCAATGAGAGATAGATACATGAATGACTTAAAATTTGTACTAGGCCTCCACTACCCCCTATGTAATTATTCTATGCATCAAGTTAATATTACCTTAGTGCTATATCTAGATAATAAGCAACCCTAGTTCCTTTATATTATGTCTCTGTTAACTTAGTAAAATTGGGTTAGTAACATGAGTCGAGTTAGCCCTAACAACTCCATTTTATTTCTAAGTACTACCTACATAGCCAATACTCAAGGGTCTTATACTCACATGTTTTAATCACTCTTATGCATGTGTGTTAAATTTTAATAGTGTTAATATATTATCTTTCTCCTAGTAACCCTTGTTACAAGTGAATGCAATAGTATATTTGACCTTTTAAATGATTCAAATATTTGATTTAGTCTTGTAGTGAAATTTGATAGCTTTAAATAAATAATACTTTCTAATTAGAGAGTTGCCATATCAAATTGTTAGGTGTCTTAATTAGATTATATCCTTTGTATATATAGGAAAATCTTGAATTTAAATTAGAACATATTAATATGCAAAAATCTAACCATAGGATGGGTAAAGAGGGCTAACAAAATATTCATAAAGTGAAATATACATAAAAGGATAAAAAGATAAGCCTGGATAGTTTCATTAAACTAGACATTAATGTCGATGCTAGTGTCCAAGATGGATGCAAGTTTATAGGGAATAAAAACATATATAAAATAGGCACAATATGTAGGGATCCCTAGCATACATTGGATGAATATAAACATAGCACACAGGCTCAAAGGGTAGGTAAATCAGGTGAAATAAAATGAAACTAAAGAGGTCCCTAAAAAACCATGTCACTAGATGTCTAATTATTAGTACAAAGGTATATACATAAAATAAGATAATAAATATGTGCATTTTTACCAAAATGGGTTTTGACAATAGCACCTTAGTCTTGTACACTTGAAAAACTTAGACCTTAATTTTTCCTCTTGGTTATAGACTTTTCTTGATTTTCAAAGTCTTATATCTACTCTATCTTGTGGCCCTTGTCTTATCTCTTAGTCCAAACAATTTTATTATGATGAATTATACCTTTTATCTTTATTAGAATGCTTAAAACCTACTTATATTACTCTCTTACAATTTTTAAGTTTGTACCTACTTTCCTACTCCCTCGACACTAACATCTAGGATAAACACTAGCATCAATGCTAGTGTCTTAACCCAATGCAAGTGTCTAATACCTTAAAGTCATACAATTTACAAATGAAACATATCCTAATGGTTATCCTAAGTTATTTAATGTGAGTTACTTCTCCAAAAGGATTGATATAAATATAAGATCAACCCTCATTCATTCCACACCCAAAAATTTCTTACCTACTCACTAGGAAAACTACAAAAGGCATTTAATCAAGCACTCAAGTGAGAAAATATTCCCTATTTTATCCTATTTCTATATCAGTCATAAGGACAACATAAATAGAGGTTTGAAGTACTGAAGGAGTAGTCTAATATCTATATTTTCCATGTTATAATCTAGGTCACTATTGTACTTGATTTTCACATATTGCATGATTCGCACACAAGATAACATGTGAGGGAGAACTAAATCAGTATGAGTCCCTCTTCAAATTATTATTATTATTATTATTATTATTATTATTATTATTATTATTATTATTATTATTATTATTACATATATACATACATACATACATATATATAGGTATCACTTACTAATATAGGGGTATTTGGGTTTAATTTGACATTGTGCTCCCACTAACCCATTTTTCCGCAAGGTCACCATGAAGGTGAATAACTAGGGTTTTGACATTTCATGAGGAGTGATAGTCCATGACCCAAATATAAATGCACCAAGATGAAGGTGAATACAAACCCAAAAGAATCTAGGTGGTCACATCCTTTTATAGTAAGTATTATGTATAGGACACTTGTATTGAACCTAGATAATAGTGTCGACATACCTATCTCAAGATGATACAAGTGTTCAGAGCTTTAGAGGCACTTAAACTAGAATTAGGTGACTGTTACATAATCATCTTCTAATCTACATTTTACCTATTCTATATCCAATATTGTGTTAGCATCAGAACTAACTAAATATATTACTTCTTTTTTATTTACATACATAGCTTAGTTGTATTTTCTATATTTAACATATTCTCATTTTTATAAATTCAACATATTTTATATCTAATTTTAGTACCCTATTGGCCTACTATAGAGATAGCTTATCACCCTTTTACTCTAGGCTATCTCTATCCCATTTAACCCTAGATAACCCCAATCTATATTATTAGGGTTAAATTCTATTCATTTACTTCATCTCTTCTCTTACTACTTTCTCAGCCTCATCCACTATGGTCTATACTTATCACCACTAGTTGGTATTTTTTACCTAGGGTTTTGAATAGTTTTTGGGTTACCATTAGTGTGACTAACTCTGATAATCATTATCACATATCATTCATTGCTTTATATGGTTTGTGGTATAGTAACTCTTATATTTCATTTCTCTGACTCACTTATTTTGTACCTTATAGTTGTACTAATGCTAACTCATCTATTTTTTAGAGGGATAGCATCTAAATTTTCAAGATGGGGATCTTTGTTGGTAGAGGCTAGATTGGTATTATCTATTATTTTATATATCTTTAAAATCATATATTTTCTCTTTATTTTTTATTTCTCTCCTAAATTATGATTTAATTTTATATTTCTTAATCTTTTTTCTCATCTTTTTGTACACAATTTATCTCTCTTCTAACCTCTCTCTCTCTCTCTCTCTCTCTCTCTCTCTCTCTCTCTCTCTCTCTCTCTCTCTCTCTCTCTCTCTCTCTCTCTCTCTACTAACTTATTCTTAGTTCTATACTTATCTTCTTATCCCCCCTACATCTTAATTTAACCTAACCTAACTATTAAAACCAAATATTATCATAAGTCACATATTTTGAGGAGCCCCTTTCTTTTTTCATGTCATCTATGAGGTGTCTATCCCCTAAATTAATTATTCCCCCTCTCTTAATAACCCTTTATCCATAAATATATTGTGAATTAATTATGGTACCTTACTCAATAAATGTCATTTGGTAAAGGCATTCTAACCTAAGAATCTAAAGTGTTAGCTGAAAAACATCATATAAGGATGTTGTAGATATGATATGAAAAAACATGGAAAATCATATATTATTTAGAATGAAACATGATAATAAAATAGGAAAGACATTGCATAAATAGGCAAGGTGAAATATAAAACTAGCCTAACTAGCCAATGTGGGATAAATCCTCACATAGGATAAACTCACTAAAAGACAAAATAACTAGCTAATATACTAGGAAACATGAGAAAATACATGAAATACATACTCTAACACTCCTCCCTCAAGTTAATCTAGGGGCTAATAAAAGCCAAAAAAATAGTGACATATCCACAGTATGAGTCCTGATAACTAGGCTTGATAAGGTATCCATGTACAATATATATCTATGAAATGAAGAAGGAAGTTGTCCTCATGAACACCTCCCAAGGATAATTTTTGAAACCCCAAACATGTAATGCAACTCAAAGAAATTAGGTGATACAAAATGCTTCGTGAAGATGAATACAACCTATAGCTGAGTCAAAATGTACTCCAAGCTAAGAACACCATCCTAAATGTGCTAAAAAATGAAGTGCATATGTACCTTAATGTGCTTGGTCTGTTGATGCTCAACTAATTTTCAAGGTATGTAAATTTTAGTTTGGTTATCACACCAAAGTGGGTGAATCGTACATGAAGCCAAACTCTATCAATAATTGATGAAACCAAAGAATTTGATAATTTGTTATAACTATTGCCCTATACTCAGCCTTTATAGATGAAAGTGTAATATCCTACTAATTGTTGCACAATGAAGAAATAGGTGAATAACCAAGACAAAATATGTAACCAGAAGTGGAATGCCTATCATCAAGAGAACCTACCCAATATAAATCATTGTATCCAACCAAGTAAAACCCTTAGTGTGGTGTAATCTAAGATAAGTAGTGCCTCACATATATTGTAAAATCTTCTTGGCAGCCTGCCAATGATTTTCATGTGGGTCATGTGCAACCCTATATATAAGTCCAATTTCAAATGAAATGTTAGGGTGAGTATGGGTGAAATACATAATACTCCCAACCATCTTCCTATATAATGTATGATCATAAAGTCGAGTAATACAAGAGGTAGTGAGAGTCACTCCAAATTGAAAAGGATAAGGACTTGAATTTCAAGTAGCTATGCCAAAATGTTGAAGAAGATCAAGGGTATACTTATGCTAACTCAAATAAATCCTTATATCCAACTGTGAAATCTATAAACCAAGGAAGAAATATAAAAGGCAAAGATATGTCATTTTGAACTATGCTAAAAATACCTAGTGAATAGTCTGAATATGTGATGAGAAGCTGCATATGATAAATAGATCATCAACATAAAAGACTAGAATAATAATGTCCTCCCAATATGTTAAATATACACCATGGGATCAGAGTAGAAGTGAACAAATCTAGTGGAGAGAACAAATGAATCCATCTTCTCATACCAATCCCAAGGGACCTGTTTGAGACCATAAAGAGACCTAAGTCAACAAACAAGAGAAGAATCATGAAAAAACCCAGTAGGTTACTCCATTTATATTCTGTCATGAAATTCTACATGTAAGAAAGTACTCTTAATGTCAATATGATATACTAATTAACCCTATGATGTAGCAAAATAAAGTACAAGGTAAACATTTTCCATCTTGGCAATGGGTGTAAAATTCTCATAGTAGTCAATACCTTTGACTTGAAATAATCCCTTTAAAATAATACATGACTTATACTTTTCAATAGACCCATTAGCTACATAATTTGTGTGTTAAATCCACTTACACCTAACCAAATTTCTTCCCTTAGGAAGAGTGACCAAATCCCAAGTGTGATTCTTCATCAATGAAGAATACTCATTTGTCATCACATCATCTCACTCATGTATCCCATGAACCTAAGAAAAATACTATGAATCCATAGAGAATACCTAACATAAAAGTCTAGTACCTGTAGAATATATATGACAGTGTCTAATAGGTGGAATATTCTATATGAATGGTGTTTCCTTAAAAACTATAGTACAAGCCTACCTAGGCATAGTGTCAACATCAGTGTGAATAGGATCCTCATCTTCTATAACCTCAAGAATATATTGAAATAGCTCCTAAAACAATGAATCCTTGAGAGGAGGTGAATCATCAAAAGAAGAAGAAGAAGAAGGAATGTAAGAAGATAAAGAGTCATGAGGTGTGAAATGTTCATCAAACTGTACATGAGTTTGAAAATTAGCATCAAGAGTATCAGGATCAAAAAGATGATAAGTTTTCATGTCCTTAAAATAACCTAAAAAAATCAAAAGTTTGCTCTTCTTTTCCAATTCTTTCCTTTTCTTCTTTGGTACAAACTCCCAAGCAAGGCTCCTAAAGACTTATAAAAATGAGACATCATGCTTGGTTTTAGACCAAGCCTCCTCTAGAGTCATATTCTCAAGTGTTCAATGTTGTGTGTGGTTATGAATGTAGTTCACATAATTAACTACCCCTACCCAATAGATAGGAGGTAAATCCCATGAATTCAACATTTAGTTAGCCATCTCTTTCAAAGTTTGGTTCTCCCTTTCTTCTAAGCCATTCTACTATGGAGTATGTACAATAAAATGCTAGTAAATAATACCATGGACTACCAAGAACTCTTGACTAAAGTACTCCCTCCCATTATATGTATGAAAATTCTTGATGCAACTTAAGGATATTTCTCAAATAAATCCTTAAAGACTTTGAAATCAAAAAATACATCACTCTTGTACTTGAGTAAATAAACCCAAGTATGCCTCGATAAATTATCAATAAAGGTAAGTGTATACTTAGCTCTATTGAAACAAGGAGTAGGAAATACCATCAAATCATTATGCACAAGCTTAAATGGTGAATAAGCTCTTGTGAGGATGCCCTTAGGAAATGGATCTTGGTGTTGATTTCCTAATGCATGACCAGAGAAAACTCCACCAAGACATGAAACTATAAGAAGACCCTCTATGATACTGTGAGTACTCAAATCCTTCAAATATTTATAGTTTAGCTGTCCAAATCTCTCATGCCAAAGTTGACTTTTAGAATCTACATGAGAAACTAAACATGTCCCTAAAGGAGGAGTATCATCAAAACCCTAAAAATATTAAATTCAATAACTATGATCAACAACACCCTATACAATAAGTGAATGTGGATCTAATAAAGATTGAAATTTATCACCCTATGGTGTGAAAGTCATTGTCTTGCCCAAAATAAAATGGCAAATATGATAAACTAAAAGTAGATTG
Source organism: Torreya grandis (assembly GCA_037957365.1). Taxonomy (NCBI): domain Eukaryota; kingdom Viridiplantae; phylum Streptophyta; class Pinopsida; order Cupressales; family Taxaceae; genus Torreya; species Torreya grandis. The sequence continues at coordinate 779,272 of JARHVA010006704.1, read as the reverse complement.
CTAGTGATTTTTGGAATATATAATGCATCATTGATGTGGCCATCATCCAACTATATTTCACCCTTCCCCTTAACATAAATGTAGGTATAATATTCAACCTTAATGTTGGAAGTAAAACTTAGACCAAGAGATATAAAGGACTCCTTGGAAGAATTCATATGGTGTGAAGCACCAAAATATAGAACTCAACTATCTAAAATAGGTAACTATGATCTCCCAATGACATTAAGTGTTTTCCCATGCTCATCAAATGGAGAAGTAGTGGAGATATAAATCTTATGTTTCCTAAAAAAAACCTCTAGGGCTTGCATTCTCTTGAAATACCTAGACTCTTCATGACTAGTCTCCCCATAATAAGATCAAGATAGGTTATAATTATTCTTGGATTTGAAAGATGGTTTGGGTTTAAATGAATTAGTGTTGGGCTTAAGTGTGTTTTTAGGTGGAGGAGTGTTCTTATTCTTACCCTTAGATTTTCCCTTAGTCTTAGGATGTGATGCAACTGATATTTTTGAGAGGTGGAAGACTTAAGGTGAGATAATTTGGATTCCTCAGTAGTAAGAATCTCACAAAACAACTCTAGATCTGGTGTATTGAATGACAACCATAATATAAAAAAAGGTAGAAGCAAATATTTGGAATGGGCCACTCAACTTAGACAAGATCAAGTACACACATTCTTCATCCTTTTTATCTCATTCACTCCCCTTTAAATATGTCAGTGACTACTTAAAATTATTGAGTTAGTTTACAATGGAGGCAAAGTCATCTAGATTTCATGAAGTAGCTCCACTTCAAGTTGCATAGCTCACAAGTGATATAGTTTTCCAAACAAAGCTTTTAACTTAATCCACATTTTGAATGGAGAATTACACCCATCAAAATGAAATAAAAGATTGTCACTCACATAACCCCCAATCAAACCCATACACTCTTCAAACTTACATTAGTGTTGAAATTTTTCAAATTCATGAGTAAATTATGGTTGTGTTTTGTTTATTAAGGACCATAATCCTTTGCACTTTATGATTGTTTCCATTCAAGGTCTTCATGTGTGGTAATTATGTGTAGTCAAAGGCTCACAATGGTAAAAACCATAAGTATAATCCATGCTAACTAATAACTAAAAATCAAAAATAATGCAAAAAGATGCATAAAATTGGTACTAACATAACCCCCCAAAAGATTATATCATGGGACCCCACCTCAATTTGGCACTTTATAGAAGTAGTGTATTTTTAAAAATTAATGACACAAATGGATAGAGAATCAAAAACCATGCCCTTTTAAAATTTAAAAAAACTCAAATCTGAATTATGGTTCAAAAGTTACAAACATTATGATTTCTCATAAAATGGGTCAAAACATTAAAAAAACACTGAAAATATGTTTTTGTGACCAAATCAAACAAGAACATCATCATCCAAACACTTTTTGAAACTATAATTGAACCATAGACTCATAAATTCCAACCAATGTGAAAAAATATCCTCTTGGTTACCACGGTATGCATACAAGTAAAGTTTGCTTCCTCTTGAGGTAAAAATTTAGCTTGGTAATAGAAAAATGAATAAAACCAGTTATTTTAAGAGGAGAAATAGAAAATTTTACTATTTATTTAGATCTAGATCTAAAATAATGATGCCACAAGCAGATCCAGATTGGTCAAAGGATAAAAACACCAACACCAAGTTTGTTCTTCAAATCTAGTCAAATCTTGAAAAAAGAAGGTGTCAATGTATAAAAGGATGCCCAACTAGCAAATATATGATGCCTACCTCACACAAGAAGATATGACATAGAATAAATTAGATCTTATGTAGATCCAATGCAATAAAAAAGGAGTTTCAATACCCAACCAAGAAAGTTTGATACAATAATAAAAAAAAGAACAAAAAATTCCAACACCTTATTTGTCTAGTATGTTGTCTTTAAAAATAGCTTTCTCATTTCTGGGACAACATATGAACTATTTTGGTCCTGCAAGACCAAAATTATCTCTTCCCTTTTCGAAATTTGTTCTGAGCATTCAATTTCCTCATTTTCCAAACTTTTTTGGTAAAGGGACTAGTTGGTTCAATGGGTTCAATGGCTTCTTCGGGTGAGTTCAATCAAAAGGGGGCAAGTTTCTAGTACTTAAGCATTTTTGGGATTGGTTCAATGACTTGGTTCAATCAAAAATGTCCATCAACAATCATCTAAGCAAGGATTGAACCATTGAACTGTTAAACCTTGAACCATTTTGGTTCAACGGGTTCAATGGGTTCAAAGGTTCAATGTCATCAGCAAAAGTTAAGCACTTTGTCAAGGTTCAAATTTCAACCCTTTCAAGGTTCCATGGCTATGAAAACTTAACAAAAAACAAAGGCTTGAATCATTGAACTGTTGAACCTTGAACCATTTTGGTTCATTAGTTCAACAGGTTCAATGACCAAATGGTTCAACGTGTTTGGTTCAAAGGATCATAAGGACTCAGCCAAATAAAGAGATTTAACCATTGAACCATTAAACCAAGGTTGGTTCAACAGGTTGGTTTAATCGATAGGTTCAAGGGGCTACCCTAAAGTCAAAGGAATAAATGCCCTTGTGGAGGGTAGTGAACTAGAGACAAGTGCCCTTGTAGAGGGCAGGCAACATTGGTTCAAAGAGGCACATGAAAGAAAAAGACCAAAGAGCAGAACATGCCATGTGTACCTTATAGAGTTCCATGGAAAGTGACAAGTGGTAGTTGCGAAAGGTTTTAATGTCTTTTTCTCAAATCAGCGAAATGTACCATGTGTCATTTACAGAGATTGGTGAAGCCTACCAAGTGTCAATAGTTGTTGTATCTCCCTTTGGTCTCATTATCAAATAAATATTGTGGCGGGCCCCAATCAAGTTGCTAAAAGGATAAGCGGAGCACTTCAAGTGTCATCCTTCGTGTGATTGCCAAAACTGAGTGAAAGTTACCACATGTCCTTGGTAAGAAGTGGCAGATGCTACCAAGTGTCCTCACCTATTCTGACAGAAGATGCCATGTGTCACTTGTTTGAAGTAGTGAAATGTGCCGCATGTCAAAAATGGAGCACTCTCAATACAGAGACACAAAGCCAAAGAAAGATTTCCTTCAGATAAATGGTCTAAAGGAATTCCTTCAGACATTTTGTCTAAAGGAAATAAAGTGACAATAGTCCTCTGAAAGAATTAAAGCCTAAAGGCCACTCAGATGATCTTGAAGGGTAGGTAACCTCACGAAGGATAGTTAGCACTCATAAAATGGACCTTTTCCAAGACCTCGACAGGCAAGTCCCCTTTGGGAAGGATCAAGCCTCAAAGTGTAGCAGAAGTTGCCAAGTGTCACATGCTGAGACACAGTCTCTAACAAGTTTCAAGGAAGCAAAACCTGCCATGTTTCCCATCCTAACTAAGCAAAGCACGAAAAGTGTTTGCATCCACACTTCTAACCTCTAACAAGTTTCAAAGCTTATTCTAATAAGATTATTTCAAAGTGGTGGATGCTGCCACATGTCCTCACCTATGTCATAATGGAAAGCAGTCATAACAAGTGATAAAGACACAAAGGAGTTTTTAAGGAGAATGATAGGCCCACAAACATAAAATTTAGGATGACTGACCAGCCGTTAACCTTCAAAAGATGAAAGATCCACGAACATCAAATTTGCTATAATGAAGTATATGTTGATCTTTGTAGGCTTAAAATGCAAACCTGAATACATTTAAAGACCCTAAGGCTAGGGCCAAAGGAAGAAGAGACAAAGAGGGAAATCTTAGTGGGAGTTATTCCCAGTAGGTGGAGCAATTTGCTAGGTAGGTATTTGGACCTGTAAGCATTGAAAGCATAGCCTATTTGTCCCTTTTGGCATAAAGACAAAGTGGGTAGTTACGCAGATAGCAGGTAATAAAATGAGTGACTCTAGCTCAGGAGAAGCCATTGGAAATGAATCAACATGCCATAGTTTAGGTAGCTGCCCTACTCCAGCATGGCTCTCCCTGACAGAACCAAAAATGCATCCAAATCATTAATGTGTAGCATGGGTCACTCCATGGGACAAAGTGTCAAGCCTCCCTTGGCCTCTATATAATGTAATCTCTTGTATCATTTGAAGAGAGATCTTTTTGACCATAGAAGCAAAACTCTACCCAAATTTAAAGGCAAATACTGAGACTTTGAGCTCAGACTGTATTTCATATTATTTTATCTGAATGAGAAAGCAAGTGATAAGCAGACTTTGTGCTATATAGCTTGTATCATTTTAGGAGATTGTTCTTATGTATGTCTTCTGAATGTGTTCTTGTTTATTTAATTTAACAAGTAGAGCTAGTGAAAGTGATAAGGAAGGTGTCTTGAAACCAGTTAATTTTAGACTTTGTGCTGATATAATTGTTTTCAGTGTGTGTTTTTAGTTTATTTTTATATTAAGGACCTTGGGATGACTTTGTGCCCCCGTTGTTCTTTGTATCTCACTCTTGGGTAGTCAAGGTGGAGACTTTGTGCTACATCTTAGATTGCTGGTTACTTTGTACTCTATTACTAGTTATTTATCCTACCTGAAAGAACTCTTATTGTCCCCTGCAAGAACACTTCTAAAAGAAGAGAAGTGCCTTCAGTGTTTTCACTAGGATTTTCTCCTTTGTTTGTGAACATCATCTCTAAAAGAAGAGAGATGGATGGTATATCCTACCCCTAAGTGTTATTTTTTATTTATATATAGATTTTATAGCTCCTTCATATTCATATGGAACCTCCCCTTAATGAGAGAAGAGATTTGTCCACCTCTGATGTAGTAAACCTGCACACTAGGCTGACCAATCTCCTTTGTTGTGGATGATAAGACCTATTTTGCTCAATCAAATAGTTGACTAACAAAATATTCACCCAACAATCTTTTTGGTGACTCCACTTGGGACACAGTAATTTTATGCAATTTGAAGCCTCAAGCTTTAGATTGAAACATCACCTGTGTCTTACCCATTATCATTATAGCCTTATCCATTTATCCTGCTATGGAAGAACGAGCGGCTCCAGTGCTTTCCCATTGTTAATTTTCCTCCTAGCTTTGTGCAATAGTTTTTGGTGACTCTGCTGGGGAAGGACAAGCAATTTGAAACCTCAAGCTTCAAATTAAAGTAAGACCAGTCCTTTTCCATTTTTATTTCACAATCTGGCAACTCCATGTTATACTAGAAGCCAAAAATCTCAAGGTGTTGTTGACCTGCTTTTGAGTTGGTGCAGCAGAGAAACTTTGAGTTGTTTCTTCCACAAGCTCACCTTCAATGAACTAGGAGTCTTCCTCCTAGCCCTACTAGGTCACCAACACAAGGTAGAGCTTCTTTTTCTACTACTAGTAGAGCTTTGCCCATACATACTCTACCCAGATTTGTTATCCCACTTTTACATAATCAAGCCATGGCTTAAGGCCCCTGGGGTAATTCATTTAGCCCACTTAATTTGACTCCACCTCTACATGAGCTTCCATGTAGTTCAAGGAAGAATTTCCCCAAATTTTTTGGTGATGGGAAAGTTCACCCTAATGAACATATTTCTACCTTCAGCATAGCCTATGGTGTAATAGGGGTGGAATTTGAAGACATAGCAGTTAGGGTATTCATAGAGACACTACAAGGCGCTACTATAGACTAGTTCTACCATCTATAAGCTAAGTCAATCACTGAATAGGACACCCTCAAAGATAAATTTGAAGCCAGGTTCAAGCCTGTAGAAGATGTGCATGCCTTATTGGCCTAGCTCACACAAATGAAAAAGGAGCCCTATGAACCTATGAGGGACTTCATTTCCAAGTTTGATAAGTTGAGGCACAGGATTCCCATGATCTCCCAACTGACACCTTAGAATCTTAAGTGTTTCTTCATCAACTCACAGCTACCTAAAGTGAGTTTCTTGCTGAGATGGGCTAGACATATAGACCTTGCTGTTGCTCAAGACTTGGCTACTGAGGTAGAAGACGACCTTATCTTGGCTAGAAAGATAAGGAGGGACCCTAATATAGGTAAATCCTCTTCATCTTCTGAATACTCATCTTCAACCACCACTGACCCAATGGTGTAAAAGCTAGCAAATGAAGTGCTAGCTCTTAAAAAGAAAATGACGCAAGGGATGTCATCTGCTCCTTCATACAAAGATGTACCAAGGAGGACATTCCCTAATTAGTCCTACCAAGGCCATGCTACCAGGAATCAAGGACAGTTAAATCACCTTCCTCCTCCATAGAGGAACCTCACCCTTGAAGCACCTCCAAACAACTCAATAATTGGATATCTTGAAGTTAAATCATATTTCTCAATCTAGCCTAAGTTGAATCCTAAAGATGATGCTAATCCCTTCACTGAGGAAGAAGAAGAATTAGCTGGCGATTCTCATATTAGTTTCCTGAACTATCAGGATGAACCCAGAAGTGAAGGCAATGCAGCTGAGGGGTCATATGTTATATTCACCTGATCTAAGAATCAATCATCACAACAAGATGATAAAGAAAAGATAAAGGGGAAACCTCAACTAGTAGTTTCAATTGCTAAGCGTGAGACCACTCTACCCTTCTAGACAAAGGACCTGGTGACTGCTAGAAAGATAAGTACCCCAAACATTTCTGCACTTTCAACTTCAAATTTGTAGTCCAATTCTCCCCCTCCTAAAACACAAAAGGATGAACTCCCATCCTTTGTACCTAATGCATTTCCAACATTTGATATCATTGAACATATAAAGAAAACCAAAATTCAAATGTCTAAATTTGAATTTTTGCAATCCCATCCTGAGTAATTAGACAAACTATTTCAATGTGTTAAAAACTAAAACATCCCTATTGAACAAGAAATTCCCAAAGTGACACATGATTCCCCCAAGAATGCACCCACCCAAAAAAATCTTGTCATTACCCCTCCTACTACTCCTGGTAGGACTGAACCTTTATATGTCTCATTGTTAATAAATGGACGTCAGCTAAACAATTGCATCATTGATTCTGGAGCTTCAAATAATGTCATGCCTGCTAAAATGGCTGAATCCCTTGACCTCACACTGACCAAGAATTTTGGTAGATGCTTCTCCATGGAGAACAAGTAAGTACCTCTACTGGGACAAATTAAATATGCCTAATTTGCATTTGCAGCATTCCCAGATAAAAGAATCAAGATCACTGTCTGGGTAGCTGATGTCCCAGCATCATATGGCATCCTTCTTGGGTAGAATTTTTGTAGGGATGTTAGTGGTCAATTGAGCATGGACTTATTTGAGGTGAGGATTCTAGTCAAAGGTGTTATGAAGAGGATACTCCCTAAGAAGGAAGAAAAATATGTGGTTACTCAGACCTCGACACCTGAAGCTCAAATTCTGTTTGAGTCTTCAGGCATGGGTAAATACTTTTTATCCACAAATGAAGTTCATGAGGCATCTAATGAATCTTTTGCAAGTGACAACCTGGAAATGCATTCAGCTAAAATAGCATAAGAATTGGTAGAGTGCAATGTAAGTGTAGAGGAATATCCTCTTTTGAATGAAGAAGAATCCAAAGAAAAATTAGTATCAAATGAGGTATGGATTCTTCAATTTGATAGCAGCTGTTCCTCCACCAGTTCAGGAGCCAGGGTTGTGTTGATATCTCCTCAAAGAAATATTTTTCCTTCATCTTACAAGTTACAATTCAGAAACACTAATAACATAACTGAATATGAGTCTTTGTTGCTTGGATTGAGGGTTGCTCAAGACAAAGGCATCAAGCTCCTTCATGCCAAAAGAGATGTTGAACTAGTGGTTTGTCGGGTGAGAAACCTATATCAAACCAAGAATGAAAGATTGTGTCATTATCACAATCTAGTTTGGGACCAAATTGAAAGCTTTGATGCTTTCAGCATCTCTGCCATTCCTAGAAAATTCAATTACTGGGCGGATACACTAGTTATTTTAGCTACTCTCTTGATCCCTCACTTAGATTCAAAGGAGACAAGTACACTATTGAGCTAGTTTTTAGACTAAGTGTACCTGATAATGCCAATCATTAGCAAGTGTTTAACAATGAAAACCAAATCATTTCCTTCCTAGAGTAAAAGGATAGCTTTGAACAGCTGCATTTTGAAGGTAGTGAACCTTAAAAGTGTGAACCAGCTCCTAAATCAAGTACAGATGTAGGTGAGGAGTTCCTACAACTTAAAGGGAATAAGATTCCTAAAGGCTTGGTTTCCCTTGAGAAGCTATTTGATAAGCATGATAGATTCATAAATGTTGTACTCCTAAGGAGAAGTTCAATTTCACTACTTTTCTCAACCAGTACATGGACATCTTAGCATACTCCTATGATGACCTAAAGTGACTCAGGCTTGATGAAATTTGACATGACATTCCTCTCAAGGCTGATTCGACACCTTACAGGCAAAAATATAGGCATTACAATTCAAAGATATTAGGTACTATTATTTCTGAAATACAAAAAATGCTAAATGCTAAGATCATTTTCCCAATCCATCATTCCACATGGATTGCAAACATAGTGCCTGTAAGGAAGAAGAATGGCAAAATTCGCCTTTGTGTGTATTTTAGAAATTTGAATCAATCATCCTTGAAGGATAACTATCCTTCACCAATCATGGATCAAGTGCTTCAGACAGTGATGGGCTCAGATATGTTATCAATTCTAAATGGTTTCTTAGGATATAATCAAGTTGAAGTTGGTGAGGCAGACCAGCATAAGACTACTTTCACCACACCTTGGGTCATGTTTGCATATAGAAGGATGCCTTTTGGCTTGATAAATGTTAGCACCACCTTATAAAGAGAAATAGACCTTGACTTCAAGGATGAGATGGGTAAGTTTATTTTAGTTTATCTTGATGACTTGACCGTCTTCTCTAAGCATTGCCCAGATCATGTGTGCTATTTACAACAAGTGCTAGAGCACTACCGTCAAAATGGCATTTCCTTAAACCCCAAGAAGTCAATTTTTAGAGTAACAGAGGGGAAACTTCTTGGACACATTATGTCCAAAGGAGGCATAAATATTTACTCAGGTAGAGTCAAGTCTATCCAAGAGCTTACCTTGCCCATGAGTAAGACTGTTGTTCACTCTTTCTTTGGAAAGGTGAATTTCTTACAGAGGTTCATCCCTGAGTTTGCTGAGAAGACTAGGCACATTGTAAACATGATGAAGGGAAAATCCACCTTTAGCTAGACTGAATAAGTTAAGTTAGCATTTGAGGATATCAATACTCCCATTGCCCATGCTCCAATTTTGGTTTGTCCAGACTATAACAAAGAGTTCACCATATATAGTTATGCTTTAGAACACATGCTTTTAGCAATTCTAGTTTAATAGAATAAATAAGGTATGGAATCCCCTATTTCCTTCATGAGCTATCCTCTCAAAGCTCATGAGCTGAAGTACTCAAACATGGAGAAGCATGATTATGCAAGGGTGAAGGTAGTGAATAATTTTCGCTTTTACATCTTGAATTCACACACTACTACCTTGGCTCCTGACACCATGATCAAATCCATACTGACTTAGCAGGAGTTTGGGATGAAAAGAGGCAATTGGGTTGCAAAGATTTAGGAGTTCAATCTAGTCATCAAGCTAATAAAGTTGGTACATGGAAAGGGGCTATGCTGATTAATTGTTGATAACAAGCCAGAAGGAATAGAGCATGAAAAATTAGAGCTGGAAGACACACCAACAATCCTCTTTGTCTCTACCACGAATGAGTGGTATTCATGTATTGGTCATTTCCTTAATTATGGTGAGTGTCTTGCTCACCTATCTTATAAATAAAGGAGAACCATCAATCTAAAAGCTACAAATTTTGTCCTCTAAGACAACGGCCTATACAAGAGGAGCCTTGATGGATTTTTCCTTTGCTATGTGGACAAGGAGAAGAAAAGCCAACTTCTGAAGTCCTACAATTTGGCATGTGGGGGACATTTTTATGCTCCTATGACTACCCATAAAATTTTTTGAGCCAGGTAATGCTTGCCAACTCTCTTTTAGGATGCATATAAGTGGGTTAGGGAATGTGAACTATGCCAGAGTTTGTAGGAACACCCAAGTTAGTTGCCCTACCTCTCAATCCAGTGGTCATAGAGGACCCATTCCAATAATGGGGAATTGATTTTATTGGAGCTATAAACCCATCTTCAAGTGTTGGACATGATTACATCCTCATAGCAATAGATTACTTTACCAAATGGGTGGAAGATATTCCAACCAAACATGCTACTTCAGAAGTAGTATGCAATTTCCTCAATGAGAACATCATCTCCAGGTTTGGGGTCCCAACCAAGATTGCCACTAATAATGTAGTTTGTTTCACTTCCCAAGAGATTACTCAATTATATTTCTACTATGGGATTACACTCTCCCACTCTTCTAATTACTTTCCACAAGGGAATGGACAACTGAATCAAGCAATAAGACCCTGGTGACTATCATCAAGACGCTGGTGGATGACAACCAAAGGACATGGCATAAAGCATTAGTTGATGCCCTATGGGCAGACAAAATTACACCAAAGAGAGCAATTGGTATGTCTCCTTTCCAACTTCTTTATGGTGTCAATGTTAAGATACCAATCACCTTGTAATTGCCAGCATTGAAATTAGCTAAGGCAATTGAAGACCAAACATATGAAGGCTCCCTTGATAAGAGGATCATGTGTCTTACTTAGCTAGATGAGCAGAGAACTATAGTGGTGGACTGAATTACTACCCATCAAGGTCTAGTGAAGAAGCTCTTCGACTAGAAAGCAAAGAACTATGATTTCCAGATTAGAGATCAAGTCTTGTTGTGGGACAAGAGAAGAGAACCAAAGGGGATGCATGGAAAGTTTGATTCCCTATGGAGGGGCCCTTTTACTATTCATCAGCTCAATGGTGAAAATAGTTTCTTGTTGAAGTATCAAGATGGCACTCTCTTTTCTCTACCTCACAATGGGCAGCATCTGAAGCACTTCAACTCTTGTTCCCCTATACATATGTATATTTGTGTAGTCTTGTTTCTATTTTATGCCTTTCATTTTCATTTTTTTTAGAACCTTTCTTTTTGGGTAGCACGACTCCATAGCCCAATGTCATACTTCAAGGCACTAGAGATCTTGGTTTCTACTCCCCTCAGTTGTTTTGAGTTTTCATCTAACAAAAGTTCCCCAACTGGAGCCAATTGTTGTCCTCAAAAATAGCTTTCTCATTTTTGGGACAACATATGAACTTTTTTGGTCCTGCAAAACCAAAATTATCTCTTCCCTTTTCAAAAATTTTTCTGAGCATTCAATTTACTCATTTTCCAAACTTTTTTGGTAAAGGGACTAGTTGGTTCAACAGGTTCAATGGCTTCTTCAAGTGAGTTAAATCAAAAGGGGGCAAGTTTTCAGCACTTAGGCATTTTCAGGATTGGTTCAACGACTTGGTTCAATCAAAAATGTCCATCAGCAAGCATCTAAGTAAGGATTTAACCATTGAACCTTTGAACCTTGAACCATTTTAGTTCAACAAGTTCAATGGGTTCAAAGGTTCAATGTCATTAGTAAAAGTTAAGTGCTTTGTCAAGGTTCAAAGTTCAACCATTTCAAGGTTCCACGGCTACAAACACTTAATAAAAAACAAAGGCTTGAACCATTGAACCATTAAACCTTGAACCATTTTCGTTCATCCATTCAATAGGTTCAACAACCAAATGGTTCAACACATTTGGTTTAAAGGATTGTAAGGACTCAACCAAATAAAGAGATTGAACCATTGAACCGTTGAACCAAGGTTGGTTCAACAGGTTGGTTTAATCAGTAGGTTCAAGGGGCTGCCCCAAAGTCAAAGGAATAAATGCCCTTGTGGATTGTAGTGAACTAGAGGCAAGTGCCCTTGCAGAGGGCAGGCAACATCAGTTCAAAGAGGCATGTGAAAGAACAACACCAAAGAGTGGAACATGCCATGTGTACCTTATAGAGTTCTGTGAAAAGTGATAAGTGGTAGATGCATAAGGTTTCAATGTCTTTTTCTCAAATCAGTGGAACATGCCATGTGTCATCTATAGAGATCAGTAGAGGCTACCGAGTGTCTATGGTCACTATATCTCCCTTTGGTTTCATTATCAAGTAAAGATTGTGGCAGGCCCCAGGCAAGTTGCTAAAAGGATAAGCAGAGTGTTCCAAGTGTCATCCTCTGTGTGATTACCAAAACTGAGTGAAAGTTGCCATGTGTCCCTAGTAAGAAGAGGTAGATGCTGCCAAGTGTCCTCACCTATTCTAATAGAAGATGCCATGTGTCACTTTTTTGAAGCAGTGGAATGTGCCACGTGTCAAAGACAAAGCACTCTCAATACAGAGACATAGAGCCAAAGAAAGATTTCCTTCGAACAAATGGTCTGAAGGAATTCCTTCAGACATTTTGTCTAAAAGAAATAAAGTGATAATAGTCCTCTAAAAGAATAAAATCCTGAAGGCCACCCAGATGATCTCGAAGGGTAGGTACCCTCACAGAGGATAGTTGGCACTCATAAAATGGACCTTTTTCAAGAACCCAATGGGCAAGTCCCCTTTGGGAAGTATCAATCCTCAAAGTGCATTGGAATCTTCCAAGTGTCACATGCTAAGACACAGTCTCTAACAATTTTTAAGGTAGTGGAACCCACCACATGTCCCATCCCAACTAAGCAGATCATGACAAGTGTTTGCATCCACACTTCCAGCCTCTAACAAGTTTCAAAGCTTATTCTAATAAGCTTATTTCAAAGTGGCAAATGCTGCCACGTGTCCTCGCTTGTGTCATAGCGTAAAGTGACCATAGCAAGTGAGAAAGACATAAAAGAGTTGCTAAGGAGAATGTCAGGCCTGTAAATGTCAAATTTAGGATGATTGACTAGTTGTTGACCTTTAAAAGATGAAAGATTTGTGGACATCAATTTTTCTACAATGAAGTATCTATTGATCTTTGTAGGCTTAAAATGTGAACATGAATACATTCAAAGACCCTAAGACTAGGGCTAAAGAAAGAAGAGACAAAGAGGGAAATGTCAACAAGAGTTATTCCCAGCAGGTGGAGCAGTTCACCAGGTAGGTATTTAGACCTGCAATCATTGAAAGTCCAACTTGTTTGTCCCCTTTGGCATAAAGACAAAGTGGGTAGCTGCACGAATAGCAGGTAATAGAATGAGTGACTCTGGCTCAGGAGAAGATGTTGGAAATGAATCAACATGCCACAGTTAAGGCAGCTACCCTACTCTAGGATGGCTCTCCCTGACAGAACCAAAAATGCGTCCAAGGCATTAATGTGTAGCATGGGTCACTCCATGGGACAAAGTGTCAAGCCTTCCTTGGCCTCTATATAATGTAATCTCTTGTATCATTTGAAGAGAGATATTTTTGACCATAGAAGAAAAACTCTACCCAAATTGAAAGGCAAATATTGAGACTTTGAGCTCAGATTGTATTTCATATTATTTTATCTGAATGAGAAAGCAAGTGATTCACAGACTTTATGCTGTATGGCTTGTATCATTTTAGGAGATTGTTCTTATGTCTATCTTCTGAATGTGTTCTTGTTTATTCAATTTAACAAGTAAAGATAGTGGAAGTGATAAGGAAGGTGTCTTGAAACAAGTTACTTTTAGACTTTGTGCTGACATAATTGTTTTCAGTGTGTGCTTTTAGTTTATTTATGTGTAAAGGACCTTGGGATGACTTTGTGCCCCCATTCTTCTTTGTATCTCACTCTTAGGTAGTCAAGGTGGAGACTTTGTGCTACATCTTAGATTGTTGGTTACTTTGTACTCTATTACCAGTTACTTATCCTACCTAAAAGAACTCCTGTTGTCCCCTACAAGAACACTTCTGAAAGAAGAGAAGTGCCTCCAGTGTTTTCACCAAGATTTTCTCCTTTGTTTATGAACATCATCTCTGAAAGAAGAGATATGGATGGTATATCCTACCCCTAAGTGTTATTTTTTGCTTATAGTTATAGTATATAGCACCTTTATATTTATAGGGAACCTCCCCTTGATGAGAGGAGAGATTTTTCCCCTTTGGATGTGGTAAACCTACAACTTTGGATGACCAATCTCCCTAAATTGTGGTTGAAGAGACCTATTTTGCTCAGCAGTTAGCTGGTCAACAAAATATTCACCCAACACAGTAGTAGATATGAGACAAAATGAAACAAAACTAATTCCAATGCCTATGTTGTAAAGGATGCTAGAAATAAGAGGAGGATGCTTCTATTATTCAAAAAACTCCAATGTTTACTCTGTGCCTCTTCTTTGAAAATCAACATAGCATAAAAGGTACCAATATGAAAAAAATAAATCTAAAACAAAAAAAAATGATGCCTCCTTTTGTAGTTTGCTTTAGTAGATCTAAAATAACAAATTAAAAGGAAACAACTTTCTTTGCTTAGCAATTGGTCAGATCTACAATGCTAATGTTGAAGGAGAAAGTCAATGCTTCTCTTCCAACACCTATCTCTCCTACCACTCAACGTAGATCTTAGACAACAAAAAAACAAAACTCCATGCTTCTTCCTACCATGCCTTAGATCAGAAAAAAAAAACACCAAGTTTAGATAGAAAATTATGTCATTCTTTATCAAATTAGATCTAAAAATAACAAAAAAAAATAACATATTTCTTTGCTTATCAACACCTTTCCTCTCCATAAACAAGTGCCACTTCAGACTTGAAGATATTCCAATAAAAAAAAATAATGCCTTAGATCTTCAACACATAGCTTTAACAAGAAGAATCAAAATCTTTTAAAAGTCTTAAAAAGGGGGTGCCAAGATCTCCTTCACTTTCTCTTGGCCTTCCCTCTAAGAATAAAAACCACACATTTTCTTGAAAGCTTCAATGAAAGTGTCAAATTTGTAAGAGGGAAAGAAAAAATGTTGAGGATTTCCGACAAGGGAAGAAATGGTAGCATGGGAAATGGAAATTCTTGAAGAAAATTTACAGCAATGCAAATGGGAGTAACACCTCACAACTTTGATACTATGTTAGGAATGTTTAATTCATTCCAACCCAAAAATGAGGTGAATCATATATTATTTAAAATGAAGTATGCTAGTAAAATAAAATACCTTGTATAAATAGACAAGGCAAAATACAAAACTAGCCTAACCACCCAATGTGGGATAAATCCTCACGTAGTATAAACTCATTAAAAGACAAAATAGCTAGCTAATACACTACCAAATGTGAGAAAAATACATGAAATACATACTCTAACATTATCCATGAATATCTTGTGAATTATTAGTGGTACCTTTCTCAAGAAACATCATCTTACTCCTTTTCCAAACTCAACTTTCTTGGCATTGAAATTTGTATAACCTTGAATATCCCAAACTATTTATAATAAATCGAGTGTGGTATCAAACCAATAATTAATAGCTCAGGTCCAAGGTGTGTCACTTCTCTTGAGTGCCTCAATGTTTTTTATAGTTGACTTTATTTATTTTTAATGTACACACTTAAGATTTATGTATGTGTAGATACTAAATCTGAATTATATGTCACCTTGGTCTTGTATACTTGGCAAGTACTTCTCATGGTTTTACCATTCATTTTATATACCCTCCCACTATTGAAAGGCTCACATCTACTATCTCTTGTGCCTATTATTTATCTATTAATATGAACATATGTTATTCTAATGACCAAGCTTTATATGATACTCAAAATTTTATAACCCTACTTATTATCATCCTCTATAATTTTTGTACTTGTACCTATTTTACATCTCCCTAGACACTTTCATCCCATCCAAGTACCTACATTGATGCAAGTTTCTTATGCCAAACTAAATTTCAAGTGCCTTAAAGTCAATAAAATTACAATTGTAATGTGTCCTTATGGTAATCCTAAGTTATTTAATATGAGATATTTCCTTAAAAAATGGTATATAATAATGATCAATCCTCATTCATTCCTCACCTAGAAACTCATAATGAAATTTACCAATAACACCTAATCAAGCATTCAAGTGAGAAAATCTTCCCTATTCTTCCCTATTTCCATATTAGGCATAGTAGTAATATTACCATAGGTCTAAAATAATGAAGAACATCCCATGAACCATATTTTCCAAGTTACAAGCTAGGTCACTCTATTCATTTGTTTACCAAATATTACATCCTTATACACACACAAGCCAACACGTAAGGGAGAACTATATAAATTTGAGGCCCTCTTCAGAGTATTGGCTATGTAGGTAGTGCCCATTGACATATGTTTCCTTAGGGAAACTCAACACCATGTTCTCACTAACTCATTTTTATATAGTCATTATAAGCATGATAAAGGTAGGGTTTGATCATTTGACAATGAGTGATAGCCTATGAGTGAGATCTGAGTACACAAGAGCAAAGGTCATAGAGAACCCAGAAGGTTTCAGGTGGATTCATCCAAATCTAGTCAATATTTTTTACTAGAACATGTATCTAGGTTAGATATGTGCATCAACACAATAATCCAAATCCGATGCAAGTGTCTAAGGATATAAAGTGTAAGTTTTCATAATCTGATGATTGATCTAAATTCTAGATCTAGTCTAATTACAACTCATTCCATACAATATTTGCATGTGCATGATAAACTAATTAAATACTCTTTTTCCATTCATTTAAATTTCAATAAATAGTTTCACTTTCCATTTTTAGCATATCTTAGCATTTAAATTTAGAATATTATTTACCTGAGTTTATAATTAATTGGCCTACTATAGATCTGTTTTATCACCCTTGTGCTTATTCATTTCTATATTCTTAACTCTATACTATATCGATCCATCTCAAATTAGGGTTAATTTTTTTTTAAACCCATCTCTTTATTCAAACCTAGCTTATCCTAGGGTATTCAACCATTTTAGGGTTTTCATTATTATATTTTTCTAGATTTACTCTATCATTTATATGTAGTCTAGCCATAGCCCTATATTAGTTGGTGTTTTTATAGAACACTTAGATATTCCTCCTTGTCCATATAAGATGGCTCAAAATAATTAAGTAACAAATCATATACCTAATGAAGATGCTAATAAGGAAATTGAACCACATATTGAAGATGTTATCACATAAACTAGTTTTAAGCATAAAAATGATGAATCTAATGAAAATGATGGACATGAACAAATATACAAAGAGCAAGTACAAGATATTGCTATGTTTAGACACCATATTCATAAAAACCCAAATGATCTTGATGAGATCCTAAGAACCATATTATAAACTAAAAAATCCAAAAGCATAAATGAACAGCTAGGTCCATCTATTCATCATACTATTAGAGCTATGGACCATACCCATATACTAATAACCCTCCTATGAGCACATCACTACTTCATAATTCTAATGGGGCATGGGATATGTGTTCACACCTTTATTCCCTGAAACAAATCCTATTATTTCTACATTTTACATGGGAAACATTAATTCTTCAACCCAACTATTGGTTTCAATATCCACTTAAACTATGGATACACCTCCTTTAGTGACTTCTCAAGCTTCAAGCCTTAATTACCAACATGTACAAGATCTTGTCTAAACTATAAAACTTTTGTAATATAAGGTTATAATTATTGAACAAAAATATATAAAATCACCCTTTATTATTGATTCATAAGAGGTGTTGCATAATGCTCTTACACTTGAAATATCTTTGCATCCTCTACCAATTGGTTTTTTTACACCTAAGTTCACATTTTATGATGGAAAGGGTGATCCTAAATAATATTTTTGATATTTCTATGTAGCATGCCTTGATTATGCATCCAATGATAAACTTTTGATTAAATTATTTCCAAGGAGCCTCAAGGACTATGTTCTAAAGGGGTGTCATGACTTACCAATATAATCATTAAAATTATTCAAACCTCTTTCATGTCATTTTTTGGCACACGTCTCTATCAATATTCCCGAAAAGGTTTCTTATGCCCAAATTACAAAGATCAAACAAGTTACCAATGAATATGTCTTAAGATACAAGACAATCTTGGCTAAAATGACCAATCCAATGGTAGATAAATAACTTTAAGGCATATTCAAGTAAATTTTACTTTCCCCATTACATGATTCTATTGTTTTAAAAAAAATCAAATATTTTGAGGACTTATGCCATATTGTTGATGATTGTGAAATGAAACTTATCTCATTGAATAAATTTGAGTATGTAGTATATGCACAGACTACATTAAATATCAATTTTACTACCAAACCAATTTATAAGGTGAAACCCACATAACCTAAAAAGGAAGTAACTGCTATGGTTAATGTAGTGTCACAACAACCTAACTGAATTGTATTATCTAATGCACCAAGGAGATAATTTACATGCTTACCTAATTTTTGAGATATCTTATGTATTCATAAAATAAAATAAGTGTTCCCATTCATAAAATTAGTAATTTTATTTATTCATATAAATAAAATAAGAATGGCCATTATAGTTCCACATATCTCTTTACTTTATACTGCCTTACTCTTTACTCTATTAGTACTCTCTTATAATCTATGACAAGTATTTTTATACTCTGTAACCTATTTTCTCACTCTTTTACTCTCTTTATGTTATGTGTATCATATTACCATACTAAGGTATAAATATTGACTAGATACCTTTACAATTTAATGGTCATGTATGTGTAAGGCATGCCTTTTATTCATGCAAGTCATCATATTTTACTATAAGGACCTAGTCATTATTGTGTTCCCTAAGTCAGTATAACCCTATATCTTGTCATCCTAGAGATGTACTTTTTTGTTGTAGTAGACTTGCAGGTTCTACGGTAATGTTTTATTGATAACATCTATTGAAGAATCTTGCCAACACCATGACCCACCTTTTTTAGTATAAATATAATGTATTAAAATATTTTTAATTAAAAATAATGAGATTTTTGGATTAAAGTAATTTTGTTATAAGTTTCTAAAATTTTATAGATCATTTTGTGAATAAAATTTATTTGAATTTATATTCATTATCTCAAATAATATATTATGTAGTGTTATATTTTAATTTAAATTAGTGTGACATGATTTATGTATTATGTCTATGAGTAAGTTAGATTAAACTCAGAGTTATTCTAAATGTTCTTTGTATAAATTGTGATTCCTATAAATTTGTGCCCAAATGAGCCTATTTATTTTATATAGATAGATTATATTGTCAATTTATATGTGAAATATTAATTCATAGTGTAGCCTAAATTTTAGATTCACCTCTTATTATTATTGTTAACAATAAAACCCTAAAATCTAAACACATCAATAGGAGGGGATAAAAGAGATAATCAGATTGTTAGAGGGATTCTTACCATCATTTTACCTCTTTATAACTCCTCTCTAAGGTTTCCAAATAAATGCTTGATGCCAAATTAATGGATGCTGGGTTGCTTGTGTTTGCTTAATAATGGCTTCCAATAGATTCCTAAGCTTGATAATGGCTTTGATGGGGCTATATGGATGTAATATATATGATAATGGCAACAAGTTACCAAGTTTCTAAGTTAGTCTCCATAGAGGAAGGTGAGCTATTTATATAGGGAGTGGAGGCAATAATCAATGGCTCAAATTTAATTTTGAGCCATTGAGATCAATGGCTAGGATATTTCCAAGGAATTTGAAATTCCTTAGAAATCTCAAGAATGGAGAATTATAGAAGAGAAGGGGAGAAAATAAAGGAAATTTATAGAATCTTCCAATTCTATAAATCTCATATTAGGATTTATGGGTTAAGGAATAGTTAAGAATAGAGTGGTAGATGGGTCCATAAAATAATTTATATTTTTAAATTGGCAAGTGGCTTGAGGAATAGGTTAGTAGGTAAATGGTCTTTTGTTAGTATATTAATGAAGGGGATTTATTGGTTATGTGATGGAGTAAGGTTTTTAAGATGTAGGAAATGGTATATGGGACAATGGGATATTAGTCAAGTTAACTAGGAAATGAATTTATATGTTAAATTAACAAAATTAGCGTAATTAACAAGATAAGCATATTTCAGTTCATACATTTTACCCCTCTTTGAAAGGGAATTTCAAGTGGATATGAAGGGAAAATTAATGGTCTTTCAAATAAAAACCACAATCATGTTTTGAATTTATTTTATATGGTATCAAATATGAGTGAGTAAGATAGGATGCCCCCTCAAGGGATAATATAGGGAGAACTAACCTAATTGGTCATTTGAATAGAAGTCTCAGGGGTGGGATAAGACTAAGATGATAAAATGGGGTAGGGATTCCCTAATTAATGATGTGGCTATAGTAAATATGCCCCAAATTCAAGGATAAAGGCATAAAGTGGATTAGTTGTGATGGGTTCTAGATAAATTATTAATGTCTAGAAAGGTATTTGATTAGTAAGATTAAATTGATTGATATGAGATGGTAACAATCATGTGATAAGTCTCATGGCAAGCACAAATGTTAAGGAGGGATTAAATATCGATGAAGGAGATAAAATTTGTTGATTTATGAGATGGTTACATTTTATGTAAAATGCATAGCTCGATGATGGGATAGGAATGAGGGTTAATAATGGTTGATCTGTCCCTAAACACAAAGGTAGGACCAGGTGTTACTTACATAGTCTTAGGATACCTCAAGCCAATGTAGTTCTAATTTGGGATTTGGTTAGATGGCTGGGAGATGAAAAACCCATACCCCAAATGACTTTTAGGGATGATAAGGGATGACTAATTGGGGAATTAGAATAATTTGATAGGATTTGGATGCAATAAGGTTGTTAACAAAGGGCTATTAGGGGTTAAGTGGAGTAAAATAAGGAGGAGAGGGGGGTCAAATAGGACATAATAGTAAAAAGAGGGTCATTTAAACTTTTATCTTTTGTGAATTTTGACTCTAAGCTAGAAACCATGGACTAGCTTCCTCGAGCTTCCCATCATTGTGAATGAGTATGAGAGTTCTAGAGAGTGGCAAACACTAGACCACCAATGAGTAACAAGCCCTATCTTTGTGTTTTTATGATTTTTTTATTGAATTTTTAGGTGTTTATAACATAAATTGATACTAACCATGTCACTAGTATAATACCATGACTGGGGGTAGTGCCCTTAGTCATGACATTGTAGTCATGACTTGTAGATCTATATAGGGAAAGGTGATTTTATAATATCATGAGTATACAGATGTGATATTGCAATACTACAATTTTAGACTCATGATTTTATAACATTTTGGATTAGGGAATTATGGTTTTGTATAACCATGTGTTTATAAAAAACTATAAATTTCAAGTGGTGATTTTACCAATATCATAGGTTAAAACATGCTCATGATTCATGATTTTGTGGTAGTTCAGAAAATTAGGTAAAGGATGGGATAAGGGATTTTATAGTTGTATGGGGGTAGATAGGTTAGAAATTTTTCATAGTGTTAGAGATAATTAAGGTGGTTAAGATGTATTTAGTTAGGGTTTTAATAATGGAGTTAGTTAAATCAGTTATAAATGAGGATGGGTAAGTTAGGATAGGTTAATGGTAGAGATAATTAAGGTATGTCAAAGCTAGTGAATTTGGGATTAGGAATGTTTAGGATGAATTTGGTGAATTAGGATATGTAGGATTAATTTAGTTAAGCTTAAGATAATTTAGGATGGAGTTAGTTAATGAGGGGTATTTCAGTGAATTTCATCTTATATTTCAAAAAGGGAAGAAGAAGAAACTAAATACGGGTATGGTTGAAAAACCTATTTGATTATATGCATGTTGAATCAGATTATTATAAATAACTCATCTCTGGCTTAGGAGGATGCCCTAAAAATAAGATAGCACTAAAACAAATGGCTAGCTAGATAGATAGTTGGGTGGGCTGCCTAGCACTAGTTAGATCCTAGAAGTAAGAGCTTTTTTGGGGCTTGTCAATCTACACAGTTTAAATAATTAAGTTAATAAATAGAATGATAAATTAATTCCATCAATAATAAAAAGGTACTAGAATTTAACACAAGAAACTCTTGATAAATAAATATTCTAGAAATGACTAATATAGAAATAAACAAGTCAAATACTAATGTTAAATGGGTCAAGTGTATTTCATAAAATCAGGTAGGGGTCTATGAATAAGTAGGGACACAAAAATTTGGATTTGGTTGGGGGTAAGAGGGTGAAAATAACTTATTATTTTTTTATACCATAGTGACCATCAATGGTTGATGTGACTATCAATGGTTAAGGTGGTTATCAATTGTTGAGATAACCATTGGTGGTTCGACAAACCATTGAAAGTTAAGGTGACCATCAATAGTTAATGTGTGTAGGCTATGGGTGATAAATGGCTAATTGATGAGATTCTAGAAGGTAATTCTGGGAGATGGGTTTATGTTGGCATAATCACAAAATACAAATAAAGTACTTGAATACTATAAAATAAATACCTAGCTTGTAGAAGGTGCATCGGATGAGTGGTTGAGGTAGTTAGCTTGTTGATAGAGTCTGGCATGATTTCAATAGAGTAACGGTGCTTATTTATTATTTGATGGGTGGTGGAAAGTTGGCTCTCTATCTTAATTATTATATCACTAGATATTTAGAAGAACACCTATGAAATAAAGCTCTAGATGCAAAAGCTCTTGATAATTTTGGATGCAGTCCTTTTTCACCTCTTACTCCTCTCTTCTTATAGGCAAGAAAAGAGAGGTAAAACAAGACATTAAAAATTATAACTTGCACACATAATGGCTTGCATGTAGATTTAGATAGGCTAATTATAAAAAAGCAAGGTAGAGTTGATCGTGAGTTAAGTTGGTTAGGCAATATAACCCTAATCATTGATGGTCAAGGTGATCATCAATGGTCATCCTACCTATCAAAAATTGAGGGCTAAGATAAAAATGTGGTTAAAGGGTGGGCTTAATCAGTTATTCAAACTAAGCATGGTTAGGCTCAGTTAGGGGTTAAAGGGTCAAATTGGTCCCAATGGGGTCTTAAGGTGATCTAGGGGTGTTTTGACATTCGAAATTATAGTGTGCATATTTTTAGTGTCTATATTTTTCCCTTTTTTGTTATGTAACTTTGAATTAAAAAGATACAAAACAAAAATTGATTACAAGTCGAAGTTTGATTGCCTCAATTATGGGAGGAGGTGTTCCCCCTCAAACAAAGAATTGATGAGCTAAAATAGAATTGAGTGTGGGTTTGATGAGTGGTGAAAATGATGACAAAGGTAGACATCATGAAGGTGGGAGATAGGTTGGGAATTGAAGTGCAAATAGATGCACAAAGTGTGATAAAAGTGTGATAGCTAAGATCGTACATTGACTAATTTTCCATAACTGGTACAAATTTAAGGTCAGTTTTACAAGGAAAAGTTATAAGTGGACCACATGACCATATTGAGGCATTGTAGCTGGGGACACTCTTAAATACAAGTCTCCTAGGTAATTTATATGGTTATGTGGGTATCTAAGGTAGGAAGTGCTCCTGGTGAAAACATGAACTAGTCAAGTGAAGTCATGGGTATATGTGGTAGGAAGTGCTCCCAAGAAGACATAAGTCTATTATATGTGAGGTGGTACAAGTTTAAAAAATTTGTCAACATGATAATTTTTGTCATTGTATTCAAAGGACTAGGCAAAATTCATCATAAAAATGCATGTTAGTTGGGCCAAAATGGACCAATGGTCAATTGATGAGGTGGTTGGGTAGGTGCAGAAAGTAGTCTCTAGGGATGTGTGTTTTAAGTTAAGTCTGATCTAAAAGGGTTTCTCAAGGTAATATCTAAAAGAGGAGCAACCTAAATGTTGACCATCAGGGTCCTCAAAGGTGACTATCAGTGGTCACCCTGACCATTGACGGTCAGGCAAACCATAAAAGGTTATGGGTCAAAAAGGAAAAAGTGATTCATTTCTCTCATTTATCTTTTGTAATTTTTTAATCTCTAGTTTTTAGCATATTGGGTGAATATTATTGTTGATGAGGACCATTAGTGAGGTTATTTGGTGATTGAATTAAGGAGATCAAGTGATTGAGCTTTACCAAGTTAGGATGCAGTTGAAGATGTGGATGAGGATGGGTAGAGGGCCCATGGATTCCTCCTCAATGATAGTCAAAGATGAGGTATGGGATGTTATTCAAATTCATATATTAATTTTTCAATTTTTCAATTGTATTTGGTATTGAGGTTGTTTGATCAGGTGTTTGGTTGGGTAAGGTTTTGGGGTTGTTTTGCCCTAGGTAGAGTTTTGTGTGATTTCAGTGATTTTAGCAAGTAATTATTGAAATTGGAAGGTGGGCTAAGTTAACTAGGGTGGGTGTAGGTTTTGGGTAAAAAATTGGATGAATAAGAGAGGTTTTTCTAGGTGTCAGGTCAGGGCTAGGGTTTAGGTGTTCCATTCATGAAACAGCCACAGTGATTTTCAGTGGTCAGGTCCAATCGTAGATGATCAAAATCTATAAGGAAATAGATGTCTAACCATTAGCAATCACCATGACCATCGATGGTCACCTAGGTTAGAAAATGGTTTTTTTATTTTTTTGTCTTGAAGTTATTTTAGGTGTTATTTGGTGGCTATAAGCTGACCTTACATGTGATTGGCACCAAGCTAAAGCTTCACTAGCCTTGGTAAGTTTGGTAGGCAGTGTCAACATGGTAACTTTAGGTCAATGGGTTATGTTTGTAGGTAGATAGATAGGTATGGAAAGGGGATAGGAAATTTATTTAGGGGGATAAGCATTGGGACCTAGTGGTGCTTTGGGAGACAATGGTGCCCTAGGGGCATAGCTCTGATATAGTTCATATATATTATATGTTGTTTATATCATTTTAATACAAACCTATGAGCCGATGTGGTGAGATGTACATTTTGAGAGAGAGATAGACATGTATATTTATTGTATATATTATGATGTTATTGACTCACTATATATATATAATCCTTGTTTATTGCTCATGGCTTATGGTCTATGGTTTGCTTTGATTTTTATGGAATGATGTGGTGTTTATATTGATTATGCTTATGTTATATTGAGTATGCTTACATTATGGATATTGGATACTGATTGAGACCCACCTAGCTAGGCATGTGATGGAATTTATGTATGGTTATGATTTATGTATGTTTATGACATTTAAATTTTAATGAGTATATGTATCATTATTTAGATTTAGACATGTTTTGAAAATGGTTGCTTGATTTATTTTTCATGGATGTTATGATCTTATTATACTTGTGATGGTTATGATTATGGTTATGAATTTGTTTATGAAATAAATTGATATGATGTGATGATTATGGTTGTTTTTATTTTGCTTAGGGTAAAACACATGAAGCAAGTTAATTAACAACACTAGATGTGAGAACAAAGGATATAATAAAGAGACAAATGTCTTTAGTGAAAATATTAACCAATTATGAGAGGATAAGAAGAAGGCATTGTGTTTCTTCTTTGACAAGGACTAAAACAAAAACCAAAGTTGGATTGGCTTATGGAATATAAGCCCTTTGAATGCTTAGTATTAGCATTCATTAGTTGGTTAGAAAGGTGTCTTGATCACATAATGTTAACTAATCTCAAAATCCCTTGCTCATAATGTATAAAGTGGATATGGATGAAAATGGAACATTCTTGTGAGAATAGCATGCCTCTTTTGTATTTTTCTAAAGAGTCAGTGTAAAAAAGTCTATGTCATACAAAATGTAGATTGATCGATGTGATAAGTCTACTCATGAAAGTTGATTATAGATTTCAATATTAGTTTGTTTATGAGAACTTACTATAGCTTTCAAAATTATTATGGTTTTTATATTGCATGATAATGGGTCTTTTTATTATTATTGTTATTGTTTTGGGGTTGGGGAAGCTGATCGATGCAAAAAGCTTCCAATAAATCCCTTATTTTGATCTAGGTGGATCTCTCCATTTGTGGAAAAAAATCCATATTCTGATAAAAATGATAGCACAGCATAGAGCTCATCGAGATCTTTCTATTGCTTTTCATGATTTGAAAAATGGAGCCCGAATGCTCAAGATATAGCTAGTTGAAGAAATCATGCAATAGGGATGTCAAAAGTGATGTGGCATAGTTGAGGAATGCCAAGTGGACCAATCTCCATTTGACACATGGCAAATAAATAGGGAGGCAAAAAAATTTGTTAAGTGTTTTATTTTTTCACATGATATTTGACATTTTCAAATTTTTAAAGGTGCCAAACCTCCACGCCACCCACCAAACACTCCACTAAACATGCATCTCATTCGTAGGCATTTGACTAGCTAGGTGTTGGCCAAAGTTGGTGCCCAAATGTTAGACATTTGAAAACTTCAACAACTTGCTATTTTAAGCATGCAAAACAAACTCTCCTAGCAAATGTGGGACTAATCCCTTAGTCAAAGTGCGCCAAGAGAGGAAGGCCACCCTTGCCCACTTCCCTAGGTGCCTAAAATGGAGGAGAAGAGTTTGGAACTTGAGACCTAGCACCTAAAAGGCTAAGGTCTTGACCACTTTAGCCACGGTGGTTGAAATTCTATAAAAGGGAGTAATTTTTACTTGTATTGAGACGGATTTTTTATTATGTTTTATTTTTAAGAGGCCGAGAGCTAGATGGAAGCTTGGAGATAGCTACCAAATGGAATTTTCTACAATATCCAACCTTGTACATAGTAATTAAGCCTTTTTAATTATGTTTTGTAATTAAAAAGAGAATTTTATTATTATTATTTGGATATACC
Organism: Torreya grandis; assembly: GCA_037957365.1. Lineage (NCBI taxonomy): Eukaryota > Viridiplantae > Streptophyta > Pinopsida > Cupressales > Taxaceae > Torreya > Torreya grandis. Next base: position 752,603 of record JARHVA010006704.1, on the reverse strand, counting down.
AATAGATTGAATGAAGGACCAAAGCAATTTCGGAAGGGGATTGAAGACTGAGGAAGGATTCCATGTGACCGATCTTGAATTTATTAGCGAAGGTGGAATTTTTAGACAGAGATTAGGCCTAAGGGAAGTTGTGTAGCATTTCAAGAATTTGTAAGCCATTTGTTGCACAAATTTAATAGAAATGGTCCTCACTATTGGGTGGACCCGGAGACGTAGGCAATCAATGCCAAACTCCGTTATCATTTCATGTGGTAATTTGTCATGATTGCATGTTTTATTTTCAAGATTTTTGATTTTTAATTAATCAAGAGCTCATGTAATATTTGAAAAATTGACAATTTACAACATTTAATTTTAAAAAAAAAAATTGGTTTTATTGGTGAATGGAAGATATCAGTCTTTTTGACAATTCTAAACCAATTCGATAACCAAGAATACTTTGCCAAATAATTGCAAGTTCTTTTGAGTAATTTTGAGAATTTGTTTATTTTGAGAAATTAAAAATCCGTATGTTTAAAACTTCACTTTGAGTTTTTCAATGGTGTTTACGGATCAAGTTGGTATTAGAGCAGTTGATCAATAGAATTTAACAATTGGTTGTTGTTTTTGCCTCTATTTCGGCATTTGTTTTGATTTTTGTGATTCGACAGGTGCAATGGGCAAGTTATCAAATAGAGCCAAGCTTGATGAGATTGAAGCATATAACCAACAAATCCAGGAAGAGAATGCTTTCTTGAGAGCAAGATTGAACTCCTTGGATGAGGAGATTGCCCATTTGAAAATGGAGTTACGAGCCAAGTATGAGCTCGTGGAAAAACTACAGAATGGTGAACAAGTGAAGGATTTGCCTTCCATTGTAGATGCAAGCACTATGATAGATGAAAACATTGTAAGTGCATGTAAGTCATCAATTGATTTTATTTCCCATGAAGAATCTAGTAACAATGATTTTGGTAAATTTGAACAATATAAAAAAGGAATAGGTTCAAAATTACTTGTTAAAATGGGATTTAATGGAAAAGGCCTAGGAAAATATGGCCAAGGTGATACTAACCCCATTTAAGTAGAGAATAAGCCTAATCATGCAGGGTTAGGATACAAATCTGGTATTCAAAATGAAACAAGTGAATGCTCTGAGAAAGCAAAAGCAAGGTGTGTTATGGAGAATTGTAAATCCTCTTTGTTAGGGTGTGGAGCTAAAAGCTACACCTTAAGGCAAACAGGAGGGTTTCTTGTGTATGCAGTCACCGGCATCGGTAGGCCACACCGACGACGGTCAGGGGACGCAGAAGGGAAACTGGCATCGGCAGAAGATCGGCCAGCGTCGGTCACCTCCAGGAAGGCAGGGACCGACGTCGATCGCCTATGGCGGTCTGAACTGCTGTTGACAAATAGTCAGTTAAGTGAACGTGGAGTTTGCATGTTAAGGGCTTGTTTGAAGCCTTGAGTGGCAAGTCTAATTTGTGTATGCATGAGATCTATATAATAGACTCATGGGCTATATTGTTAAGTGGAGAATTTGGAGAAGAGCTATGTGAAACTTGGAGAGTTCTTCCCATGGTGGAATCAAGTAGGATTCCCCATGTATGTATAAGTAAGATCAGGTTTGATATGTAGGGATGTGTGTATGCGAGGGTCAGACAGAGATTGGCGGTTGGCCAGGGTCCAAGGTGACAGCAATACATCAACAGGATCATGGAGAGATCTACTTAGAGAATGGTTGTGTACTCAATTGTACAGATGTGCAATGAGGTGAACAACAGCTTGTGTTAGCTATGTGTTGTGACCTATGAGAGAAGATTACTCAGGTGGGAAGATTACTTGGAGCCCTTGAGGAGGAAGCCTCACAGAGGTGGAAGAAGAGTGTGATCTCTTTATTGTAATTTCCTTTGTAATGAGTTGAATACAATTGTGTGTTACCTCTCATATTCTGTGTGTTTTCTCATTGATAGTTATTTGTTCTTCTGGTTATTCTGCATGTTTAATTGCTTATACAATGGTAATCATGTGTTCTCTTAAATTTGACTAGTTGTGTCAGAGCTTTGGGGTGTTTCGGTCCTATCACTCTTGGATGGAAGGTAAAGCACATTCTTTTCGCCACACTTGCAATCACGTTGATTCTAATTCTACCAGACAACATAAATATTCCAATGTTCCTTTTGATTATGGTACACAAAATTTGTGGCACATTTATCCATGTAATTTTTTTGGATTGTCTAATCATTGTATAGCCAAATTTTGGAAACATAAATCTTTGTTAGGAAATATTTTGAAAGACTATTCTCCTAAACAGAGTTATGAGAGTAGCAATAAGAATATGTTTTCCAATAGAGTGGACAAAAGGTTTTGTACTCATTATAACAGAAGTGGACATCAGGTTGAAAAGTGTTGGAGACTTCAACCATCACACCATCCTAGAAATGGTAAGATTAAGATGGTCTATAAACCTATCAATAAGGTAATTAATGAATTTAAATCAACCCATACAAATGTTACTAAATCCACTAAAGAAATCTCACCAACTAATCAATAAAATTTGTTTAAGAGGGTTGGTAAATAATTTTTGACATTCATGTTGCAAAGCAATTTTGGGATCCTTGTTGTATGCATAAATGACATTTACTATGCTTTGAATGATGATATGGTTTATTGGAGTGGCCCGTAGAGAACAACCAAGGGATAGGTTAAACATACTTGGAATATTTTCTCATGTTTGGGATTTTGAAACTTCATTTTTAAACTTTGATAACAGTATATGCAGTTTATATGGACATGAGCAGTATGTCTATTTTGCATTGCATTTTTCTTTTTTATATTGTGTAAATAGAGGCCTATAAGACCCTTTATGGGCATCATTTGTAATTGTATTAATTATACAAACTATTTGTAGCCATCCATGATATTTGCACATTCTTTAAGACCTTTATTCATTTTTGGGCATTTTATTGTAACTGTCAATTGTGGTTACAAATAGCATGTAAAATTATTACACTAACAAATTGGTTTGCAGTTGCACTTGGTGAAAAATTTGTAGTGATTGGCAGATGCACCATTTTTGAGATGCGACATTTGAGCAAGTAGTGTGTTTCTATCCACAATGTGGCAATGGGTAGATATTTGTTTTTCACTGACATTTCAAGGATTCAATTTGAATTTTGAATTGTTACTATGATATGTTGTAGTGATGTTTTTGTAGAAGCATTTTTAATGGAGACCATGCTTTTAGGGTCCAAAAGCGCTTAGTGGGGAGGTTTGATCCAAGTGGATCTCTCCATTTGTGAAAAAAAAAGTTTCCATATTCTAATAAAAATTATAGCACATCATATATCTCATCGAGATCTTTCTATCACTTTTCGCGGTTTGAACAACGGAGCCCGAATGCTCAAGATATAGCCAATTGAATAAATCATGTGACAGGGATGTCAAAAGTGACGTGGCATAGTTGAGGAATGCCAAGTGGACCAATCTCCATTTGACACATGGCAAATAAATAGGGAGGCAAAAAAATTTGTTAAGTGTTTTATTTTTGCACATGATATTTGGCATTTTCAAATGTTTAAAGGTGTCAAACCTCCACGCCACCCACCAAACACTCCACTAAACATGCATCTCATTCCTCGGCATTTGACTAGCTAGGTGGCAGCCAAAGTTGGCACCCAAATGCTAGACATTTGAAAACTTCAACAACTTGCTATTTTAAGCATGTAAAACAAACACTCCCAGCAAATGTGGGACTAATCCCTTAGTCAAAGCGTGCCAAAAGAGGAAGGCCACCCTTGCCCACTTCCCTAGGCACCTAAAATGAGGAGAAGAGTTTGGAACTTGAGACCTAGCACCTAAAAGGCTAAGGTCTTGACCACTTCAGCCACGTTGGTTGAAATGCTATGAAAGGGAGTAATTTTTACTTGTATTGACATGGATTTCTGACTGTGTTTTATTTTTAAGAGGCCGAGAGCTAGATGGAAGCTTGGAGATAGCTACTAAATGGAATTTTCTCTAATATCCAACCTTGTACACAGTAAGTAAGCCTTTTTAATTATGTTTTATAATTAAAAAGAGGATGTTATTATTATTATTTGGATATACCAATAGATTGAATGAAGGACCAAAGCAATTTTAGAAGGGAATTGAAGACTGAGGAAGGATTTTGTGTGACCGAGCTTGAGTTTATCAGCAAAGGTGGAATTCTTGGATAGAGATTAGGCCTAAGGGAAGTTGTGTAGCATTTCAAGAATTTGTAAGCCATTTTTTGCGCACAATTTAATAAAAATGGTCCTCACTATCGGGCGGACCCGGAGACGTAGGCAATCAATGCCGAACTCCGTTATCAATTTCATGTGGTAATTTGTCATGATTGCATGTTTTATTTTCAAGTATTTTGATTTTTAATTAATCGAGAGCTCATGCAATATTTGAAAAATTGACAATTTACGACATTTAATTTTTAAAACAAAATCTGGTTTTATTGGTGAATGGAAGATAAGACTCTTTTTGACAATTCTAAACCAATTCGATAACCAAGAATACTTTGCCAAACAATTGCAAGTTCTTTTGAGTAATTTTGAGAATTTGTTTATTTTGAGAAATTCAGAATCCGTACATTTAAAAATTCACTTCGATTTTTTTAGTGGTTTTTATGGATCATATTTTGACAAATGCTTTACTCAAACATCCTTTAAATGAGTGGTCTAAGTTTGTATGCCTTGTTTAATAGTTTTGATAGATATCCTTCAAAGGAGCAGTCCACCTTATTTTAAGAAATTTCAAATAGATTGTTAATAGTTATCCTTCAAGGGTATAGTCTGTGAATGCTAAGAATGCCCCATGATTGCTATTGGTTTGGATTTCATTTTATTCTTTGTTTGATTTTGCTTGATATAGACTTGTTTATATAGGCTTAAAGGTTCACCTTTATGAAGGAAAAACTAAAAGCACAAGAAGGTTGATTAGGTGTAAAATAGGTTTAGGTGATAACGATCATGGGAATCCATTCTTGAAAGGGGCAAAAAGTACCATGAGAATCATGCCATGGGTAGATCCATAATACCCATTATTCAATATTAGGCTATGATTATTACAAATAAAACATGATTCAATTTTAATCATTTGCCCCTAAAATAGGGTGATAAATGTGTTTGTAAGCAAGGGATGAGCTTAAGTTAGATAGAAGGTGAGTTTAATTCTTTCTAACAAAATAAAGGATGTAGATATGAAGCATTGAGGGGCTTAGGTTCTAGGTTGCCTTCAAGAGAGGACAACTGGTAAACTCCTAAATCATACTTGTGGGTTATGATATAAGGTTCAAGCCAATTAAAATCAAACTTGCCCCATTTTCTTTTCTCCATATTGGTGACATGTTGATTTTCCTTTAAGATGAGGTCTCTGATGTTTAATTCTCATATTCAAATGTGTTTATTATAGGTACACTTGACATGCTCTTGATAGAAATGAATATGGGTAAGGGTGGATAAACAACACCCGTCAAGTAGCTCAAATTAGGCTAAATGTTGTTGATGATAATCATCCTCAATAATAAGATCTTGAAAAGATATGCAAAGAGATGGGATTTAGACCTCTAGAGGCAAGATGACCTTAAATTCAAACACAAGAGAGAAATGTGTAGCACCCATAGGGGTTCAAATTCTAGTTTGGTATGTTCATAAGGTGAAGGGGATGTGCAAATTCCAATCCTAACTAGATGCATTGACCATTTTAGTGAGCATGTTATTAAGAGTTTTATTAGAGGCTTCTTCCTATCCATTCACTTGAGGGAGATAAGGCAAGGTGAAACTTAATATTGAATGCATCATAAGGACCTTGGACTTACTTGTTCTTAAAATATTTATCATTATTGATGATAATTTTGTGAGGAACACTAAAGCAGTAGATGATGTGATGGTTGATAAAGTTGATAATATTTTCTTCTTTGGTTGAGACTAGAGGAATTACCTCTACCTATTTGGTGATATATTTGGTCATAGTGATGATATAATGGTTTCACTATGAGGAGTGGGGGTTAATTTCACCAATAAGGTCTAGACCCCATTGTGAGATGGGCTAAAAATCTATGGATATGCAAAGACTATGGTTAGGTGTGCGATGTAGATTGGCATGTTGTTAACACTTAACATACTTTTTCACATAATCACAACAATATTGGTTAAGGGTAGGCCAATAATAAATAAGGTGAAGGATGTGTTTAGCTATAATGAGGCCACTAAAGTATCCCCCATAGATACCATCATGCATTTCTTTGATAGCATGAGAGGTTTCATGACTACATAAGCAATGGAAGAGGAGACCATCAAAGCCTTGTTTATAAATAATTCCTCCCATAATTCTATAATGTGAGGTACTCTAGATAAACCCTCTTCAAGAATTCTTGGAAAGACTAGAAGGAATGATGGCAAGGTTGAGATAGTCAAAGGTTTATAGATACCAAAGGTTGGGTTGGGTCTCTTCCACATTGAATATGGTGGGAGAATCTAGTTTGAAATAGGAATTTTGGGTAAGTTTGTAGATAACAATAGATAGTTTAGATTCAAAGGCTGTAGATAGGATTTGAGAGGTGAGGCAAGCCATGGTATTGATAAATTTATTGGTAGATCACAGGGTTGACTAGATGCGATAGTGCTAAAATAATGTTAAGAGTTCATCAATGAGTTATTTGTATTATTTTAAAACATCATTCTTACACTGGTAAGAGTCATTAATTTGATTGACCACAAGTTGGGAGTCACCAAAGATGTTGATTGTTTTAACTCCTAGGGATAACATAGTTTGAAGGCCTATGATTAGGGCTTCATACTCAACCATATAATTGGTACATTCAAAATATATATTGAAAGACAAAGGGATAGGTTCACTATTAAAGAGAATAAGGATGATGCTAGATCCCCCACCATTTTGACACTTTGATCCATCAAATAATATGGTGACTTGATAGGTGAAGTCCCCCTAAGACAGGGTCACAATGGACTTATCAGGGAACTGAAGAGGAGGAGGTTGGAAGTCTACTATCAGTGCTTCAGATAATTGGTTAGTAATGACTTTATCTTTAATTAACTTTTTCTTAAAAAACTAAAGGTCAAACTCAACTAAAATCATGAGCCACTTATCCATACTTTGGTTTTGGTATGGCTTGGAGTGCATAAACTTGAGTGGGTCAATATTGGTTATGACATAGGTTTTGTGGTTAAGAAGTTCATGGCAAAGCTTGGGGTTCACAAAGACTAAATCTAATCAAAGCTTCTCAGTGTGGTGTACCAAGTCTTCTACTATACAAACATGCAGCTAATGTAGTAGATGGCTTGATATTTGTGTTGTTCATCCTGATGAGCAAGCATTGGCCCTAGGGAGTGGTTAGAGGCAGAGATATAAAGGTAAAAAGGTTGGTCATCCTTGGAGGGGTAAGGATAGGTGGAAAACAAGGTATTTTTTTAGTGAATAAAAGGAATTTTGAAATTTGTTATTCCACTTAAAAGATACATCCTTTTTAGAAGGTGGTGGAAGGGTTAGCATCAGTCTGAGAGTTGAGAGATAAAGAGATAAATGGATTGGAGCTTCCCCTGCAAACTATGGAGTTGCATGAGGTTGATTGGAGGCAGAATGTTAAGGATGGCTTTGATTTTGGTAGGATTGACCTCGATTCCCTAAAGGGAAATGATAAATCCAAGGAGATTTCTTGACAAGACCCCAAAAATGCATTTCTTAGGGTTAAGGTAGATGTGGTAATGGATGAGGTGCTCAAAGATAATATTTAAAAATGGCTAGATCGGCCTTCTAATATTTAGATTTCCCAAGAAGGTCATCTACATAGTCTTTGACAATCTTGTGGATAAGGTCATGGAAGATATAGATCATGACACATTGGTAGGTTACACCAATGTTATTTAGTCCAAAAGCCATGACTCTATAGCATAAGGTTTCCCATGGGGTGATAAAGATGATTTAGTGTTGATCTTTGAGGGAAATTAGGATTTTCTTGTAACCTGAGAATTCATCCATGAGAGATAACATCTCATGGTCAGCTATAAGATCAACCAGCTAGTTTATGCTTGGTAGAGGAAAGTCATATTTAGGGAAAGCATGGTTGAGGTCATAAAATTCCACACAAATACATAGTCCCCCTATGGATTTGGTGATAGGCACAATATTCAACACCTATTGGGGATAGTCAATGAGTTGAATGAAATTAATAGATAGGAAATGTTGAAGCTCATATTTGATAAGAAGGGATATAAGAGGGTGCATGCACCAAACTTTCTACTTGACAGGCTTGGCATCATGATTGGTGACCATGTTTTAGGTGGAAATGGTAGGGTCAATTCTTGTAATGTTTCTATAAGACCAAGTAAATGTTATTTTATGATCTTGGAAGAAAGAGAGGAAGTCTCAAAGTTCTTCAAAATTTAGTTATTGACCAAGTTTGATAATATGGGGGTTGTCCAGAGTGCCCAAGTTGATATCCATGGTGGATTAATTCAATATGGTCAAAGTCTCAAGAGGAAGGGATTTGTGGATGGAATAATCTGGGGTACCAAGGTAGGTAAGAATGGAATCATCATCCTCGAACTAAATAGTGTCAATGGTAGGAGAGTCATTTCCTATCATCTCAAGATGGGTTATAAGGATGGTTAAAATTTTTCCCTCCTTTGTTAAGGGTTTGAGGTTTATAATGTTGATAAAAAAAAGTTAGGTGGAATGATGTCATCATCCTCACATGTAGGTGGAGAGGAGGTTGGTGAGGAAGGGGTGTCTTCCTCAATAATAGTGGTGATAGGTGGTATGGTTTGATTCTTGGTGGGTAGAATGAAACCAAAGCTATGTTTCTCATGAAGCTTTCTAGTCTCAATAAAAATTAACTCATGTGGGTCATGCTCATATTGTATAAAACCAAATCCCTTCTAAGCACACCTATGGAGGTATGTCTTTGCAAAACTTGGTTTGTCTAGATAGGAGAAGATGGAGGTGAATGGTTGAGGTGAACAAGAGGTGGTAGAAGCACCTAGACCCCCATAGATGAAATGGGTTTGATAGTGTGAGGGTCCAAAGGGAACAATGTCTCTGACATTGGGGTCATATCTAGGTTGGTGGTCAAGTTTCCCATACTCTTGAGGAGTAAGGAAAACATCAAGGGTGATGAGGTGATATTCCCTCAATTAAAGACATTGGAATGTGGATTCCAAGTAATTTGAGGTGGGGATATAATCAGAAGGGATGGATAAGCTAGTTGATGCCTCATTGGTAGAATAAGGTATAACTTCCTCTTTTATGGTTGAGGTCTTATTTTTGGTTAAGGAGGGTGTGCTAGATGGAGGCATGAGGACGTCATTGGATCAGTAAGTCATGTTGCATGATGAAAAAGGGCTCAAATCAGCTTTTATAGTGACAACCTGACCTTCATGCTAAAATTTAATGCAATGATGAAGGGTAGAGGGGACATAACCCATGGAGCTAATCCAAGTTAATTCTAGCAAAACATTGTATTGGAATTTACCTTCCACTACATAAAAGAGTTCATGGAGCATGTACGGTCCTAAACAGATATGAAGGTTAATAGTTCCTAGGGTAATTCCTATGGTTTTGTTGAAGGATCAAAGGATGACTGAGGTTTTGAACATGACATTGTCTGATAGGTTGAGTTGATTATAAGCATGGGAGGATATGATATTAATATTAGCTCCCCATCAATCATGACCCATTTGATGTAGATTTGGTTGATATAAATAGTGATAAAGATAGTGGGATATGAGTCATCAGGGTGTATATAAGGTATTTCAAAATCCTTAAAGGTGACAAGGTTGGACATTTAGAGAGTGCCAACAAAGGCTACTATAGGTTGAGTTTATTTAGGTTGGACCTACACCGATTTAAATGCCTCTATCATTACTTGGCAATGATGAGGTGAAGTATAAATCAACTCATATAGGTTCATCTTCACCAGGGTCTGGTAAAGTTGTTTGAGGACCACTCTCCTAATTGATTTGAATGGGTTGGATTGGGAGGTACCCAAGATAGATACCTTGGGTTTTCCTAAAGGTGAAGGCACTTGATTTTAACTTGGTTAGGAGGTGGAAGATGGGTATGTCCATGGGATGGACACTTTAGCCTTCCCCTTATCCTTATATTGAGTGTGTGATCATGTGACCACATGGATAGTATGGATAGAGGGAAGAGTTGGGGTAGGATATTGGCTTGGTTCCTCATCACTCTGAGGTGAGATTAGGGGAATAGGTAGGTGTTGGGTAGTGGTTATTGGTTGTTGTATTAGTAATGGGCATGTGGGAGGTTCCTGTATTAATATATTGTCCTCATCATATAGCTGATGGATAATGGTTTGGAGAGAGTTATTGTTATTTGTGTCATAGCCTAGTGTCCTATGATAGGAGCATACTTGGTAGTCATTATACTAGATTGGTTTTGGATAGAGAGGGTTGAATGACCTGATAGGGGGTAAGGTTAAGCAAGAAGCTTCCAATAACCTTTGGAAGATGACTTAGTAAGGCTCAGTTAAAGGTGGAGAGGGTTTAGAGGTTTTGGCCTTGGTTAGTGAGATGGAAGTGTTTTTGGAAATGAGCTTGGTGGTAAAAGGTTTTGGGTAAGTTGTTATTCTTAGTTGATGTTTTTGGTTTTGTTAAGGTAGAGGTTGATAAGTTAGAGGTAAGAGGTTTTAAGGTAGGTAGTTTGGTTATTTATGGCTCAGTGAAGATAGGTGTGTCAAAAAGTAAATATGTTGGTGTAACTAGTAGTAATGGTTGGGTTTTGGTTGGGACAACCAGCTTCCTAATCAAAGTGGAGGGATGAGGTCCCAAGATAGAGGGAAAGGTTGAAGGAAGTGGGAGTTTAGCCATCTAGCCTTTTGTTGACTTTACTTCCTTGGTTGATTTAGTTTGGTGTTTGGTTGTTGGGTTTGGTGAGGTAAGCTCCACTTTCATAGATGGGTGATTAAGGCTCTATGTAGGGAAGGTGCCAAGGTTTTTGGTTGGTTTGGTCAATTTGGTTAGAGGGGTTGATTTGGTAGTTTGGGGTTTAGGTGCACTGGATGGTTGAGAAATTGTTTAAGTTGGTAGAGGTTTATATATGTTTGGTTCGTAACATAGGGGTTAGATAATAGGAGTGGTGGGTTGGTATGCCAAAGGTGTGGTTAAAGGTTCCTATTTGATGATATAAGGGAGCCCCAATTTATACTAGAAGGTGGCTCGATCTATGTCAGGGTTGGAAATAAATTCCAATTTTTGTACTAACCTAGAGAATGGTTTATATACTAGTTTTGTTCCTTAGATATTGGGCTTGAAAGATAAGCCCATAGGTTGAGAAAGGGTAATGGTGACCTCATCCTTTTCCTCAATCAAAGGATGTAAGGTTTGGATGGTTGACTCCTTTGTGAGAGGTGAAAATATGGTGGCTTCATCATTGGGAATGATCTCCAAAGGGGTAATAAATTGCTCGGTAGTTGAGGGAGAAGGTAAAATGGGTGCTTGTCTCAGTATGTGAGTTGAAGGAGGGGTTGATGGTTCCACTACCTCAATAAGTGGATGAAGAGAAAGGGGTGATTCTTGGGTTTGGGTCTCCAAAAGAGGAGAAGGTAACTACATTGCCTCAATAAGTGGATAAGATAAAGAATAGATAGATTGGGTGATAGGTTCTTCAATAATGAGTGTGTCAAGAACCATATTGATGGTATGGGCATCATGAGAATACTCAACCTTGTTTAACTCTTTTTTAGTAGGTGCATGATTGGGAAAAGGTTGCCTCAAATGTCAATGGCTTGGTTTTGAGGTATATTAAGGTTATGAAACACAAGCTCTCTTTTGTCAATGAGGGATTGGACAATGCTTTTGAAGGTATTACACCTACTAATGTAGTGCCCTAATACTCGATGGAAAGTACATGTATAATTATCATTGTACTAACTAGGTTCAAGATGATAAGAATCAAATTTTTGAGGGGGTTTGATAGGAGGAAGTTGTATGATGTTGGCCTTCAATAACTTCTCCAAGATTAAAGCATAAGACTCTCCAAGTGGAGTAAATTTCTTCTAGTTGTTTTGGATTTGGTTCTTCATGTTTTAGTTTGAGGAGTTAGAGGAGTTTGGTTGGTTGTTAGATGGTAGAGGGGTAGTTTTAAGGATAACCACATTCACAGTTCCCTTTCTCTTGGCATTAGTATTGGTTTGGTTGCTTAGTTTAGAGGAGGAAGCCTCATTGGTTTTGTAGGTAGAGTTATTGTTCTTCAACTTACGTTTCCTTCATTGATGGCTTTATTTTATAGTTTATGTACCATGGTAAAATCTTCATCAATATTTCTAAAGCTCTAGACATGGATTGTAGAAGAGATGTGCTTGGCACATACCTGAGCAAAAATTTCTATGAGTTCAGGTTGGGGTAAGATAAGGAAAGTTAATTGATTAGGCTCCTCCAACGAGCTACAAAATTAGTAATAGATTCATCACCAAATTGTCAAATAAAGTAAAGGTGAGGTATGGAAACCTTGTTGGAGATATTTATCAAAAAATGATCCAAGAAAGTTTGGGCCAGGTAGGTGGAAGAGAACAAAGAGTCTTTGGTTATGGCACTATACTAGTCTAAGGCTGGACCAGAT
>JARHVA010006704.1:492500-735000 GCA_037957365.1 Torreya grandis | reverse complement strand
CTGACCTAATCAAAATGCTCATGGACAAAATGACTAGTTTGGAGTCATCCATCTCTACCTCAACTAATATTTTGTCTTATGACCAAATTTGTAATGAGCCTATTCACCCCTTCATACCAATTCATGTTTACCCTTCTCAATGGTAATTTCCCAAATTTCTAAATTCCAAGGTAAATAGGATCCTCAACAACACTTAAGAACATTTCAACATGCATGGTATTTGATCACTTATGATGATTCTCTTCTTCTCTAAACCTTTCCCATGTCATTATATGGGGCCACCCTTGACTAGTATAGTGCTTTTCCCACTCATTTTATCTTTTCTTTCTCTTAATTGGCATAAACCTTTTTGGAACACTTTTCTATATACATATTTAAAAAGGTTTCCATTATAGACCTATACTCCATCAAATAGTTTGAAGATAAATCTATTGTTCATTTCATTGCTAGATGTAGAGGTCTCATTAATCAACTCACTTTCCGATTACCCCAACCTGAATTAATCAAATTATTTTCCCAAGGTTGTGTTAAACACATTGTTCCAACTCTCTGAGTTCAAACCTTTAGGACCTTTAACAAAGATTTTACTATGGCCCATAAACTGTAAAACCATGTTATTGATGAAGGGAAGTTGAAGCTTCAAAATAAAAAGTCTAGTTTCAAATCCACTGAATCATCCTCCACCAAAACCATGAACCCAACCAATTCTAAAGCAAAATAATTAGCACATTTGATCATTCTTAAAACCATACCTTCTCCACCTATCAACCAAACACCTTGAACCAAAAACCCTTCCAATACCCAAAACCATACTCAAAACTGAGTTCCTTCAAAACCATTTACCTCAATTGGGGAATTTTATGCATCGATGTTGGAAAAACTACTCAAAGACAATCTAATCCAACTTTCACCCATCAATCCCCTTCAATAATTTGATAATTCTCACCCCCTTTGTGGTTGGTATAATGAGAATGATCATTATGACTATCATCAGGTTTTTAGACATGATAATGATAAATGCAATACTTTTAAAAGCATTATCCAGGACCTAATTGATAAAGGGGAGCTTGTGTTTGATAACCCAAATTCTCCTTCAAACCAATTCCTTGATATTTTCTAAAAACCATTTCCAAACCATCCACCTTCAACCCAACACCATGAAAACCAACCTAAATCTTTGATTTCACATGAGGCACATGTAATCAATGTCATCAATAATGTACCCACCATCAAAGAAGTTATTACCTCTATCACCCAAAGCAAGGAAAACCACCTATCGTCAATCCATTCAAATGCCCAAAAAAAGGAAGTAACTGTCCCTTCCACTTCTTTGGATGAAACCATGGTTTTTCCCACCCCTCCTATGGTGGAAACACCTAAAGATATGGTCACTCCATTGACCAACTCATTTACTCCTTCAATCCAACTCAAAAAATCACTTATTCTTTTAAACAACCAAAGTGAGGATGAAGCTAAACCAACCCTTCTGCCTAAAACCATTACCCTTACCACACCAATTACAGAATCATTTGTATCTTCCTTGAAAGCCATTTCTCAAGAGACAATACCCCTATCTAAAAAAACATTGCCTTTGGAACCTTACACCAAGGATAACAATACTCAAACCACTCATTCTTCATCCCTAAAGGGTTTACACTTTGAAGCTAATGATCAGGGAACAATTCTTGTTTATAAACCCTTCTCCTAGATAGTTTAAAGTTTGGAATTCACCTCCTAACTTAACTTTGATAGAGCCACATTTTGGCATCATCTTGAACTCCCATATCAAAATAATACTAAACCTTCTACTTCACTATAATCCACTCTCAAACCTATTGTTACAACTCTACCAACTACTCCTAAATTTACCAAGGAACCACCTCGATTACCCCTATCTAAAATTACTAAATCACCCTATACTTTTTTTACCAAGCCAATCAAGACCTTAGGGATCCCTCCCATGCCAAATCCTACTCACCCTCCTTTGAGATTGGATCTAACCACACCAATCCATCCAAAACCTAAACCAATTAATCCCATTAAGAATGAGGGATTTCTTAGACCTCAACTTTGAGGAAGAACCATACCAACTCCCTCACTTTTACCTTCTATTTTAGGACCACATCCTTCTACCATTCCCATAACCTATTATTCCTCTTAAAAACCATCTCCATTTTCTCTACCTACAACAAGCCCATCTCCTAGTTCATCATCATTCCTTACCAACCTGTCCCCATCCACCTTCCCATATATTAAACCCTCATTATCTAGACCCCTATTTCTTAAACCAATTATAACTAATCCAATTCATTCGAAACCTCTAACCAGGATTACCCCACCAACCATACCTCATGTTAAAAATCCCTTACCCAATAAGGAACTTAAACCAAAATCCCAAACTCCACCATCTCTAAAATCCTTATCAGAGTCTTATATAACTTTATTACAAAGGCTCCTACAAAAATTTTCCATTAACTTACCCCCCATCAAGCCTTTTGACCCCACTTGCTAAAATCCAATTTGGATCAATGACAATCTAATTTGTCTTTACCATAGAACCTTAGGCATGACATAGAGAACTGTAAAGATCTCCAAGCTATCAATCATGGCCATTTGGAGTAGGATGATCTATTGGATAAACCTTTTTTAAGCCCTCTTACTCTTTTACCACATATCCAATCCTCCTACCAATCATTTACTTCTCTACTCCCACCAAGGAGTGAAACAAAGGAACCGAATCAAGTAACTACTCCTCTAATCTATACTATTCATATGGTAACTCAATTTAGATCCCAACACAAGGAAAAGGGTAACGTAGTCCAACAAAATGAAAAATTTAAAGCCAAGGCCACCATTCCATAAGCTTACCCTTCAACTCCTCAACCAACCAACCAAACCCAAAAGACTACACCTTCACCTTCACAACCATCCAAGCCTAAGGTCTCCATTTTGGGATCCCCTTCATCTTCCAATGCATCTTCATTCATCTAATGCCTGGTGATAAAACAACTTCACCAAACACCTATCAAAATGAGTCTTTATGAATTAATGAGCACCTCTCCTTAACATCATCAAGTTTTAATCAAAACAATGTGTTCCATAGAGGTTCAACCAAATGATCTCCAACCTCTTGCCTCTTTGATTGGAGCTATCCAACATGTTGTCAGCATCACCTTTCAAGAGTCTAAAATCCCACCATAGCATAGTGAAGATCTTGATCCCCCTCTTTTTATCACAGCATCCATCAATCATAAACATATCAAAAGGGTCATGATTGATGGGGGAGAAAGTATCAATATCATATCTTCCCATGCCTATGATCAACTTCAACTACCTAAAAACATCATGTCAAAAAGCTTGGTAGTTCTTCGATCATTCAATGATACCTTGGCCACTACTCTGGGGACAGTTATTCTCTACATCTATTTGGGGCCTCGAACCATTCCTAAACTATTTTACGTTGTAGAGGGAAAATTTTAATATAATGTGTTACTTGGTTGCTCCTTGATCCATGCCATGACATGCATCAAGTTTTAACATGAGAGACAAGTTATTACAATCAAATCTGATCCAAGTCCCTTTGCTTATTTTAATATGATGTATCGACCTAATGATGTTCTTATTCTACTTTCACCCTTTTCATAACCAACCACTAGCCAAACCACTATGTCAAACCAACACACCAACACTTATATTTTCAACAATGGTGAAGCATCCACTAGTTCAAGTATTCCTTTATCGAAAATCCTAATTGAGCACCCTTTTCAATCCACATTCCAATGACTTACACTTAGGGAATATCAACTTTTAGCTTTGGATATTTTTCCCTCTCTACATGAATTTGGGAACCTTCAGAATGATCCATCTTATGATCCCATTGTTATTACTCTTATCCTATTTTGCCTTCTCAATAATATAGCATATTTTATCTATGGGGGACTTGATAAAATACGTCTTGTACACACCACCATGCCTTGTATTCAACCATTCACTTCCAACTTTTCTTATTTTAGCAACTTGACCTTTTACCAAACATACCTTCATTGATGTGCTTGGAAAGGGTTGGTTTTGGCCTCTATGAATAAGGACCCCATGAAATTCCTACTATCAAAACATAGAAACCTCATGAGTTATTTGGCCTAGGGTATGTTTCCCTATAGGATCCCAAACTAAACTCACCAATCCCACCTCTCCCATTTGGGGGACCACCAACCTCACTTTTCCCATTTGAGGAACTAATACCCTTATCAACCTCACATTTCCAATTTAAAGAACCTCTACCCTCACCAACTCCATTTGAAGATAGTGACATCATCCCACCTAACTTATTTTTTATCAACACAATCAATTTAGGTCCCCTAACTTATTAATAAGAAGGTTAAACTCAAACCATTCATCTCATCTACCTTGAAATGATTATGCATGATTCTCCCACCATTAGCACTATCCAATGTCAAGATGACAAATGTATTCTTACCTATCTAGGTATGGAGGATTCTTCTCTTCAAAAATCCCTCCTTATTGAAAATAAAACAATGCTAAATGAATCAACCATAGACATTAATATGGGTACTCAAGAGAACCCTCAAATTGTCAAGATTGGCCAATCCTTAATTCCTGAGGAACAAAGAAAGTATACAACCTTCCTTCATGAATGTAGCATAGAATTTGCTTGGTCTTATCAAGATATGCCTAGTATTAACCCATCTGTTACCCTTCATAACATTGCCACCCATCCTAAGGTTAAGCCAGTCTAATAAAAACTTTGTCAAATCCATCCCCGTATAGCTCTTATTATCAAAGAACTTTTACACCTTCTATCTATTAAATTCATTCAACCCATTAACTACCCGTAATGGGTCTCTAACATTTTTCTTATCACTAAACCCACTGGGGGACTACACCTTTGTGTGGATTTTCAGGATCTTAACCTTGCATGCCCTAAAGATGACTTTCCCCTACCTAACATCGACCAGCTTATTGATCTTACTGCTGGCCATTAAATGTTATCCCTCATGGATGGATTTTTAGGATATAACCAAATATTGATTACCACCTAAGATCAACATAAGATATATTTTATCACCCCATGGGGAAATTTATGCTATCGTGTCATGCCTTTTGGCTTAAAGAATGTAGGAGCCACATATCAGTGAGCCATGACCTATATTTTTCATGACCTCATTCATACAATAGTTGAAGATGATGTTGATGATTTACTCAAAAAATCCAAACATCATCAGGATCACCTCATAATTTTAGCCATCATCTTTGAAAGACTTATCCATTATCATGTCAAGCTCAATATGAAGAAATGCATATTGGGGTCTTATTAAGAAAAACTTTGGGCTTCATTATTTCCCTTTGTGGAATAGAAATAGACCCCAAAAAAGTTAGATCCATTCTAGAAATGCCTCCTACTAACTTAAAGCAACTTCATATCCTACAAGGCAAACTTCAGTCAATCCACCATTTTACCTCCCAGCTATCTGATCATTGTAACCCTTTCACCACCTCCTAAAAAAAATACCTCCTTTAAATGGACCAAGGAGTGTTAATAAGCCTTTGATGTAATCAAGGAGTATCTTCTTTCTCATGTGTCCTTATTCCCCCAAAGGAAGATCAACCCTTTTATTTATACATATCTACCACTAATTATTCCTTGAAAGCTATGCTCACTCATCATAATAACCAACATAAGGTGTAGGCTATTTATTACATTAATCACACCCTCATTAACTATGAAACCTGATACACCCATCCATAAAAACTCTACCTTGCCTTAGTTTTTGTCACCACTAAACTTCATCACTATCTTATTAACCACAAAACTTATGTCCTTACCAACACTGACCCCCTCAAGTATATGCACTCTAAGCCATATCATAACCAATGTATGGCTAAGTGGCTCATGATTTTATTTGAGTTTGATCTTGAGTTTCTTCTATAAAATTCCATTAAAGGATAGGTCATTATGGACCAATTAGCTAAATCCCCTCTCCTTGATAATCAAACTCCTCTTTTTTCTTTCTAGATGAGACAATAGCTACTCTTTCATTAGAATAACCCACCTATCAAATGACTATGTATTTTGATGGTTCCAAGTGTTAAAATGGTAGGGTTTTTAGCATAGTCCTCATTCTTATTAATGGATAACCTCTCCCTCTTTCTCTCAAAATCAATTTTGAATGCACCAATAATATAGCTAAATATAAGGCCTTGATCATAGGTCTCTAAATTGCCCTAGCTTTAGGAATAAAAACTATACGCATCTTTGGAGATTCTCAACTTATTATCAACCAAGTCATAGGAGCCAATTAATGTAAAAATGATGTTCTTCTGGAGTATAAACAACTTGTTAAAAAACTATTAGCATCATTTAACCATTATACCATCTAATTAGTCCCTCACTGTACAAACATGATGGCTTCCTTTATGTTCCAAATTCCATTCCAACCTACTAAATCTAAACTATTTTTCACCATACACCACTTTGTCACCCCATCTTACCTTAGTCTTGATCTTCCTAACATTTTCCAAGTGGAAACATCACATTTAGACATTTGGTATGACCAAATCTTTGACTACCTTAATGTTGGTGTCCTTTCACCCAATCTTTTAAGAAATACTCATAGATATTTCATTCAAATCACCTCTTTTTGCTTAATACTAGAGGAAATTATTTATAAATAAGGCTTTGATGGCCTCCTCCTCCTCCTTTGATGCCTTCATATCCATGAGGCTTCTCATGAAATTAAGGAAGCACATGATGGCATATGTGGGAGACACTACAATAGTCTAGTTATTTCCAAACGTATCCTTCATCTAGGTTATTATTGGCCCACACTCAGTTAGGGTTGTTATGACTATGTTAAGAAATGCATCAAATGTCAGCAATATGTTAACCTTTACCATGCACCTCCTCATGGTCTTCAAGTATCAATTGACTATTAGCCCTTTTCAAAATGGGGTCTTGATCTTATTGGAGAAATCAATCTGCACTCCTCATAATGACATCAATATATCATTACTGCCATGGAATATTTTACTAACTGGGTTGAATTTATTCCACTAATCTCAACCAAAGCTAAAAAAATCATTGATTTTATCAACCACCATATTCTTTGCCACTTCGGTGTTCCTCACAAAATCATCACTAATAATGGTAAATCCTTTAAGAATAAAAAGGTCCAGGTACATAGTGGTTCTTTTATTATTAACCTAATTTTTTATTCACATTATCATTCACAAGCTAATGGATAGGCTAAAGCTTCCAATAAAACCATCATCAAAATGCTCACCAAGGTGATCAATGCTTCGAGTAAGGATTGACACCTCCATATCCCATTTACTTTATGGGCCTACCACGCTACTATCTAAACTATTATGGGTGCTACACCTTTTTTTCTAGTCTTTTGAGCTAAGGTCATCCTATCTCTTGAAGTCCAAATCTCATCTCTTTGTATATTCTTGCATGAGATTATTTTTGAAAATGACTATCATCAATAAAATTTAGCACACTTAGAAATTCTTGATAAACATCACCTTGATTCCCTCAATCATCTTCACATTTATCAAAATCATATCAAGTGAGCCTACAATAAATATTTGAAAATATGAGAATTCAACATTGGATACCTTGTCCTCAAATAAAACCAACATGTCACTAACATGGAAAAGGCCAAAAAGGGCAAGTTTGATTTTAATTGGTTAGGACCTTATATTATAACCCATAAATATGGATCAGGTGTTTATCATTTCTCCTCTCTCAAGGGTAGGCTATAAATTAAACCCATCAATGCATCATATTTGTGTCTCTTTCATTGTTAAAACAAGGTTCACCATGCACTTTTATGTCTCAATTAAGTTCATCCCTAGGTGCATTAACCTTATGTTCCATCATTTTGAGATCAATTGATTATATAAAACCATATGATTTATCCATCACTATAACAACCTAATCTTAAATATGGGTACCCCAGCCCTACCCATAGCATTGGTTCTCATAGATACTTTCCATATTTTAATAGATGGAATCCCATGATCATTTATTTCTCAAAACCCCTTCCCGTACAACTAATGTGTCCATATCCTACTTCGACATGGGTAGAGATTTCAAACCTGAATAGACTTGTCCATGCTTAAATTACATAATACATCCATAGTTCAAAATACATAGTAGACTACTCCCTCGAAGGAAAGCTGCCACATCAAATCAAAAGTTGCTTAAAATAGACCACTCCCTCGAAGGATGGCTATGTTAAAACAAACCTTAGACTACTCCCTCAAAGAATGGCTATAGAAAATATTCATTTGAAGCTTCCTACATTGATCAGATTCAAAAAATGATAAAGCAATAAAGAAAAATCTAAAACTAATAGGCAGTAATCACCTCTTATATATATGTTCAATGTAGACTTCCCATATCGATCAATCTACCTATTATTCAATCAATATGCAATTGACTTTTAAATCAAAAGCACACTTCCCACACTGATCAGTCTACACGTCATTATATAGCATACTAATGCCATGGACTTGTCTGTCAGGGTTCTTTGGTCACCTATGGAAAAGTTGATCATTCTAGAGCCCACAAAATCTTTTTCCCTTTACCCATAAATTCAAATCCCTACATGCTACCTAACAATAAATCTACTGGATTATGAGCTTACTTGGCACAAAGTAGTTGGTATACTAGGTTTTTTCATGAAACATGATCTTTTGACATATTTGATGGGTTTTGTATTCACTAAGTTGATCCATCTATGGATTCTTATTGTTTGAAACTCACTATCAAAATAAATTATGTTCCTTGTCTTATCCAAGCATATGGGCATAAATACTACCCTTATACATGCCCCAATCATAACCTCATATCATTAACCAAACATCACATCTTTATTATACATTTTTAACAGCATGTGTTAATCATCCACAATAAATCCATGAACCATACTTTCAAAACAAAAAATACAAAATTCTCTTCAAAATAATAAACATCATATGAGAATCACATCATGCCTAATATAATCCATAAAAGAATGTCATATTCAAGGTTTCACATCACAATATAAGCATCATCTAAACTATCTAAGAAAATCATAAATATTATAGATCTCTTATCATAAGCATTCATAAAGCATGAACAACATCAACTCATCTTAAAACACATCTATATCCATAATGTGTGTGTGTATGCGCGTGCATACATGTGTGTGTGTGTGTGTGTGTGTGTGTGTGTGTGTGTGTGTGTGTGTGTGTGTGTGTGTGTGTGTGTGTGTGTGTGTGTGTGTGTGTGTGTGTGTGTGTGTGTGTGTGTGTGCGCGCGTTGGTTTAATGTATCAACAAATGTACATATGTATCACTTATAATACATCTTACATCTCAACATGTAGGCCGATGTCAAAATATCAAAAACATACATCATATAAGATTTCTACTCATGATCCTAGATCACCTGAACTAGAACCACTAGAACCTACCCCTATACTTGTACCTATCCTAGATGGTGTCCCTATCGGCTGATCCACTACCAAATCCCATTTATTGGGTGATGTGAGTGTTACCCCACTAGCTAAGCTAGCCTGATACTGCCCCCATCTCTATTCATTAGGACATTGTGCTAGCATAATGCACTCATAATAGCATAACTCCTGAATGGTCACTAGGTATCTAGCCTGTGTCACAAATCTTGGAGGTGCCACAGCTACTCCACTAGGTCATCATAGAAATTCCCTCTCTTGGGTCACCAAACCAAGTGAGGTCCTCACCTAATCATGCTCTCCTATCACCAACAAAATTTGGTCCTATAAATTGGCCACCTAACCCTACAAAGTGGCCACTTAACTTTGTAAGATAGTAACATGTGCCTGTGCCTAGTCTCTCTATATAGTAACTCCACCTAACTAACCCTAAAGCATGGAAACCTATCCTTGGAGTGTGTAAATCTATCGCTACAAATTTTTGATTTGAGCCTAAACTATTGCTAAGGATGCTTCTATCTATGGGTCTCCCTATCCTAGATCAACATACATTAGCTACCTCTCCTTATCTCCTAAACCAAAATCCATGGTTATGTACCTCCCTTGAAACCAAGTGGAATAATCACTTATATAACCTACATCATCTCCATCCCTCAGTGGAAAATCCTTATGATCAAACTCTTCCTATTATGGTTATGGCTTTACCAAATAATACTCTACATCTTCCCTCCTATATCACACTGAATTAGGAGGGATACCCTATACCAACCCAAAATACCATTGCACATGCTCAAAAGGGATGTTCTCTATCTCTTCATCATGCCTCCCATAGGCCCATCGTTGGCTTTGCAATGATGGAGTGTGGAACCCGTATCTAACCCACACTAGCCATGTCCGATATGGCCTCCACACTATATCATCAATCACTAAGCTTTTCAAGGCTCCCAAAATCAATCAATATCCCACGAACCACCACTAATACCTATCATGGCCCCATCTTTCCTCAATTGATAGAATCCAACCATATAATCTTTTGGTTGAAATCCCTCTATAAGAAGACCCAAGGGTCTCAACACTTGTATATGATTGTAAATCCAATAGTGTAATACAAATCTCATGATATTTTCATAATTCCTATCTACCCTAAACCCCCACAACTGTCTATATATCTACACCAATAATACATGTGCCCATCAAAACACAAGTCCACCTAGAAATAACTCAACCAACACCCCTAATAACACAATAAAGTATCTCCTTCTAACCAAATATGGTAATGCATAATAAGTAACCACTAACTACAACATAGTTAACAAATGTCTATCCCTTAGGGCTCTGTAGTATTGTGGCTTGATAATTAACCCTCCATAATGGAGCTATGTATCACCTTTATCATCTCCATACACTCATCAATCTCATTCCCATCAATATGGTATATGGGATCACCTTGAATAGGTAGACATGTAATTTGGTGCACATCCTCTAATAAGATGTGAATCTCCCTTGTCAGTAACCAAAAGGTGTTAGTCACTAGATCCCATCTCTCAATGAGGACAAATATCATCCCAACATCTCTTGGGAGGTACTGGTAATGTTACATCACTCTAAAACCCACTATCTCCATGTGTTTTTAGTCATCCACTGACATGGCATCCCTCACCTCTACAAATATCTCAAGCACTCAATCTCGTAGTTAGATCTATCCTCATACATGTAAAATAATTATATCAAGAATTAGGTGATAACTTATCCCTATGAACATGAGGACTATCAAACATTAGCATCTCTACTAACATTATCAACCCTTCCTAGACTACCTACACCTCTCACCTGCTCGGTCTTGCTCACTCTTCTCCCCTCCATCCTACACATCATCTCTTGCTACTTAGATATTTAAAAACCTACCAACCTTTTATCAATATAATAAATATTAACAATCTAAATTTACAAACCATCCTACACATTACTAAAACATGCTATTTAAAACCCCTAAAATAACAATACCAACTCAAACACTAAAAGCTAAAAACATAAAAATAAAACCCAAACTAACTTGCTCAACTCCTGATGGATCTCCCAACCATTGACAATCTCCTTAGGGCATTTTCACCCTTGGGGTTGACCATCATTGATCGGGTCAACCATCGACGGTCACTGTTAGTGACCATTATTGGTGAGCCTCAACCCCCCATCCTCCTCTCCACTCTCAGCTTAGCAACATTAAGCTACCTTATAGATCTTACCCACCATTTTTATACTCCCTCTACACCCTTGTATACACTTAAACACTCTCAAATCATACCCACATCCATCTACCTCATTATACATCCTCTAAAACCCTAGCATAAACTAAACCCTAGGGCATACCTAATTAGAAATTTCCAAACATTATCATGAGTTTACACCCACTTTATCTATTGTATTTGTTTCTACGCTAGATTTGCTTTTCACATTCAAGAAAGGGAAATGAGAAACTAAGAAATAAATGGATAAGGGTTTGTACATACCCAAATTGTAGACGTGTGCACCAGAATTCAGACGTTGTGAGAACTCCTCTTTGGTTGTGGAGGATGACACCTGAAAGAAAAAGATACTAAAACATGAAAAATGTTAGATGACAAAAGGGTGGGCTGCCAAGTAAGGGCTTGGTCCTAGAAGCGCAAAGGCTTCTTGGAGGATGCCAGTCCACTGTTAAAAATAGAATGATGATCAGAAACAAAAAGTGATAAATGATGAAAAATAAAAAGAAAGAACTTAAAACAAAAGCGTACCTGTTTAGAAGCAATCTACCTTTGTAGAGTCACCAACATTGGTGGTATTGTTGGCATTGGTCAGGAAGTCACCGATGTCGATTATGCTGCCAACGTCGATAGGGGTACTGGATGAGATCGGTCAGGGCAGTAGTCAGGGATGAGTCTTGTCGGGTCATAGGCTGGTTTTGGTCTACAGAATAGACTGAGGCTTCATTTAAGGGTCAGGGAGGTCTATTTAGAGGTCTGTGAGATTGCTTGGAGGTCTGAGGGACTTGTTTTGGGTTTGGGGGACTGAGAATGTTGTTCGAAGAAGTGACTGGTTGGGAACCAGAACCACAAAGGGGAATGAATGAGAGCCAAGGGATTGAGGAGGCTTTTCAGCCTCTCAAGGACACATAGGGAAGGTCTAGGTAGTAGATTGGATAGGTAGATGAAACCAAATGATAAAATGAAATGAAAACAATGAAACTGCTTACCTCCTGCTTGTTGATTGAAGAATTGGAGGAACCTGTTGTTGGAGCTGTGGAAGACCTTTTACAAGAAGAAATGACTAATGCAAAGTGCCTGTACCTGTTGTTGTTGATGTACGAGGGAGAGAGAAAGGAGAATACGAATGCCAGGAGCATCAAGAGAATTATGTTCGTGGGGGCAGCAGAATGGTTACAGGAAAATGTTTTGAAGGCTGCCGACGGTGGCAGAACCGTTGATGTCAGCCGAATAGTGACCGACATCGGCGGTCGAAGAATGGGCACAGAGGCTAAAATTAGCCTCTATCTGTTCTTGCACACTGCCGGGTCAAGGGGCCATGGGAAAATGATCGAGGGAGGCATAAATGGATGCAGGAGGAGGGATAAAGGGGAGATTTGGGCAATAAAGGCTAGGAGAGAGGTGGGGGGATCCAAGGTGGCAAGGGTGAGGTGGAAAGGGGCCAAATATTTAATTATTTTAATTTGATAAATGGAGGGGGCTAGGACAAGGGCTAGGATGTGGGCCAAGGGGGACAAGGGTGAAAGATGACCAAGGTGCAAACACATTTTTGGTGTCTACATTTGCCCCTTTTTATCTTGTTGGTTGTTCTTGATGAACTGCAAGACAAAAACAAGAGTTGGTTACCTCAGGAATGGGATGAGGTGTTCCCCCCTCAAAGCGAGAGTTGAGAGAAGGGAACCTGAGATCGAGTGTCAATTTGACAGAGAGATGGACAGAGAGAGGGTGAGTGTGAACGCTGTAATAGTCATGATTGCACGTATACCACTTCATGGGATGGTCGGGTCAAATTGTCGCAGGTCGAGGGTTAAGGAGTGCTAAAATTGAAATAACTAGGCCCCAGCATTTAGTCGTCTACTGATCGGGTTATTCAATCTAAGCTGAAGCTCTAATGGTCGTTGTGTTCTAGGTATCTTGGGCTCAAGAAGTGCTCCTAAAAACAAGAAAATTCCACAAGTAGTAGGGATCAATCGGCTTGCGATCCTATACTTGTGAAGGTCAAAATGTGGTCTGTAGATAATTTGGCTAACCAATCGCAGGGTAGCATACATGCAAAAACAACCAAGGCAATGTTTGTCTTGGAAGTGGTCATGGTCGGAGGAGATAGGCATGATCTCCAATGGTCATTGGTCAAGGTGGATGGATGGATGAAAGGATGTGGCCGAGCTAACCTCAGAAGATTGAGTACTACCTACATAGCCCTTGTGGAAGGGCCTAAGGCCAATGTAGTTCTCCCTAAAAGGGAGAAATGGTCAAAGAGATGGATTGGTCTTGGTCGAGGTCGAGGTCATGGATTAGTTTTGGGCGAGGTCAAGGTCATGGTCAAAAGGAGGAAAGAGGGTTTATCCATCAGAGAGACGAACAAATGAGGGTGGTCGAGCTAACCCCAGAAGACATCGTGTCATTTGAGTGTTGCCTACATAACCTTGGCCTTAGGGCCTTAGACCAATGTAGTTCAGACTAGGAGAGAAGATTGGTCGATGATCGGTTTGGTCATGTGTCGAAATGATGAGGAGAAAAAGATGTTATAGCCTTTTCCAAATGGTGTATTCTGTAACATTGGTTGAGGGGTCTTTCATCCCTAGCAATTTTCCATAGACGTGATGGATGTATACTAAAAATGAATTGAAGTCTATTTATGCTTCAGCAAGTATTGGTTTATGCTTAACATAAATTGTGTCTGGTTGATAGTTTCCATGTGTATTGGTGTCCATAAAAACTATGTGAATAGGCTATGGGAGTGGTCTGAAAAGAGATGATGAGTTGAGCTGGTTTGACAAATGATGAAGTTAAATGTGACCAAAGTGTAAAGGGAGTGAAAGACATATTCACCCTTTCATTGATGAGGACCAAAATAATGGCATAGATAGGGGTTGTTAGAACCAAGAGCCCCTTTCATGCGTTGCGTCATTGACCATGAGTTGTGTTAGAGTGGTAATCGAATCACTTCGACATTAAAGTGAGCTCGAAGTCCCTTGAGCAGGTGTTATGATAGGAGGATAGGGTAACCCGTTTTAAGAGTAGGGATGACTTTGCCCCTTTTTATGGGAGACCCTGAGACAACTACAAGCCAAGTCCATGACCCTTTTTTTTTTTTTTGGGTGCAAACTGATCGATGTGGGAAGTCTACATAGAGATGTCATTTTGTTTTGTGGTCATTTGTAAAGCTGATCGATGCAAGAAGCTTCTAAGAGAGGTGTTGTTTGTAGCAAAATTTAGTCATATCCATCCTTTGAGGGAGTGGTCTATATTTTTGCTTTATATAAGTTTGAATACTTGTCCTTCGAGGGAGCAGTCTATTAGCTACAACAATGATAGTACAGTTGTCCTTCGAGGGAGCAGTCTGCCTTTTGATTTGATTTTGTGACCTTGGATATTTTGACATCTCTTTTTTTTTGGTGTAGACTAATCGATGCGAGAAGTCTACATAGAGATGTCATTTTGTTTTGTGGTCATTTATGACGCTGATCGATGCGGGAAGCTTCTAAGAAAGGTGTTGTTTGTAGCAAAATTTAGTCATAGCCATCCTTTGAGGGAGTGGTCTATATTTTTACTTTATATAAGTTTGAATAGCTGTCCTTCGAGGGAGCAGTCTATTAGCTACAGCAATGATAGTATAGTTGTCCTTCGAGGGAGCAGTCTGCCTTTTGATTTGATTTTGTGACCTTGGATATTTTGACATCTTTTTTTTTTCTTTTTTTCTTTTTTTTGGTGCAGACTGATCGATGCGGGAAGTCTACATAGAGATGTCATTTTGTTTTGTGGTCATTTGTGAAGTTGATCGATGTGGGAAGCTTCTAAGAAAGGTGTTATTTGTAGCAAAATTTAGTCATAGCCATCCTTCGAGGGAGTGGTCTATATTTTTGCTTTATATAAGTTTGAATAGCTGTCCTTCGAGGGAGTAGTCTATTAGCTACAGCAATGATAGTATAGCTATCCTTCGAGGGAGCAGTCTGCCTTTTGATTTGATTTTGTGACCTTGGATATTTTGACATCTTTTTCTTTTTTTCTGACAGAATTTGGAGTCATGGACAAGACTATAGAAGGTCAAGGGCTCCCTTTTATTAGGACAAAGCATCCATGCATCATAAAAGGGTTGTAGAGGATTTGTTAAGGGGAATAGGGTTGAAAGGAATGAGAATTAAGAGGATGAGGATTGCTCAAGGGATGAGCTCAAGTTAAATGTCAAGTGGACAAGCACTTGACTAACAGAAGAATGGTCGCAGATGCAACGCATTAAGAGGTTCAAGTTCTGATAAGTCCCTGGGCCATGCTTGTGCATTTATGATAAGGTCCAAGTCAACTAGGAGTGGACTTACCCCATTTGCCTCTTTCCAGATTGGTCAGGTGTTGATTGATGCTGGACATAAAGTTGGTTGATACGTTGGTTGATTGGTCGGGACTGGTTGAATGTTTTGATAAAAAGGTTGGTTGAATGTTTGGGTTGAATGTTTGGTCGAGGTCATGATTGATGATTGGTCAATGTCTAGTTGATATTTGTCGATATTTGGTTGGTTGATGTTTGGCCATTGGTCTGGTCAAGGTTATGATAGTCAGTATAAAGTCGAACTCCCCCAGTCATTTGGTGGTAGGAAGAATGTCTAACCCCCAGTGTGGATGATTAATGAGATGGAGAGAAGAAAAGAAGGAGAGCCTTGGGTACCCCACCTAGTTGATAGATTTAGGGGACCCAAGTGAATGACATTTAGGTAGTGAAAAAGCTAGGAGGGATGGAAACCACCGACTCCGTAGGTGAAGGAGGAGGGATGGGTGAGCCTGGAGGAGATTGGTCAATGGGTGGCTCGAGACAAAGGTCTGAAGGGGCCTGAGTGAGGTCGTGATATCCCAGGCCATACCGTTTCTTGGCATCATCATCATTGAGAGGCTCAATAGGCTGATGGAAGCCTTACTTATAGCGTCTGAAACCAAAACCCTTCCATGCACACCTATAAAGGTAAGTGTGTGCAAAGGCAGGGTTGCCAAGAAATGAGAAGTCTGATGTGAATGGTTGGGGTGAAGAGAGAGGGTTGCCATTAATAGGAGCTTGATTGAGCCCCCCATAGACAAGATTGGTTTGGAGGTGAGGAGGACCATAAGGCATGACCATCCTGATCTGATGGTCGTAACTAGGGCTGTGGTGAAGGCGTCTATACTCTTGCAGAGTTTGGAACATGTCTAAGGCCAACAAGCAATATTCCCCCAGAGAAAGTCATTGGAAGATGTCTTCCATGGGGTCTTTAGTCATTGCTTGAAGGGAAGGGGTGAGGGTGACCGCCAATTGTGAACTAGTTGAAGCTTTCGCGAATGGAGGCGGTGCCGGGGTTGATGGCTTGATAGGAATGAGGATGTCATTTGGACGGTAGGTTGTGTTACAAGTCTTGAAGGGTGAAGGGTCAGTGGGAATGGTGTGGACTTATCCATCATGCTCAAATTTCACACAACGATGTAGGGTGGAGGGGACACAGGCCATGGCATAGATCCAGGGTCGGCCCAGCAACATGTTGTATTGAAACTCTCCTTTGATAATATAGAAGAGCTCTAAGACTATGCGTGGACCAACACAAATGTGAAGGATGACTGTGCCAATGGTCCTGGCAGTGGTGTCATTGAAGGAGCACAAGATTGCGTCAGTTTTAGAGATGCAATTCTTGGGAAGAGCCAACTAATCAAAGGCATGGGTGGAGATAATGTTGATGATGGTACCTCCATTGATCATAATGCATTTAATGCGTGTCTGATCAACATAGGCAGTGATGAAGAGGGCAGCATCCTGATCTTTCGTGTTGGATGTGGGAATCTTAAAATCGTTGAATGTGATGGAGGCAATGGGAGACAAAGAGTGGACAAGGGCAGCGAGTGGTTGGGGGTCCTCGGGTTGGACCTCTACTGCCTGCAGGGCTCAGATGAGGGCTTGACGATGCTGAGGTGAGGTTTGGATGAGGTCATAAAGGGACATCTTCACAGGCGTATGGTGAAGCTGTTTCAACATGGAGTCATGAATTAGCTCGAAAGAGGAAGAAGGAGAAGGCTGAGATGTGCCAAGAATAGAAATTTTAGGCTTGGGCGCTAGAGGCAGCTTGACGAAAGGGTAGGTCTAAGGAATGGCAGCTTTTTCTTTCACCTTGTCTTTTTGTGACCTAGTGGTTATATAGATGGCATTGATTTCAAAGATAGGAGGTGAAGAAGGGGTCATGGCCTGTTGGTGAGATGTTGATGTGGTTGAAGAGGTTGGATGGGAAGGTGTCGAGGGTCAGTCAAGAGTGTCCTCAAGGAGAAGAGTGTCCTTATCCATATAGCGATGAATGACAGCCTTGAGGGCACAGCAAGTCTCGGTATCGTGTCCTGGTGTATGATGGTATAAACAAATCTTCATGTCATTGAACCAGGAGGGCTTGGACCTGAGAGGTTGGAAAGCCCTGATGGGTGGAAGGGTTATGCTGGAAGTCTGCAAAAGTTGGTGCAATATCAATGAGTATGAGCCCACTAAAGGGTCTGTGCTAGTTAACGTGTGCGATGCTGGTGACTTTTGCTTAGGTGAAGCTGGAGGAGGTTTTTGTACCATCTTTTGGGTTGATGGTGTAGTGACAGGCAGAGACGGCACTTTCTTCATGAGAGGTACGACCTTTTTAGGAGAGGGTAGGCTGGAGGTAGGTAGAGGAAGCAAAGGGGGCAACTAGTTTTGATTAGAGGTCAGAGTGGGAAGGACTCTGGTCAGGGTCGAAGGATGGGGGCCCAAAATGGAAGGTAATGGTGATGGGGGAGGAGGCATTCACTTCTGTGGTCTAGCAGTCTTCTTTGACTTAGTTGGAAGACTACTATTGGTCGAGGTCTGGTCTAAGTCCACCTTCACTTGCAGGTGAGTGAGGGTAGAGACAGGGCGAACGCCAAGTGACTTGATAGGTTTAGATGGGGTAGATGCAAGTTTTGGTCTTGATGGGGTTGGTTGAGCTTTAAAAGTGGGGGTTTGGTCATTGTTGAGAGTCTTGGGAGATTTTGCCTTGGGAGGATTGGTAGCATGAGATGAGAGGGCACGGGCATGTTGAAGAGCTTTAAGATGCTCCCATAATCCCTGATGCTCCACTTTCCTTGAAGGGAGAAGTCTAATTTTCTCCACTAGTCGAGAAAATGGTTGAGAAGATGTTGGATGAGGTTTGGGTCCTTGAGAAGATGTTGATGGTTGTGGGGTTGAAGATGAGATGGGTGTAGCAGTCTCGGCCCCATGGCATGATGAAGTCGTGATAGATTTGTCCTTGGTTGGAGACGAAGGAGAGGCAAGTTCTTCCCTGGGTGGAGAAGAAACTGGAGAATGAGGCTCCTCAAGTGGGTAAAGGGCAGGGATGATGGTGCCCTCCACTTGCGATTGAGGAGTAGGAAGGGTCGGGTCCTCCATAGGTAGCAGGAAGGAAGATGGTGAGACTAGTGGTGCTGGTAAGGTTGAGGCATCCTCCAAGATGAGAGAGGTTGACAGAGAACTAACCGGGGAAAGAGGTTCGTCCACACGTGATAGACTGATATATGGACTACCCTCTTGAGGTTGGTCGGGGATGAAAGGTGAGACCATATTGACTGTTCAAATTTTGTGTTCATGAGTATCGTCAATCAAAGTCTAGACATTGTTTTGGGTCAGTGGATGATTGGGGAATGGTTTCTTGAAGATGTCGATGCCCTGATTAGGGGGTGTATTGGGATTGTCTAGGATGAGGTCACCCTTTTCAAGCATGTCTTGGATTATGTTTTTAAGGGTTTTGCAGTTTCTCGTGTCATGTCCTTTAACACGGTGGTAGTTGCAAAAGTCATTTTCCCTATACCACGCAGGGATGGCGTGTGAGGGATCAAATTATGGACGTGGTCAGATCTAGGAGAGATTGAGAACCCCTTGTCTAACAAATTTTTCCAGCACATACGCATATGATTCTCTGAGAGGAGTATATCGTCATTATACATATCTTTGCTGGAATTGGCGGGTGGCGCTCTGAGATGTGGATGGCTCAGGCTAATTGTTTGAAGGTGAAGAGGATGAAGGTCTAACGACCACAACATTAGCTGAAGCTTTAGACTTAGGATTGGATGATGAAGGTTTAGAAGAAGAGGAGTCATTGGTCTTAGAGTTGAGATTCTTGCTTCGCAACTTGACTTTATTCTCCTCGATGGCACGCAATTCAAGCTTGTGGGCCATCGTGAAGGCTTCGTCAAAGGTGCGAAAGGTCTGAACCCGTAAGGTGGAAGAAATATGTTTGGCACAGGCTTGGGAGAAAAGTTCAATAAGTTTGGGTTGGGGTAAGGAAAAGGAGAGTTGATTGATGAGGCCTCTCCAGCGAGCAATGAAGTCAGCTATGGATTTGTCCTTGAATTGGCAGATAGAATAGAGGTCTGTGATCGAGACCTTCTTGGTGATGTTGATGGAAAAATGATCAAGAAAGAGCTGGGCCAGCTGTGTGAATGTGAAGAGGGAATGGCTGGCAAGGGAGCTGTACCAATCAAGTGCAGCACCAAAGAGAGACATAGGAAACATGCATAAAAGCAACGCATCGTCATGGGCGATAAGGTAACAGGCATGTCTGAATGCCTGTAAGTGTTGTTGTGGGTCTTCCTTACTTTGAAAATGAGAAAATTTCACAAGTTCCCACTGGCTGGGATATGGTCTAATCAGGACAGAAGGATGAATGGGCTCATTGCAAATTTGCTCGTATGAGAGAGCATTGCGTGAGCCAAAAATGGAGGTCTCTAGGCTAGACATCTTGTCCATCAGCATTTTGATGATATCTGTTGATGGATTGGTGGGGGGAGCGCCCCCTAGGTTCTAGGGTGCTTGGAAGAGGCTAGAGGAGGCATACGACGTAGTTGGTTGTCCCTTTAAGGGTGCAACGTAGGGATAACTAGTCATAGGGATAGAAGAGAAGACTAAGGGTGGTTGGGTAGAAGGCAAAGCTAGGCTCGATGTTGCATGAGAGGTTGGATTGTGGTAATAGGGGCCAATGGATAGGAAGCCACCTTGGTGTTGATAGGGGCCAGAGTAGGCGGAATAGAGATGACTAGATTCTAGAAGGGGGTGGAGAGCGGTTGAGTGGGCTGAGGTTGATAGGGGGCCAAAACCCTGGTGGAAGTGGGCCCAAAGATGGAGGGAGAGGCCACACTTGGAAGGTTGGTCAAGGTCTGGTCATTGGTCGAGGTGATAGCTTAGGTGTCTAAAGGTTGAACTACAGACGCTGTCGATACAGTCGTAGTTTTGACAAGAGAGGTCGGCATTCTGTAAATTAGATTGCCCAAGGAGTCTCGCATTCGGCTATGCACGAGATAGTGCTGCAAGGCTTTGATGTTGAGGTCCAAGAATCGTGCAAAATCTTGGTCCCCTTCTGGGACAATAGGAGTCTGGGGCGGGGTTGGGCGAGTAGGAGTTCTTTCAGTCTCTGAGTGGAACTCCATTATAGGACTGGTTATGGATGGGGTAGACGAAAGCAGTTGATGCCTCACGTGGTTGACTAGAGCCTTGGCTTGACTATGAGTCAGAACCATTCAAGGTAAGAAAGGTCATCCTCACAAGCTCAAACAAGTAGATAAGAGTAGAAAAGATGAAGAGCACAAGCAAATCCTAAGCGTTAAATCCTTAGAAATTTATTAGGATCATGGTGGCTTATGCCATAGAAATGTGTGTAGGAAGATTAGATTTTGAGACGGTTCCTAGAAGAGGTAGTCTATGGATGGTTTCAAGTTTTTTTTAGGTGCTCAAGAAGTCTGGGTTAGGTTCCGTACATGGCCTGGTGCTAAGGACCAAGCTCCCCTCACTTCACGAGCCCAGTGATAAGCTGGTCTCGCTTAGCCAAAATATACTTTCCCTAGAGTTTAGACTCTGCCAGAGAACAGAGTGGGCTTTCCCCTTGGTGATGAAATCCAAGTAGGATTGCCAAGACAGGTAAGGTATCTGCTGGGGGATGAAATCCCAGTCGGGCCTTGTCTCAAGTAAGTTGGATGTTTGATTTAGTGCACGTGGTTCGGTTGTGTAACATCAAGTGATCTACGATTAATTCAATATACGATTTTTTAATTACTAAGTGTGGTCTAAAAAATGCAAGCAAGCAAAAATGTAATGCAACATGTTTTAAGCCCCAAGTCAAAATGTTAAGTTCGGATGAAAAACAAGTTGAGAAAGGGTTGAAGGATATGATTTTTGACTAGCCTAGAAATGTAAGAAAAGAAAAGAAAAGTTCTTTTTATTCCTGCTTACGATGTCGTTTAGAAGAGAAGAAAGAGGTGAAAAGGGAGGATCCTAATGCACCCTATATGAATGAAAAGAAAAGGAACCCACGGAAGAACCTAGGGTCCCACTGGGCGTGCTAGAATGTTTCTACGCTAGATTTGCTTTTCACATTCAAGAAAGGGAAATGAGAAACTAAGAAAGAAATGGATGAGGGTTTGTACGTACCTAGATTGTAGATGTGTGCACCATAATTTAGACATTGTGAGAACTCCTCTTTGGTTGTGGAGGATGACACTTGAAAGAAAAAGATACTAAAACACGAAAAATGTTAGATGATAAAAGAGTGGGCTGCCAAGTAAGGGCTTGGTCCTAGAAGCGCAAAGGCTTCTTGGAGGATGCCAGTCCACTATTAAAAATAGAATGTTGATCAAAAATAGAAAGTGATAAATGATGAAAAATAGAAAGAAAGAACTTAAGATAAAAGCGTACCTAATTAGAAGCAATCTGCCTTTGCACAATCACTGACATCAGTGGTATTGCCAGCATCGATCAGGAAGTCATCGGCATCGGTTATGCTGCCGACGTCGGTAGGGGTACTAGACGAGGTAGATCGGGGTAGTAGTCAGGGACGAGTCTTGTCAGGTCACAGGCTGGTTTTGGTCTGTAGAATAGACTGAGGCTTCATCTGAGGGTTAGGGAGGTCTATTTAGAGGTCTGTGAGATTGCCTGGAGGTCTGAGGGACTTATTTGGGGTCTGGGGGACTGAGAATGTTGTCTGGAGAAGTGACTGGTTGGGAACCAGAACCACAAAGGGGAATGAATGAGAGGCAGGGGATTGAGGAGGCTTTTCAGCCTCTCAGGGACACATAGGGAAGGTCTAGGCAGTAGATTGGACAGGTAGATGAAACCAAATGATAAAATGAAATGAAAACAATGAAATTTCTTACCTCCTACTTATTGATTGAAGAACTAGAGGAACCTATTGTGGGAGCTGTGGAAGACCTTTTACAAGAAGAAATAACTGATGCAGAGTACCTGTACCTACTGCTATTGCTATACGAGGGAGAGAGAAAGGAGAATATGAATGCCAGGAGCGTCAAGAGAATTT
Organism: Torreya grandis; assembly: GCA_037957365.1. Taxonomy (NCBI): domain Eukaryota; kingdom Viridiplantae; phylum Streptophyta; class Pinopsida; order Cupressales; family Taxaceae; genus Torreya; species Torreya grandis. Next base: position 711,975 of record JARHVA010006704.1, on the reverse strand, counting down.
TATTCATGGGGGTGGTAGAATGGTTGTAGGAAAATGTTTTGAAGGCTGCTGACAGTGGTAGAACTGCCGACGTCGGCCAAATAGTGACCAATGTCAGCGGCCGAAGAATGGGCACAGAGGCTAAAATTAGCCTCTGTCCATTCTTGCACGCTGTCGGGTCAAGGGGCCATGGGAAAATGGTCAAGGGAGGCATAAATGGATGCGGGAGGAGGGATAAAGGGGAGATTTGGGCAATAAAGGCTAGGAGAGAGGTGGGGGGATCCAAGGAGGGGATCCAAGGTGGAAAGGGGCCAAATATTTAATTATTTTAATTTGATAAATGGAGGGGGCTAGGACAAGGGCTAGGATATGGGCCAAGGGGGACAAGGGTGAAAGACGACCAAGGTGCAGACATGTTTCTGGTGTCTACAGTATTTTTCCATTTTTATCAATTCAAGAACAATACCTTCCTCATTCTATGACCTATGGCACCATCACAATATAGGCCCCATTGCTTGGCCACAAGTACCTCCTACATCCATTTCAACCCCACTCAATCACTAGCACATCATGCACTTTATGGTGCCTACAAACCCTTTAATATGCCAACACTCAGACAGGATAAACAACAAATCAAAAAACTCATCAATAAGAACAAATGGTTGGCCTTTTGCCTTTTTACCATAGTTTTAGGATTTTTACCCTAACTATCGATGGTTGCCTAATCATCGACGGTTGACCCTCAACATCATTGGTTAGATACCTAACCCTAACTATTGATGGTTGGAGTTTTATTTAATCCACTATTAACCAAACCTAAGCCATGAAACACACCCATATTGGGGTAACCTATTCATTACTATACTTTGACTTACTCAGGAGTCAACTTCTCCCCACACCAAGAACTACATTAGGCTTGAATTCCATGTTGGATCCATTTTTCCATGAGATTATGTAGGTAGCATCTTCTTGCCTTGTTCATCAAGAGTCAGCTTAGCCACCCCCCCCACCCCTTACCCAACCACCAAACACATTTTCCTACATCTACCTTGATATTGACACCTTTTACAACCAACTTATTCATACACCTTGTGATAACCTTACCTAGGTCATTATTGACTGCTTTGACATATATGGCCATGATGAAATTTTTAATCACCCCTTGTGCATGACCCAACCATTTGAGTTTTTTTCAAGAGCACTCCTTACCCTGGATACCTAAGTTAACACTAACCTTTTCTAGGACATTTGATATGAGTAACCTAATCAGCTATAACCAATGCTAGGGACCAATTACCTTGTCACTTATTTTATAACCCAAACCTATTATTATCACCATTGGCCATTTTTGTCATTCTGTGATTTTTGCATTTAGCATCTAGTTACTATTAAAGTGCATAGTTTCATTTTGAATACCCATACCTTTTTTTATTAAACCATGACTTAATTTCCCTATTACCTCATTGAATCCTACTTTGAAGGGGAATACACTCCCATAATTAGGGAAACTAAACCTGGACCATCAACCTTCCATTTTTATTCTATGACTTACTAACCTAAAGCTATAAAACAAAAAGGAGAAAAATATAGACACCTAAAAATGTCCCCTTGAATGTTTTAAGTATCACATCACCTTGGACCTATTCTTTACCATTAGTTAACTACCTATCAAGTTATCTCACCCTAGAACACCATTTAAACCTAGCCATAAAACATTTTAATTTGCTTTCCTTGACTCTTTTTAACCCTTTTTAAAACAAGGGATTGACCGTTGATGGTCACCCTAAACGTCGACAGTTACCCTAACCATCAATAGTTAGGTCTCCACCCTTGCAAGATAAAAATCATCCAACTGTAGATGACCTTGCATATGACAAATAGAAACTTTCCCATGCACATCTCACAACTTTCTTTCTTTCAAAATAGGCATATTTATCCTCCTAACTTAGTAACTTTCCCTCAAAGCTTCCCTCCTTACTTATCAAGTTTTTGCTATAAATGCAAGGCACTTGGGAGAGTTATGGATCTCAAATTTGCATATCTAGGCTCTCTTGTTTTCTTTGTGCAGGCATCCAAGATCCCAAAACCCTATTCATGTGATTCTTTAAGGTCAAAGTACCATTATGCCACTCAAATCTCATTAGCACTTAGATATCAAATATTCAACATAGCAAAACTACTTTATTTTATTTTTGGTATTTTTTACTCTTCATTTATTCTCTTGATCAGTCAATTTGAACCCTATTCCCCACTCTTAAGACCCATCTAATACCCTTTCATCCTTAGATACCTCCTTTTGTCTACCATATACCCTTTGTAACTCATTTTATAAATTCCTTGATAGGTAATTTTATCTAGTTACTATAACCATCGATGGTTATAGCAACCACTATTGGTCGCCCAACCATCACTAATTAGGACAACCATTGATGATCACCCCAACCATCGATGGTCACTATCATTCCAAAATAATAGTTTGCTATTTTGAATCCATTTTTACCCAACCATATCTCCTTTAGCCTTCTGACCAGTGCATAACCCCTTTTTTGACCTCTCTAGACCGACTATAATTTATCTATTGTATGTAGATGACCTTACTTGGATTAGCATAGGAAGTTGATAGCTTATTTAACCTCCCCATTGTCTCATAACCCTTCTTCACTGATAAAAGTAACATTGCATTCAAGTTAGCTCATTGTGCTATGGTTTTCACATCTACTTATAAAGATGTTGATGAACAAATAGCTATAATTCAAGAGGATATTGACATAGCTATGGAATTCTAGAATAATTACTTTGATAATATTAATCATGTTATGAACTAGGTATCTTTGATATTATTTATTTGGCACCATTTCCATATATATCTTTTGTAATTTCTTATTTATTTATAAATTTGAATGTTAAACATGGGCTGACATTCATTTAAGGAAGCATATTCCTTTCTTGGGATTGGTTTATCACTGGGCAGCCCACTTATCTTTCTATTAACCCATTTTTCATAAGTTAATGTGATTTGTAGGTCATTTTTCCTTAGCCAAAGAAGGAGTTCTCACTTTATCTGGATATCAACGCATGCAATTATACTAGGTACCCATCTACACACCCTTAATACTCAATTTATTTTATCTAATTTTATAACTAAGAAATGAAGGAAATAAATTGAAACACCCCTTGGTAATGACCTCCAAGTAGGATTTATAGGAAAGGGTAAGGTGATCGCTAGGTGATGAAATCTTAGTCGGGCCTTGTCTCAAGTTTATTTGAAGTTGATTGATGTAGGTGTTTTGGTTTAGTGTGTGCAATAAGAGTGATGTTATGATTGGATTACTTTGCTTTAACTTAACCTATGTGAGCCAAACTTGCAAGAAATCAATGTATATAGTCAATTTTAAGCCAAAAGAAACTCTGATGTCATTTATGAGCATAGTATAGAGATAAGAATATATAGATGCAAATAAGAGAAACCTAAGTAGAGACTCAAGTCCCACCAGGTATGCTAGAATGTTTCAATGAATTTCATATTATATTTTAAAAAGGGAAGAAGAAGAAACTAAATACGAGTATGGTTGAAAAACATGTTTGATTGTGCATGCATTGAATCATATGATTGTGAATAAATCCTCTTTGGTTTGGGATGATGACCTACAAATAAGAGAGCACAAGATCAATTAGTTGGTTTGATAGATGGCTAGGTGGATTGCCTAGCGCTAGCTAGATCCTAAAAATAAGAGCTACTTTAGGGGATATCAATCCACACATTTTGAAAAATTAATTTTATAAACATAATGATAAAGTACTTGCATAAATAATTAAAAGGTACTAAAATTGAACACAATAAATGCTTGATAAATAAATATGCTAGAAATTACTAATATAGAAATAAACAAGTCAAATACTAATGCTAAATAGGTCAAATGTATTTTTTAAAATTAGGTAGGGGTTTGTGAACAAGGAGGTACACAAAAAATTAGATTTAGTTGGGGGTAAGAGGGTGAAAATAAGTTATTATTTCATACCATAATGACCATTGGTGATTGATGTGATCGTCAATAGTTAAGGTGATCATCAGTAGTTGAGGTAACCATCAGTGGTTGGATAGACCAATGGTCGTCCAAGTGACCATTGGTGGTTACTATGTATAGGGTGGGTAATAAATGGCTAATTGATGAGATTTTAGAAGGCAATTTTAGGAGATGGGTTTATACTAGGCTAATTTTAAAATACAAATCAAATAAGTGAATACTAGAAAATAAATACTTAGCTTGTAGAAGGTTGATCAGATGAGTGTTTAAGGTGGTTAGCTCATTGATAGAGTCAGGTGTGATTATAGTAAAGTAATGATGCTTGGTTATCATCTGAAGGGTGGTGGAAAGTTGTCTTTATGTCATGATGGATGGATCATTGTATTATTGGAATAACACATACAAAAGAAATCTTTGGATGAAAAAGCTCTTGATAATTATAGATGCGGTCCTTTTTCACCTCCTACTCCTCTCTTCTTATAGGCAAGGAAGGAGAGGTTCAACAAGATGTTAACTAGGCTTTTTAATTATAATTTGTGTATAAAATGGATCGTACATGGATTTAGATGAGCTAATTATAAAAAATAAATTTGGATTTGATGGTGAGTTAAGTTGGTTAGGCAATGCAACCCTAACTGTCGGTAGTCAAGGTGTTCATCGATGGTCATCCTGACCATTGGCAGTTGAGGGCCAATATAAAAATGTGGTTAAAGGGTGGGATTAGTTAGTCGGTCTAACTAAGCATGGTTAATCTTGATTAGGGGTCAAAGGGTCAAATTGGTCCCAAGGGGATACCAAGGTGGTCCAGAGGTGTTTTGAAATTTTAAATTATAGTTTGAGGATTTATAGTATCTATAAGGGAATTAATTAGGGAAGAGGAGGGATGATGAATTTGGCAAGGTAGGTTAGGTGATGGATTAGGTATGGATTGTAGGGTTTCATTAGGGGTGGCAGTGTGATTTGTGATAAAAAAATTTAGAGATATTGTGTGGTGATTGGTGTAGGAGGACCTTTGTGTGATGGCATCATAGTTGTGATGACCTGAGGTTTCATACAAGTTGCACCTATTGATAGATGTATATTATGGGATCATGGAGTTGATAGGACTACATTAAATTATGATGATGCCAATGGTGTATATTGATCAGGCCTTGATCATATATTTGGTGGAGAGATGGCATTCAAAGAATAGCACATTTCACTTTATCATAGGCAAGATGATAGTGACTCTTGAGAATGTGTATCAAATTTTTCACTTGCCAATGCTAGGAGATAGGATCTAATAGATTCCCATACACTGAGTGTTACTTTATAGAGATTGGTAGGAGGGTTATGTGTGAGATTTTAGTATAGATTCATAGATATTGATAAGTTTTTTTGAGAGGGGACTATTGATCACCTAACTCTTATATTGATGTCTTTTATTATCAACATACTCTTGCCAAATAAGATCAGATAGTGTTTTCATCTGGGCTTGGGAGATACTGTAGAAGATATGGTTTAGGATCATAGAGTTTTTACTTGGGGTTTGGTAATATTGGCCCATCTATATTGAGAGCTACATTTAGGAATAAATAGGGGAGAAATGAGCCGAGGGCCATCATTGTTACTACAAATCTAGATTTGGGATCATATTGTAATCTAGCAGTCATTAGGGACTCTAGCAACTAGGGAGGCACATCAGTGCATGGTTTTTATGTATGACATTTTACTAGGAGTGAAAAGGGGCCATGTTGGGGAGATGTGTTTATACTAATAGGCATTTGACATCTTATCAACTGAGCACGTTATATGGATGCCTTATAGGGGTTTATAATTTGGATGGGATGATGAGGTAGTGGTGACCCAGTACATATTGACTAAGTGATACTTGATGGGTCATCAAGATTTTATCATAGAGTAATATAGGCATAACTAGGTATAGAGGTAGTTTTCTTTCATACAAGATGTGATAGGGGAGGATCACCTATTTTCAAGGAGTGTTAGGGAGAGGGAATAATATGGTTAGCTAGTAGATAAATCCCAAGCTCATAAATATTATGAGAGCATTTCCCTAGTGCTATGGGATTTTTTAGATGTTAATTCTTGATATAGGGGTTATAACAACATATACAACATTGTGGACATCGAGGATTCCATTGAGATTACTCTAACCCAAAGTGGTAGTGCAAATTGGGGTGGTGAGGAGTGAGTTGTAGGCATGTCCTACATTACAAAGGAGGGGGATGTAGGCACCCATAAAGGATGGCTAGGATGGTCAGGATGGGGATTCCATGGATTTAAATAGAGGGGATGGAGGCCAGTTAGTAGATATATAATAGGTTGGAGGGAGTGGTGCCCAAACTCAGGCATAGTTATAGGTGGATACACAAGTTAGGGGTAGTGGTGGTGGGGATGGTGAAGGACCCTCATAGTAACCTCTGATAAAGGATGAGAGGTCATTACTAATGTGGCTACAAATAGAGATTTAAGATCAATTGAAAAAGATAGATAGGATAACTTAGGAGAGGGATTATCTATAGGCACATTTATAGGCCTAGATGATTTAGAGAGATGGGTAGTTACCCTAGGCATAGGCATAGGTGATGGGATTATAGGGCTAGGTTATAGGGTTAAAAGAATAAATAGTCCCATTATAGATCTAGATCCATATTTGTGATGCATAGATCATAGGGTATCAAGGATATATCACCCATATGTAGGCACAAATTTAGACTCTGATGGGAGAGGTAGAGGTGGTTGAGAAGGCCAAGGAGGAGGCTGATATGGTGATGAGTGATCATGGGATGGTCTTGACATGATAGGTCCAGTACTACAAGACCTTGTATGAGGTAGTGGTACCATTAGGCTGGCATGCAACTTCATTTAGGGTCATGTCCTCACATTCAATGCATCAGCCTCTAAGAGAACTGCCAAGACTGTAACCATGATTATGAGACATGATATATATATAGGATTTGTACTATAGCACATTATTTCCCCCCTGAGCCCACATATTGTATCTATTTTTTTGACATGGATTATATGTGGAATGTTGATATATATATATATATGAATGATGAGATGTTAGATGATGTGATGTGTTATATTTGGTGGATTGATGATGTGATTATATGATTTTGATGGATTTTTGATAGAGTTGATGGACACATTTATTTTTGATTATATGATGAGTTTATTTATGATGTGATTAGATGTATGTTGATTAGATGCATGATATTAGATGTGATGTGATGGACTTGTATGTTTATGATTTTACTTTATATGATGTTAAATGACTTGATGTGATGGATGTATATGTTTATGATCTTGTGATATTAATGATGGATATGTGCATGATTATGTGATGATGTGTTGGATACATTTATGATATATAGGATTTAGGTGACATGAGATGATTATGATGTGATGAATTTAAATATATACATTGTTTTATGTTTATAATGATGTGATGGATGTGGTTAGAGATTATTAATATTGTGAATATTTACAAAATAATGTGATTATTTATATGGTATGCAGATAGTTAATTAGATTACATACTAGATGATAAGATGTGATGAGATAGTGGTTTATTTGTTTGGATGCATGTTATACATTGGATATGATGAGAATGAGATATGTAATGAAATGTAAATCAATGTGCTAGTAAAAATATTAATAAATTTTAATGTGTTATCTCTCACAACTTGGGTTTGGGTAGGAATCCTCCTACACCATGGAGGTAGGATAATCATAAGATGGGGGGATAATTAGGTTTAGATGAGATAGTGATAGGTTAGATGGGCTAGTGATAGGATATTGGGATAAAAGGGATGGGTGGCTAAGTTGAAATCCATTAATAATGTGTGGAATCCTTTTTAATATTCAATTGGTAAGCAAATGTGTGTCCAATAACATGATAAAATTCAAATGACATTAAGTATCCAATGCGTGAGGGAACTCTATTTGAAATTGACCATGCCTAAAACAAGTTTGGGGTCACCTATACCATCCTTGTTCCCTTAAAATTTAACAAGATAAAATATATACAAAATATTAACAAAACTATTAAACAAGATAATGTATTTAATATGTACATGATTAATCGAATAACCACACACATTCAAAATATACACACAATCACATAATACACCATATGATAACAAAGACATAAAAATGGATATTGTGGGGATTAGAAAATGATTATGGATAATGGTACTAATGATGATAAGGGGCTATGTACATGGGGAATAATGTTCTCAACAATACTAGATGGAAACAATGATCTAATCGAATTAAAAATTACCCGTAAGTGGGTTTTAAGATGATCAATCAAGATTTGATATCATAATGTATGCAAAACCCTAGAATAGAAAACTTGTTTTTGACCCTTCCATAATGATAATGTTAGTGTGAAGGTGTGAACCATGGTTTTGGGATAGCAAGAGACAAATAGGGATGGGATTTATTTTGAGGCTAAAAGGAGACATGCTTGTCATAAAGTATGTGATAGGGTGAGAGAATAAGCGATAGACATAAAGATGTGATAGGATTGGGAATATATATAGTAGCTATGGATGAAGAGACTTCAGAGGACTCACCCAACAAATATCCCCGTCACTCAACAAGCAATGAATTCTTCTATGTTTAAAAACATTCATCTCTTGTTTTCTACATAAAAACCTATAATGGATGCCCACTATTAAAACCAGGGTTAAGGATGGGAAGATAGAGAAAAAATGGAAAGAGGATAAGCCCCTAAGAGTGGGGAACCATAGATGGAGGGAAGGTGGATCTTGTCAAGTATAAAAATACTTTAAATTCATTATATTCATTGGGTCATCAAGATCTTCACCATTTAATGTAGCTAACTTATAGGCTCTAGAACCAAATTTGGCAATTATGATGTATGGCCCAAGCCAATTGGCTTTAAATTTTCCCTTTTTATCTATGTCAACATTAGTATTTTTTTATTTTCTTTTAGGACTAGATCACTGACCTCAAATTCTCAAGACTAGATCTTCTTGCAATATTGGCCTTTTAGTCTATTTTGATATGCCTGTAAATGATTAAGGGCCTTCTGATGTTTTTCATCTAGAAGTTCCAATTCATGTAGTCTTTCTTGTCTACAATTTTAATCAATGATAATGTCCCTTTATGAGATTCATAAAGATGGAAGCTCTACTTCCATAGGCAAGATAACTTCTATCCCATATAATAAGGCATATGAAGTGGCCCCAATAATTGTTTAAACACTTGTTCGATAAGATCAAAGCGCAAGATATAATTGTAGGTGTCAATTCCTACCTACTTGATTGATTATTTTCTTGAAAATCTTGATAATGGTCTTATTTATTGCTTCATCATGTATGTTTCCTTGGGGGTAGCAAGGGGAAGAGAAATGCTGCTTGATGTGATATCACTGGCACAAGGCCTCAACTTCTTGATTTTTTAAGGACTTACCATTATCAGATATGATGTTGGAAGGAATGCCAAAATGGAAAATGATATTATTTAAGACGAATTTAGAAATCTAGAGACCTGTAGTATATGTAAGTGGCATTTCTTCTACCCATTTGGTGAAGTACTCCATAGGAGTGATAATGAATTTATATCCATCTAAAGAAGTAGGATTTATCATTCCAATCAAATCAATTCCCCATATATATAATGGCCATGGACTCATTATGGGTTGTAATTCTTGTTCAGGTGAATGGATAAGATTACCAAGATTTTAACAAGCTACACAGTTTTACACAAATTAGCAAGATTCTTGTTTTATAGTAAGCCAATAATATCCAATCCAAAGCATTTTCTTAATCAGGGCCATTCCACTGATATGACCATCACAAATAACATCATGGACCTCCTTGATTGCAATAAAGGCCTCTTCTGAGATTAGGCATCTTAACAAAGTCCTATCATAGCCTCTAAAATAAAACATGCTACTGAGGATAGTGTAATAATAAATATGGTGGATAAAGGCCTTACATTAATGGAAATTTAGGTTAGGTGGTAAGATGTTATTATGGATGTAATTATAAAGGTTGTGGTACCAAAGAAAACTAGGATTAGGGATTTTGCAAATTTGTAAAGGAGCCATAGATTGATGAGCTGGTAGGATCAGATGTTCTATTAGAAAATTCCCTTCTAAGATGTCTTTAAGGAGATCAATTAGAGAGCCAATATTGTCTATGGATTTAGTTTCTTTATTAATCCCTCTTGGCACTTGTTCAAATTTAATAGTTTGAAAATTCTATATCAACTGATCTACCAATTATTTATAATGGAGTAACTTTTCATCTTTAGTCTAGAGCTCATCATTAACATGTTTGATTATGAGCTGCAAATCACCAAATACTTATAAATGTTGGATGTTCCATTGGATGGCTAGGTGAAGGCCAGATATTAAGGCCTCATATTCTAAAATATTATTGGTGCATGTGAAGGTGAGGAAAAAATCTTTGGGAATAAGGTCACCTAGATTTTGAGGTATTCATTATAGATCTATGCATAGTAAAAGAACCATCAAAATATAGCTTCTAGCCACTAGATTTTGAAGTATTCATTATAGATTCATCTAAGAAGGTTATTATAAGAGGCTCAGTCACTTCAAGAGGTGCTTCTACTAGTTGATTTGCTATCACTTGTCCCTTAATGGCATTTTAATTAACATATTCAATATTAAATTCACTGATTAACATAATCCATTTGGCCATTCATCCTATGAGGGCTGATTTTAATAGTAAATATTTGAGAGGATCAACCTTAGAAATGAGCTAGACTTGATTGTTAATCATACAATGTCATAATTTTTGAATAGCAAATATAACTGCTAAACAAGCTTTTTCAATTGGAGTATAATTCAGCTCATAAGAATTAAAGTGTGGCTAGGATAATAAATTGCTTACTCTTTGCTCTGATCATTGTGTTGTCCTAGGAGGGCACCTATTACACAAAGAGTTGCAAAAATGTATAAGATCAAGGGCCTTCCCATGATAGGAGGTGATATCATAGGTTGGTTTTCCAAATATTTCTTGAGATTATTGAATGCCTATTGACATTTAGAGTTCCATTTAAAAAGTGGTCCCCTTCTTTAAGAGATGAGTAAAGGGGTGACAATTATCTAGGAGGTGAGATATGATTCATGGAGTGGCTTGAAACTTTCCCTAAAGACTCTTATGTTGATTTATATAACAAGGAGGAGGCATTTCAATAATTGCTTTAACTTTGGATGGGTCCACTTTTATGCCTCTCTTGGAAACCATGAATCCCAATAACTTTCCTAAGGTAACACAAAATACACATTTATTGGGATTTAATCTAAATTTATATTCTCAGAGTCACTCAAAGAATCTTCTTAAGACTATATGATGTTCTTATCTGAGTTGAGACTTCCCTAAGATATCATCTACATAATCTTTAACTATAGCATGCATCATGTTGTGGAATGTAATAGTCATGGCCCATTGATAAGTAGCACCAGCATTTTTAAGACTGAAGGGCATGAATCGAAGTAGAAGGTCCCCCATGGACTGATGAAAGTTGTTTTATGTTAATCTTTAGGCATGATTTTGATTTGATTATAGCCTAAAAAACCATTCATGAGAGAGAACATTTCATATCCTACTATTAAATCCATGACCATATCAATATTTGGAAATGGGAAGTCATCTTTGGGACATGCCTTATTGATGTCGAAGAAATTAGTAAAAATATGAATTCCTCTTTGTGGCTTAACCATAATAAAAATATTGGAGATCTAATCAGAATAATCAATGGGTCAGATGAATTTAGCTTTCAGGAACTTTTGTAATTCTTCCTTAACTAACAAGGCTACTTTTGAGTGCATCTTTCATAATTTTTGCTTGATTGGTTTAGCATTAGGATGCATAACCAAATGATGTACTACTAAGGAGGTATCAATCCCAGGTATGTTAGAATAGCACCATGTGAAAACATCTATAAACTCCTTGAGTAGCTCAATTTTAATCTGACACTCCTTGGGTGTGAGAGTTGCCCCCAATTTGACAATTTTGGGACTTTATTTAGTCCCCATGTTAAGTTCAATCACTTCCTCAATGAAGGAAGATGACTAATCTTAGAGATAAGGGGGTAATGAATGATCTGGGATATCAAAAGTGAAAACATTTGGAAGTTCTACATCTATTTCAGCATATTCTTTTGATTTAGCTAAATCATGCAAAACTTATTTCAAACTTTGGAATGGTTCGTCCTCTTTAGACTAATCTTATTTGCTTTGGTCAAGGGGATGTTATTGTTCCCTGAAATAAGATAATTTAAAGATATTAATAGAAAATATTTTCTTATGATCACTATAAGGCATAAAATCTTGAGCTCTCAAAAATTTTAAAAATTGCCTCATCATTTTGAAACATATTAAAGGATGACCCCTGATGTTGATCCCAAATAATTAAAGAGGGATAGTAGAAGGATATGTTGATGGTGTAAATAGTGGTGTTAGTAAAAAATTTTGTGGTAGAAATATCTTCAAAGTCACTATAAATAGAACTCATCTTGATTTCTTCATCAAAAAGAGACTCTTCAAGGATCGAAGTAGTATCCATAATGAGATTGTTTAAGTCATCATCAAGTAGTTTATATCCTAAATTAAGATATTATAGATGTTCTTGAACTGATATGGGTTCAATCCTACCTCGCTCATGTCTCCCTAGTCCTTTCCCTTGATAATGCATGTTCTATAACATTTTTTAGATGTAGGGTATCATTTTCTAGGATAAGTGAGGGCCTCATCTTTTGAAATAAGCCATGATTCATCTGATTCATCAATATACTCTTTGGATAATAGTCCTATATTAGAGAAGGTCATTGGTCCAAATTGATATTTGATAAGATTGGTCTTCTGCATAGTTAGGGACCCATAACTATATGGTGAAAGTGATAAGTCACCTACACAAAAGGTTTTATATTCATATTCCCCACAACCCATGGATGTGATTTTTAAATGAGTGATATTAGGTAATAGAGTTGAAGTAGGAAAAATATCATCAAGACATATATACTTATCATATTTTGGGCTTAAAATGGGATTATTTGTGTTAGGATAATGATATGATTGGGATTGATCCATTTGGCAACTGTTAAAATTATTAAGTTCTCCAAGAATGGTGACTTCTATACCTAAGGGGGGGATTTTAGACATTGATGTAGAGTATATGGGACAACTTGCATCCCATGGATCTAGGGTTGACCTAGTAGCATATTATAGGTTAATTCAACATCCACAATATGGAGTAGGGTTTGGTGTACCATAAGTCCCATGGAAATGGGAAGGTAGATAGTTCTTTTGGACAGCCATTCATCATCATCATCATCATCATATAATTTTATCATAATCAAATTAGGCCCTAAAGAAGCTTTGGAATACCCCAATTTATTTAAGAAGTCCAAATTACATAAACTTAATGCTAACCCTCCATCTATGAGTACTTGAGGAATGTGGTAATTGGATATGAAGACTTTGGTAAATAATGGATAATTATGATGGGGCCAATATGAGGCATGTCCTAGGTACCAAAGGTAATTAATTGAGAAGGGAATAATCATCCCATGAATGCTTGGAATTGATTAGTGTCAATATCACTAGGGATCTTTGAGGTCATTCAAAACCTAGTTTAGTATCTTTTGATGTAAAGGGTGTGTTTGAGAAGTTCCATTAATGAAATTTGAGTGGTTGTCTTCTCAAGTTGCTAAATTATATCTTAATATTTATCAGAGGATACTGAAACTTTCTTAAAAATATTCCCCTTTTAAGTTGTAGAAGTAGATTGTTCCTTTGGGGGTGACCCAGGTACTATGATTTTATTACATTTGGTTGTAACTACGCATTCAATCGTGGCTTGGTTGATTTTTAATATGGTGGATGATGGTGGAGTGGTATCTTAGGGGATACATATTTTAATAGTTTTGACATAAGGATATGGTATGGATAGTTAGTGCAATTAGAAGAAGAGGTCTGACCCTGGTCTCTTGGTGGATTCCTATTTTTTTGCTCATGCTTGGGTAGGGGGTCCTAATAAATGCCTAGATTATTGTTATTAGATTGATTTGAATTATTCTCCCCTTCTATTTCAATATCACCTCTTTTAATTAGGTCTTGAATATAATGGTTTAGTTGCATACATCGTTATGTGTAATGACCTTTGACTATGATATTTGCAAAATTCTCCTTGTGGTACCAATCTGGTCAAGGTTGATGATCATCCAAAGGTCTAATTTTAGGAAGAGTGATCATGTTAGAAGTAATTAATTATTCAAAGACTATTTCAATGGGTACTCTCAAGCTGGTGAGAGGTCTTTTTCTAGTTTGAGGCTTTGGTTTTCCTCATGGCACTCGAATAGAGGAGACATTTTATTGATCTATGGGGTTCCTCTTTTGTACTATTTTCACATGTTATTATTTGGAATTAGTAACCCCATCTCCCATAACATTCTTATTTTTGTTGACTATTTTTGACTTTCTTGAAAAGGATTCATATTGATTCTAATTATGTTTATTTTAGGAGTATAGTTTAATTGTCCCTTTTTCAATAAGTGTTTTTTTTAATTTGCATCCCCTTTTCAATTATTTCATCATAAGTTTTAGCACATTAGAGTACTAACTTATATTTTAGCTTAGCATTAAGATTGTTAAAAAATATTTTAGCTAGCTCCTTTTTGGGTACTGTGCGTCAAAGGTGGCTTGCTAAGCTTTTTCCATCATTACAAGAAAGATGTCAAGATTTCCCCACATCTTTGTTTGGTGTTATAAAGGTTTATAATGGATTCATCATGTTCAATATTGAATGAAAAATAAATTGTTTAGTTAATTCCCCAAAGCTATATGTATACCCCTTTGATAGGTGCATTAACCATTCTAGGGCTAGTCTAGTAAGACTTTTTGGGGAAAGTCTCAATAGATAGGCATATTCATATGCTACTTCATGACAAGCCACATAAAAATCTTATACATGGTCTCGAGGATCACCTTTCCCTCTATATTTTTCAAATTTAAACACTACAAACTGGGGTGGGAAAGGTATTTGTAAGATGCTCATATCCAATGGAAAAGAGCAAAAATATTCATATTTGTATTTCACTGCTTGTGAGCATGTGTCAATTTATTAGAGAGTCTCCTTCATCGCTTTCCATTCTTGTGCAAATGTGGGATTTCCAAGGGGATCAATAGTTTGATCATGGATATTAAGGGGACTATGGGTATTATGAATGTTTTGATGTTGGGATAGTGGCCATTGATTTTGTGCCTAAAGTAAGAGATTTATTAATTGCATAAGTTGGTCTAGTCGATCCTCTAGGATAGTTTACCTCCTGTTAGTCTCAATATAGTTATTTTAGAGAGGTGTAGGTCATTCTTCTTCAAATTCTTAGTCCACACTTTCCTTTTATTTGGGTACTTGATTAGTGTATGTATTTGGACATGGTGTATTAATATGGTTGGAGGGATAGACTATGTGTTATAGAAGGCTATAGTCAAATTTTGAGGATGGTGTGCCCCCCATTCTAATGGCTCAAACTAAAACCTAGTCATGATTTTCATAACAGTATCAGTTAATTAAATTCATAACCTCGTCATTATGAAGGGGATTGAATCATTCATATTATTCCCTATGAGTATGCATATCATTATGTGTATCATCATGATCCCAAGTTGGATCACCTATATTCCCCAAAAAATCATTATCTTGGTTACAATCTTGTCATATCCCAAGTTGGGAATGGGTTTAGATCACCATTTTGAATGAGGTAAAGAGAGATGTGATGATGTGTAATAGGAGATATAGAATTTTTGAATACTAACTCGGTCTAGAAATCCATTCTACTAGTGGTCAAGAAAGGTGATGTGGTGATTTTTAGAAAGGGATGTGGAGATTGGTATGACTAAGAATTACCAAAATACAAAGCCTTGTAAGAGTCCACTCTAGCAATAATAAATGAAGTGATGGGATCAAATGTCTTTTATACTATTAAAATGATGATTTGATGGGTGCTAGGTATGAAAAGGCACTTGATAGAGAAAAGTGATGGGTGCTAGATTATATTCTTTATAAGGCTATGTATGGTTTATAATACCTAGTCCAAGGATGATAATGAGGATAAAAGGGATGGGTTACCACTAGAACTTGATTCAAATACTAAATATAATATTCAAGGGTGATGGGAGAATATGAGATGGATGGAGTATGAAAGATAGAAGATATAGGATGGGAAGATATAAGATATTGAGATGAATAAAGGAAACCATAAAATGGGTAGTAGATGGTAGTAGATGTTGTTTGGGATAAGTAATGAAAGATATAGTATGGATATAAGATAGATCATATAATATGGATTATAGAGGTTATTTAAGATAGGTAATAAAAAATATACAACAGATGTTGTTTAGGATAGTGAGATGGATATGAGGGGTATGTAATATGGGTGTTAAACAGGTGAAAGATATAGGATAGATTTAGATGTTATCAAGGATATGGAGTGGAAAATGTGGTATGTGTGGGCAACACAAGATGAGTAGATGGTATAGGATGGATTTGGTTTAAGATTAGTGGGATGGATAGAGGTTTTAAGATGGGAATTAGATTAGATGAAAGATGAAAGCTTAGGGTGTGAAAAGTATGAGATGAGTGTAAGATGTAGGATGGGTATGGTTTGGGATGGATGTGATGATGGGATGATATGATTATGGAGTCTAAGAATGTATATTAGCCGAAGGGGGTATAAGGTTTCAAAAATAAAAGTGTATGGTGGACTTGATTTATAAACAACATGGTTCTAACACAACACTCAAACAACACACACAACGATAAGACCTAATATATAAAATTGAAAAGGGTGTATAACTTGATGCTCACATAATCTAATAGCTTCAAAAGTGAGGCTACAAATTGGTGACACATTATGTAATTGACTAGACCCTTTTGACCCCATTTGCACTTAACAACTTCTTAGGAGTTTATCTTGCCTCTTGTAGTGAAACACTTGTTTCGATCGAAAGGTCCTAGGCTAGGTTTGTACAAGGGTTTATATGGGATTCCTTGATATACATGAAGGTATAGTGGGGCCCAATTTGATATAGGATGTTTTTGAACCACCCTATATATTAGATCTTAACCAACCCTCACTACATAGAGCCCTTTATGGGGAATTCTACTTAGGCACCTAATTATAGCTCTCTTGATTTTTATACTCCACTAAAACAAAGAGTTTGGTTTAGTGCATGGCGATGAAATCTATGTCACTAAACCTTAATTTCTAATCCCTTGTGTGGGGATGAATTCCACATCACATGTTATCTTGGACTCAAGAGGGGGTAACAAATAGGCAAGCACAATTAATTTTTCCTAACTATTTAGCTATGTGAGAAAAACACAAATATATATACACCAAAAAAATATGTACAAGAAATAATTTTGAAATATTATAATTTTTTGCACCCCTCTTGTAAACATGAAGGTTAGAAAACAAAATGGGGTGCCTTGATCTTGAGGGGTCCTGCACCAAGGGGTTAGTAGTCTAATTTTCTACAAGACTACAACTTCCTACAAAACTATAATTAGATAGTATAAAATCATAACCAAAAACTACAAAATCACAACTTAAAAGCAAAACATAATTTATGAGTTGAGATATTACAATAAATGGCTAACTGTGATAGTTAACCTATAAAACCATGAGTGTTAAGTAAAACCGTAACTACAAGTGCAATATTACAATTCTTAAAATTTACAATCTATGGTTTTACATAAAATGGAATAATATAAAGATTTTTACATTTTTTCTAATGCAGGTGTATTTCAAAAATACTAATGAAATAATCTATCCCTTAGAATGTTCTAAAATAGACATGTTAACTAAGAAATATTTTGCAGGTAGCTTATGAAAATTTACTAACTTGACTATACTGCCAGGATGTTAACAGAAGGTTATCTAGACAATATACTCTGATGCACAAACAAAATGACAAATTATCCTATTAAAAAGACCAAACTGGTCCCAAATTTTTCTTAAACACATCATCATTATTGTAACTACAAAATCATAGATAGCTGAGCAAAAACACAACTTTGAGAATCATGATTTTTCTACAAGGGATCTTAATAGGTGACTATTGGTTTTGTCTGGTATTTTTCCTTGATCCCTCTCTTTTACCTATTGACTTGTACACATAGTAGCCTCAAAATATCCCTCTTAAGTATTTAGTTAGGCAAAAATGACCAAATGCCAAAATAGTTCAGGATATAAAAGAGATAGCTTTGGCTTAAGGAGGACCTATAACTCTTTAACAGAAGCTAAGGAACCCCTGTTTGAAAATTAAAACCTATTAGGTGAGAATTTTACCAGTTTAGCCTAGAAAGGCAATACTACGATTCACTAAGGTAATATCATAGTTAGCAAGTCAAGGTCATAAATAAGAAATTCATGATATTGTAGTTTGAGTATGAATGGTCAAAGGCTTAATTAATCCTTACTTTACCTAAACACAGGAGGCAAAGGACACTATCAAATAACACCAATTGAACAACAATATTCTTCAGAAGGGTTAGTAACAAATATAAGACAAGAGTATAGACTAAACCAAAAAGTATAAAAAATTATAATTTTGACTACAAGATCAAGATTATGAGTTTGAAAGTTACGACATTGCACTTTGGTCTCAAATAGTCAAGATGTTGGATTGACCCTTCTTTGTCATACATAGGAGATAAAAGACATGTCCAAAAAGAATAATAACTTACATAAGGGTTAGTAAAGATTAGAATATAGAGATATTACCCCAACTAATAGACATTTAAAAATCATAACTTAACCTACAAAATCGTGATTAGCAGGGCAAAATCACAACTTATAAAGTTACGATTTTACACAAAGAGAAAAACCTACAAGAATTCAAAATCATTAGTAGTTAAGACTAACTATAATGTAATATCATAATTTATTTAATTTGGGTTAGTAAATATTAGAATACAAAGATATGACCCTAACCAATTATAGATACCATAAATCCACACACCTGCACTTCCAAATGTCAAAATACCCCTAGACCTACCCTAGGACCCCCTTGGGACTAACCTACACCTATCAAGCCTAAACCAACCAATCTACACTCAATTTCACTTAACTAAATTAACCTTACCTTTAGTGCCCTTTTCCTATAGACCCTGATTATTGATGGTCAGGG
This sequence comes from Torreya grandis, assembly GCA_037957365.1. Classification (NCBI taxonomy): domain Eukaryota; kingdom Viridiplantae; phylum Streptophyta; class Pinopsida; order Cupressales; family Taxaceae; genus Torreya; species Torreya grandis. Next base: position 692,772 of record JARHVA010006704.1, on the reverse strand, counting down.
TGACCATTGACAGTCAACCTTGGAAACCCCTTACCATCGATGGTTAGGATCCACCTTTTAGCTAAGAGCATGTAAGCTCTACCAACCCATATCTAAATATAACCTTATCTAATTTGTTTTGTGAGCTTTTGTATGCACAAATTATATTTATATGACCCACTTACACCTTCACTTCCACCTATTGCTTGTGCCTATAAGAGAGAGAGGTTTGGAAGTCAAATCCATCTACAATAATTATCAAGAGCTCAGGCATTCAAGAGTTTTCTTTTATAGGTCAATCAAGTCAATCAATGTCATCAATGTTATCAAGCATTATCAACCATCTTATTGAAAGCTAACTCACCATCAACTCTCAACGAAGCTTTTAGGTGCCATTACTCTATTGGATTCAAGCCAAATTCCACCAATAGGCTAACTGCCTCAACCACTCACCTAATTAACTTTTGGTAAGACACATACTTATTTGTTAATATTCACATGCTTTAATTCCACTTCACAATCAACACAACCCTTAGCCAACTCTTAGAATTCATCTATGGAATCCTATTATTCAATTATTGATCAAACTCAAAAATACACAATCAACCACTGACGGTCAGATGTTAACTGTCGATGGTCAAACCCCAACCACCGATGGTCACCCTAGCTGTTGATGGTCACCTATGGCACCAAAAACTAGCAACCTATTTTCACCTACCTAACCCCAATAAAATCTATTTTTCTATGTTTTTGACCACTCACAGACCTTTTTAATATTTTTTGAAGCATACCCCAACCCCTTAAAACTAGTATTAATTAGTTTATCACTAGTTTGATCATTTCTAGTTTATTTCGTTAGCAAGTATTATCATGTTCAATTTTATTAATCTTCATTAATTAATGTAAGTACCTTCTTTCTAGTTTCATGAAATTAATTATTTAAAATGTGTGGATTGACATCCCCTAAGGAAGCTCTCACTTCCAAGACCTAGCTATCGCTAGGCAATCCACCCAACTCTCTATCAAACAAACAAGTTTGCTTTAGTGATTTCTTATCTACATGTCATCCTCCCAAGTCAAAGAGAAGATCTCACAATATTATGATTCAATGCACTTGAAAATAAATAGATTTTTAAACCATACACATATCGAGTTTCTTTTCTCTTAAGTGAAAATTTACATGAAACATTCTAGCATAGTCGATGGGACCTAAAGTCTTTATTCACATTTTCTTTTCATTTGTATGCTCTTCTCTCTATCTGTGCACATAATTGAAACTAAAATTTCTTTTTGGGTTTAAAATAAAATACATCCATTTCTTAATTTTAACATTATTTCACTTTGAATTAAAGCATAGTAATCTTATCCTAGCATCACCATTATTGCACACACTAGCCAGACCACTTTCATCAATCAAACATCAAAACAATTTAAGACAATGCCTGACTAGGATTTCATCACCTAATAGTCACCTTACCAATTCTTATTGATCCTACTTGGAGGTCATTACCAAGGGGAGAACCAACTCAACTCTCTGGTTGAGTATAAACTCTAGATATTAATATATATTGGCTAAGCACCCGACACCCTTATCGCTATAAGATTGTGAAGTGAGGAGGTAGGCCCCAATACTAAAACACCAATTGATTTCAATATAGATTATTTTGAGTTCCTAAAAAACCTAAAATCAACCATAGACTACTTTTATAGTACTTGATCTATAAGCTAACTTCTATCACACATTCTCATAAACTAAGGCATAAGCCAAAAGTGAGATTAAAACTAACCTCTAGGCTTAACATACTTCATAGTGGGTATTTTGATTACCTTAATAATTTTCTTGTCTTCTTATTTTAGTGGTGAGTTTGTTCTTATTTTCTCTCCCCTTTTTCTTGTATGGTTCTCACTCATCAGCAGCGAAGAGATCTAGTAGAAACAAACATGTCCCTCAAATCAACCTCTTCTACCTCTTCATCTATGGAGTGTGTCTTCAAGGTAGAAGATTCACCTTATCCATTTATAATCCCTACTTTTCCTTGATTATTTCCCCAAGGAGACATAGATTTTAACACTTTTTTAGATAATAATACATTTTCCCTTCAACACTATCTTAACACCTCCCCTCACCATGCCATCCCACCTTATGAAGGGTATCCCTATTTCCATGATCACCACACAACCTTTGACCACTTAGGCATCTTCATCTTCTAACCCCTTTGATGTTACAAATGAAAACTAACCTATCCAACCAACCACTACCCTTACACCTTCTACCCCTACTAATGACTTGTACACCTTGGGGACAACCCAAACATTGACCCATCATGTTCCACTTGTTGTTGGATCATCCACCACTAACACTACCAACCTCCCCTCTATCAAACCTAACCCATTGGTCAATACTCCTTTACCAAGCTTAGGGGTATCTATCCCTTCTACTTCACCACCCATTAGCACAAACGTCACTACCTCACCTCTTGTCACCAACCCAACTACCACCCATACCCAATCTATAGGGACTCAGTAGTAGTTACCCATTGCACCCAATCTAGGATACATCCCTAACCCACAAGGGTATGTACCCACTACCCAATCACCATCATCCACCTACCATACCTAACCTCTAGCATCCACATTCCAATATATTATAACGTCTCAAGTGCCAAAAAATTACCAATATGTTACCCAACCTCAACCACAATATCATCCTTACAATCCTTTTAGTGCACCACCTCAAACCAACCTAATGAAAATGCTCATGGACAAGATGACCAACCTTGATTCATCCATTATAGGGGCTCATAACATCCTATCCTATGATCATATTTGTAACAAACCTATTCATCCTTCTATCCCCATCAGACCTCACCCTCCCCAATGGGAGCTTCTAAAATTTACCAAATTTTAAAGCAAGGAGGACCCCCAAGAATACCTTGGGTATTTCATGCATGCATGTTAAATGATTTCTTATGATGATTCCCTTCTCCTTCGAATGTTCCCCATGTCTTTACCCAGCCTAGCACTCAACTAGTATAGTGCCCTCACCAAACATTCCATCTTTTTTTTCACCCAACTAGCACCAGTCTTCTTAGATCACTTTTCCATTAATATTTATAAGAAAGTCTCTATCACAGACCTCTATTCTATCAATAAATTTGATGATGAGTCCATTGCCAATTTTATCACCTATTGGAGAAGCTTGATTAATTATCTTTCATTTTCCCTGCCTCAACCTGAACTTATAGAACTTTTCACTCAAGCCTACATCAAAAATATATCTTCTACAGTACATGTCTAAATATTCAAAACTTTTGATGCGACTTTTACCATGTCACATAAGCTATAAAATTGAGCCATAGATGAGGGTAAATTGAAGTTACAAAACAAGAACTCTACCTTCAAGACCAATGAAACCTCTTCCTCCAAACTAGGCAACCAAGACAATATCAAAACCAAGACCAGGGGAACCGTAAATGTCATCATCCTTAAAATTAACCCTCCACCCAATATCAATCAAAAAAATTCTCCCATTACCTCCAACTAAAATACAATAAACCCAAACCGAAGCAACCAAAAACAATTCACTCCACTTGGAAAATATTATACCTCAGTTCTAGAGAAGCTATTAAAAACTAACCTTATACAACTTCCACCCATCAAACCTCCCTAATAATTTGATTTTTCTTGTTCAATACCTACTTAGTACAATGATAATGACCTTTGTGTTTTTCATCAGGTGATTGGACATGACATCAGTCGATGTAATACTTTCAATAATGTTATTCAGAGTCTTATCGATAAATGGGAACTCAACTCATGTTGGATAATCCCAATGCCCCTCAAAATCAAGCTCTTGACATCTTCAAGAAACCTTTTCCAAACCATGCCCCTATCAAAGCTAAGGAAAAACAAGATGAATATTCTCTAAATGCCTACATGGTCAATATGGTCCTCAATGCACCTACCATCCAACCTACTTGCTTTTCCCCCACTTCATCTACCGAGGTGGTAAAGTCACTTTCCCTTCCTTTAGAGTCCCAAACTAGGGAGGTTCCTTTTTCCTCAGCTTCACTTATAGAGGCTTTGGAATCATCAAGTACCCCTTTGGATAGCCAACCTGAAAAAACAACCATTCCTAGCCCACCATCTCCCCTAGCTACATACCAAGCCACAACTATAAACATCATGCCTAGGGGAGAAAATTTTTCACAAACACCCCTCATGGAGTAGCCACCTAGCCCAAACTTACCTCCTTTTCTTGAAGAAATGAATGAGGGTATCAACCTTCCTCCTCAACCCATAGGTGTCTCCTCGGCACCTACTACCTTGGAGGCTAGACTAGTATACAAACCTTTTTCCAAACTTGTTCAAAAGCTAGGTATGGATACAAAACTAGACATGGATCAAACCACTTTCTAGAAATAATTAGGGCTTCCCTCCATAAACAAACCTACACCTTCTATCATGCCTCTAACCAACCAATCCATTATATCTATACCACCTCTTAAACCAATCTAAACTTCTACCAACCCCCCACCTTCTCAAATAGCCACCACATCACCAACCAAACCTTTCAAAACTCTTGGTGCCTTCTCTACTTAGAGTTTGGTTCACCCATCCTTGAAAGTAGACTTAACTTTACCTAAGCCTATACCTAGGTCTTGACCCACACCAACCAAGAGGATTAAAACATCAAAGGGCCATATGACTAAGACTCTACCTCCCTCTACCTTTCCCTCTATCTTAGGGCCTCACCCTTCTACTTTGCTTTAAAATAACCCCCATTTAACATATGTCACCCACTACCATTGATTACACCAACCCACTTATTATCTGATGTATCAGTCCTTCCTAGATTACTAATAGTCAAACCATCAAACTCAACCACCCCAACTACCAACATACCCAGACCAAAACCATCAACTAGAAACACCACCTTACCCAAACCATCTCTCACCAAACCTATTTCCACCAACACGCCCATCTTACCAACCCAAACCATGATCCCTAAACCTTTTTTACCTATAAAATAATCTTATATGAACATTTTTCAAAGATTATTGTAGACCTCCTAGCTCACATTACCTCCTGTTAGACCTTTCAATCCTCTTGGTTCAAATCCAACCTAGTATAATGACCATCATATTTAGTCTTATTATAAGACACCTGGACATGACACAAAGAATTACAAAGCTCTCCAAGCCATTATCCACCAAATCTATGATGAGGATAATCTTTAGTAGATGACCTTCCATCCATTCCTCTACCACTACACCTAATAGCCAGTATCCAACACATTCCAAATCCCCCACTCTCACCTTAAAGTGATAAAGAATCTACCATACCCCCCATCACACCTTGTCCCTCTATCCACACCTTTAATGTAGTCACATGATGACAAAAAGAAGATAAAGGGAAGGCCAAAGTGTCCATTCTGTGGACGTACCCACCAACTCACCCTATAACAAACTAGGCCCAAACCTCCACATCTATAGCTAAGCCCAAAGTTACCATCTTAGGCACTTCAGAGGCTAACCCCTTTGAATCCATCAAGAGGGTCATCCTTAAACAAATTCACCATACCCTAACTAAGATGGGCCTTTATGATCTCATTTCCACCTCACCTCACCATCGTTAGGCCATGATCAAGGATATGCAAGCCATTGAGGTTAGACTAGGAGACTCCCAACCTATAGAGGCATTCATTAGCACTCTCCAGTTCTCCACCCTTGTTACCTTCAAGGACTTAGAGATACCTTCTATCCACCCTAAAGACCCAGATCCCCATCTTTTTATTACAGCCCACATCAACCAAACCCACATCAAATGGGTTATGATCGATAGGGTAATTAGTATCAACATCATCTCTTCCCATGCCTATGAGAAACTCAAGCTACTGGATAATGTCATGTATGAAACTTCAATTATCCTTAGATCCTTTAATGACACTATGACCACTACTTTGGGAACCATCATCCTTTATATTTGGATAGGACCTCACATGCTCCTTGAACTTTTTTATGTGGTTGAAGGTGAATTATAGTACAATGTTTTACTAGGGAGACCTTGGATCTGAGCCATGGGTTATGTACCTTCCACCCTCCATCATTGTGTCAAATTTGAACATGAAGGTCAAGTTATTACCATATAAGCTGACCCTAGCCCTTTTATAGCATGCAATATGACCTATTGACCTAATGACATTCTCCTACCTCCATCCAAATCACTACAAATAACCACCATCAATCCCTTACCAACAAAAGTCGAAGCCATTACTTCCCCTTCCACTGAGACATCTACTAGTTCATCTATACCCATGGACTAGATACCCATCATTGATCCTTTAAAACCCACCTTTCAACACCTTACCCTTGGATAATATTGCCTCCTCACCCTTGATGCCTTCTAAACTCCCCAAGAATATGGAAGGCTCAACCACCAACTAGGTTATGAGCCCAACATTAGAGCCATTACCCCCTTGTGGCCTCTGAGCTGTCAAACCCACTTTATCTATGGGAGAATTTACAAGCCACTTACCACTATCGCCACTCCCTCTACACCTCAACTATTCACCTCCACCTTCTCTTATTTGGACAACCCAAACTTTGCCAAACTAACCTTCACAGGTGTGCCTGGAAGGAATTTGGTTTAGGATGATATGAGCATAACCCACACATGTTGAACTCAATTGAGACCTAAAATCCTCATGAGAAGCATGGCCTTAGCTTCATTATATCCAATAAGAAGAAATCCAAAAAAACTACCCCTACCATTGTTGAAGAAGAGACCCCTTCCTCACCAACACCCCCTCCACCTATAGGTGAGGATGAGGACATCATCCCACCTAAATTCTTTTTTCAACATGATTACCCTCAACCCCTTAACTTATCAAAAATAAGGTGCACCCATATCTATACCTTTATTTCATCCTTAACTGGTAGGAGAAGACTCTCCTACCATTCACATTGTCCAGTACCAAGATGATGATTCCATTTTTGCCTACCTTAGTGTGCCTAATTCCTCCATCCACAAATCCTTACCTCTAAAGACCTTAGCCATGTTGAATGAACCCACCATGTATATTAACTTAGGTAGTCTGGATAACCCCCATGTTGTCAAACTAGGCCAAAATCTCACCCCTATGGAACTACAGGACTTCTCTACCTTCCTCTAAGACCACAATATTACATTCTCTTGATCATATGCTAACATGCCGAGTATTAACCCATCCATTACCACCCACAACATCATGAATAATCATGACACCAAGCCTATCAGATAGAAACTCTTCTGCATGCATCTTCGCATAGATCTCCTTGTCAAATAAAAGCTCCAATGCCTCCTTTCTATCAACTTTATTCAACCCATTGATTATCCTCAGTGGGTTTTGAATAGCATGCATGTCACTAAATCCATAAGGGGACTATGTATCTATGTTGAATTTTGTGACCTCAACCTCACCTGACTAAAGGATGACTTTCCTCTACCTATCATCGACCAACTTTTTGATCTCATAGTAGGCCATGAGATGTTTTCACTCATGGATAGATTCTCAGGTTATAATTAGATTTTGATTGCCCTTGAATATCAGCATAAAACTACCTTTATCACCCCATGGGGGAATTTTTATTACAAATTCATGTCCTTTAGTCTTAAGAATATTGGTGTAACCTACCAAAGTGTCATCACCTACATCTTCCATGACCTTATCCATACAATCATCGAAGACTATGTGGATGACCTTCTCAAAAATTCCAAACTTTGCCAAGACCACTTAACCATTCTCAAGATTATCTTTGAATGACTTATCCATTATCATGTGTACCTCAATCTTAAGAAATGTATTTTTGGGGTCTTGTCAGGCAAACTTTTAGGATTCATCATTTCCCTTTGAGGAAATGAGGTTGACTCAGCCAAGATCAAAGCCATCCTCAAGATGTTACCTCCAACCAATCTTAAGCAACTTCAAATTTTGTAGGGAAAGCTCCAATCCATTCACAATTTTATCTCCCAACTCTTCGATTAGTGCCAACCCTTCCACCACCTCTTGAAAAAGGACATCTCTTTTAAGTGGAATGTTAATTGTCAAAAGGCCTTCAATGCACTCAAAGAGTACCTTTTATATCCACCTATCCTCACACCTCCTAAGGATGACTAGCCTTTATACCTTTATATCTCTACCACTAACCATTCCCTAGGGGTAATGCTTGCCCATTGGGATGAACACCATAAAGGGCAAGTTGTCTATTACATTAGCTGCACACTTGTCAATTATGAGACTCGATACACACATACTAGAAAATTATGCTTGGATCTAGTCTTTGTAGCAACCAAACTTCACCACTACCTTCTTTACCACAAAACTTTTGTTATAACTAATATTGACCCACTCAAGTGTATGCACTCCAAACCATACCAAAACTAGTGTATGGCTATGTGGCTCATGCTTTTAGATAAGTTTAACCTTGAATTCCTCCATCAAAAATCAATCAAGGGGCAAGTCAATGCTGACCAATTGGTTGATGCACCCATAACAAACACCCAACCTCCCCCTCTTGAATTTCTAGATGAGTAAATCGCAAGTCTATCTCAAGCAAATTTTACCAATCATGTAACCATGTGTTTTGATGGTTTTAAATATCAGTGGGGTGGGGAAGCTAGTATCATCCTTATCCCCCTAATTAGTAAACCACTTCATTTGTCATTTAAACTTGACTTTGAATGCACCAACAATGTGGCCAAGTATGAAGCCCTAGTAATAGGTCTCCAAATTGCCTTAACCTTAGGAGTCAAAACAATCAATATATTTGGTGACTCCCAACTTATGGTCAACCAAGTCAAAATCATTTACCAGTGTAAGAATGAAATGATGCAACTATATAGACAACTAATTACAGAACTCCTAGCATCATTTGAACACTACCATATTCAAACCACCTTATGATCTACCAACAGGTTTGTTGATACCATGGCTTCTTTATCCTCTCAAATCCCATTGGCACCCTTAGACTCCAAACTATCAGTCATTGTCCATCACCTCACTGAACCTTCCTATATAAAATTAGACACTCCAACCATCTTTAGTGTGGAAGAGATTATGCTTGACCTTTGGGATCAGTAAACCTTTGAATACCTTCACCTTGGCATAATTACCTCTAGAGTCTCTAGGAATGCTTGTCAGGAATTTATTCAAAGCACCTCCTGTTACACCATTATGGAAAGAATTCTTTACAAACATGGTTTTGATGGCCTCCCATTCCATTGCCTTCATGGTCTAGAAGCCTCTCACACTATGAAGGAGACATATGAGGGTTTCTATGGGGGGTACTTTAGTGGACTCATTGTGGCTAAGTGCATCCTCCATCTAAGCTATTAATATCCCAACCTTAACCAAGACTATTATGATTATGTGAAAAAGTGTGTCAAGTGTCAATAACACGCTAATTTACATCATGCACCTAGTAATTGTCTTCACATTTTTATAGACTTTTGGCCCTTTTCGCAATGGGTTCTGGACCTTATCGGTGAAATCAACCCACACTCTTCATAATGACATCATTTTATCATTACCATGACTGAATATTTTACCAAATGGGTAGAAGTTATTCCTTTTGTCTTGACGAAAGATGAAAAGATTATCAAATTTATCACCCACCATATTATTTGTTATTTCAATGTTCCTCATAAGATCATCACCGATAATGGAAAATCTTTCAAAAACAAATAAGTCTAGGGCCTCTGTGATGTATTTGGTATTAAACTTAGCTTTTCATCACCTTATCACCCAAAATCAAATTTACAAGCCAAAGCCTCTAACAAAACCCTTAATAACATGCTTACCAAAATGGTTAATACCTCAGTTTAAGATTGGCACTTGCACATCCCTTTCATCTTATGGGTATATCATACTAGCATCTGAACCCCTACAGGTGCTACACCTTTTTCTCTCAAGTTTAGAGCTGAGGTTGTATTGCCTTTTTAAGTCCAAATCCCTTCTCTTTGCATATCTTTGCATGATCTTATTTTGGAAAATGACTATTGTCAAGAATGTTTAGTTTAACTTGAGCTACTTGATGAGCATTGTTTGGCCACCCTTTCCCATCTCTGTCTCTATCAAAAATGAATCAAATGTGACTATAAAAAACACTTGAAAGTATGAGAATTCAATAATAGAGATCTTATTCTCAAGGAAAATTAACATGTAACTAATATAGAGAAAAATAAAAAGGGTAAATTTGCTTTCAATTAGCTTGGACCCTACATCATAACCCATAAGTATGGATTAGAAGATTATTATTTTTCCTCTCTTGAAGGCAGACTAAAACTTGAGCCTCTCAATGCTTTGCATCTATGTCCTTTTATTGTTAAATAGGGATCACAATCATCATTTGTCTAACTTAAGCTCATCTCCTACAACCACATTCACTCCCCTCTTTTTAGGGGCAATCGACTGAGACTAAATCATGTGATTATCCATCACAAATATAGTCTAATATTGAATTGTGTGTACCTTGGCTCTTCCATGGCATGATTCTCATAATACTTCCCATCTCTTTGAGATCAACTCTTATTTTCATTGTCACCTATACGCCTTCTTCACTGATTGAAACTTTGTGTCAACTTAGTTTTTCCTTCATAAAGGTACTCCCTTGATCATGTATAAGCATGTCTATGTCAATAAAAAATAATATCAAAAGTCATAAATAACCTATGGGTCATTCTTAGCATTCAAAGACTATTCCCTTGAAGGATGGTTATTGAAAAATCATCTGAAATTGCCAAACATAAGGTGGACTACTCCCTTGAAGGACAACTATCAAAAACATTTAAGCTACACACATAAACTTAGACCACTCCCTTGAAGGATGGTTGAGTCAAGCATTTTTCAAATATATCAATTTATTGGAAGTTTCCCACATTGATCAGCTTCCTTGACCCTAAAATAAAAGCAAAATAGCAAAAACCCCCAAGAAAAAAAAAATTAAAAGCCACAATCAGCTCTCCTCAGTAGACTTCCCGTAGCGATCAGTCTACACTTTATATATAAACATGGACCTTTTTATACTACCTCTTTGGAAACCTATAGAAAAGGCATACTAGTCTCCCTAACAATTCCAGTTTCACCCATTCTCCCTTCACATCTCATGTGCACGAGACTATGAGCTTACTTGACACAATGTGATCAACACACCTATTTATCAACCTAAGCATGCTAATGTGAAGCATCTGAAAGGCTTCTTTTCACTAAGCCAATCCAACTTTGGGTTTTGAGTCAATCCTTACCAATAAAAAAGCATCATGTTCCTTTTTCTTATCTTTTATCAATCCATGTGGATATACCTCTCATGATTCTTATTGCTTTCCTACACATCTAATTTGTTACCTACTTCATGTATTTTCATCTTTAACCATATTCACATTCTTCCTCTCTAAGCATGAACAACAAACATCACATTAAAAATATGGACATTATCAATTGTGTCAACTAGCAACACCATCTATCTCTCTATGCACCAAACACAATGTAAGCATATCACAATAGACCATAAACATCAACCTATCCATTTATAATTATAACATCATATGAGCCTATAAGCATAACATCACACCAATATAAGCATAAACCAAATAAATGTGCAAGACATCATAGCATATACCATTTACCATTCCATCCATATTTCCATAAATAAAACCATTATATTATCATATAACATACATCCATCAATAAAACATCTTATCATATCCATGAACAAAATCACAAACACCATAACTATCTATCTAGCACCACATGCCTAAGCTACTAACTGGGGCACTAGTATCATACATCACAAGTCAGGAATCATAATCCATAACCATGATCATAAACCATAAGCATCCATCATATATGCCATCAAAAACCATATATCATATACATCAAATTATTAAAAAAAATAATATATGTAACAATGTATCAGCTCTCTCAAAAAAAATACACATCTCACTGCATCATCATGTAGGCTGGTATCAAAATAATACATCATAATAATGCATCTAGCCATAATCATAGGCCTCCACCACTACCACTGGCCCCATCTGTGCCTATACTTGTACCTAGTGGTGGTCCCCTTAGGAACCTTTCCTGACCTACTATAGAAGCCCACTAACTTGGAGTAGCTATCGATGGCCCACTAGCCAAAATCACTCTATACTCTACATACCTCATAGCCTAGGGTAGTTGGTCTAATACCATCACCTCCTAACATCTAAGCTCCACCATGGTAGCTACATAGCATGCTTGAAGCATTATGTCTGATGGTCATCCTATTGTTGTTACACCTGTTCTAGCCCTCTATCTAAGTAGGTCTCTCTCACTTATAATGGTGGTGAGATGACCCTACAATATGGTGATTTGGTGCTATAGTGTGACCACCTATCCCTACAATACCTATATATGAGCCTGGGCCATAGCTAATGCTACCCCTACCTATACATCTTAGTTGATTAAATCTACATCCATTAGCCTCACCCCTTTGTCATCTCTACCAATGTTTGTCATTATATAGATCAGCTGGTACTAAGCTATATAACCATATATATACCCTACATCATCCATAGGAGTCCTAATAGGAAGATCCTCAAAACCACCATCTAAAATTATTTGATTAGGCTGGGGCACTGACAATTAAACATCTGAGTCTTGCCTCCTATATCATGGATGTGAACCTGGTATACCCTATATAGCAAGTCAAACTAGTGCACACTTGGTCAAATGGAATCAATTCAACCTCACCCTCTTGGTGGCCCATTATCCTCCTATAACTCTTCATCATGAGGGTTTGCCTCTTGTAGCTTGGCTAGATTAAACACTATAGATATGGCCTCCAAGTGATATCCCCATCTACCAATGTACCTAGGACACCTCTAAACCAATTAGCATCATGTGCTCCACCTCCTATGCCAAACAAAACCACATTATCTCTCCATCTATTGAATCTAATGGGAAACTCAATCTATGTATACCCTACCCATGGCAATCCCATCAGTCCCAAAACCTAGATGTGCTTATAAGCCCAGCAATGAAGAACCAAGCCTATGCTAATAGCATATCTCCTATGGTGTTTGAAACACCATATCTCCTTATAAATCTAAACTAGTAAAATTGGGACCCAGCAAAACACTATCTTCCAAGCAATAACTCCACCAAATTAGCTAGTAATACATATGAAAACTTCCCACTACTAAAATCTAGGATCCAAAATCAAGTAACAACAATCATCAACATCATCATCAATCTCCTCTCCTATAGAGCCCTATCATATAATGTTATATAGCTAAACCCTCCAAAATGCCACTGGACCTAGTCATTATCATCTCTATATAGATACTCAGCGTACTCATCTTGTTCCTCCTACTCCATCTAGTATATCACCTCACCATGCAGTGGGAGTTAAGTGATCATATATACATCATCTACGAGAATAGTCATCTCCCTAGTCAGTAGCAAGAAGGTATTAGTAGAAAGATCCCATCTCACGATGAGTGTTACTATCATCGATGCATCCCTAGGCACATGTTGGTAGTGCCTAATTACTCTTAGCCCTACCTCCTCCATATGTGCCCAATCATCTATCATCATCCCCTTAAGAAGTGTAGGGAAAATGACACATGATCACACATCTAGATCTACTCTGAAGCCTGCACCCAATCAAAAATATTGACTTAGACCCTAACTACTCTCATCTACCCTATCTTTTAAATGCATCCCTAACCCTAACCTATTTGACATAACCACTAACCATAACCCATTTACCCCTTGCACCTAACCTATTTGACTAAATTTTAAGCCTAACCAATTATCTTAACCTTAAAACCTAAATACCATACCTAAACCCTAAATACTTTTAAAAAATCTACCCTATCCTAGATAACCACTAGCAGTCATGTTGATCATCGATGGTTGGGGACCCCTAGTTCCTAGGGTGTCAACCATTATGATCACCTATGGGCATTCCATAGCCAGAATTCCCAAAACCCCCAAGGCCTAAAACACTAAGTGAACTTGAAATACAATAGCCTAAGGAACCTACCCAACTAATGTGTTATCCAATCACCCTACCTACCCTGTCAATCTGACACTCTACCCACTATTTTGACCAATACCTCCAAAAACCCTACCTAGGGCATACAAGCCAAAAATAAAAAATTTCACACCTACCCTACCCATGCATATTCAAAACACCATAATCAAACTACACTACCAATTTAAATGCACCCTATACCTCATTTTGTGACTTCCTCCATGGTCTGAGCCCATGAGCAGGTGCCCATCTATGTCTTCATGCTCCCTACATTTTTAACCCATGCATTCACCCATATGCCTCTGGCCAACAAGCAACACCCAACTTAGTAAATTCCTTTCTCATAAAATGCCAAAATCACTAGACCTCGGTCAAACATAATAAAATAGTAACAATGACAAAATAACTTTTGTTTTTTAGTTTTACCCCTTGAATTTTTAAGGTTTCCCTTGACCATCGACAATTAGGGTGACCCTCAACAGTCAGGGTGATCATCGATGGTCAACTTTTGGGGACCTTGATCGTTGATGATCAAGAAACCCTTTAAACCCCCAATTCTACTTTTTACCTGCAATCTACCAAATCCTAACATAACTATTCTAGGCTCTTGCCTACTTTGGAGAAGACTTTCTCCCACCAACCTAATCACCTTGTCACTTCATCATTGGTCTATTTTGGCCCATCTGGTGCATAATTTTGTGACACTTTTTGCCTAGTCTTTTGACCGTAATGATAACATTGCCATATTGAACTTTTACATTTTATGCTACCTTGCACATACCAACCCACTTATGTCTCACTAGGAGCACTTCCTACCTCGGATACCCATGACACTTGACCCATTTGTGTTTTCCTTTGGAACACTCCCTACCTTGGATACCCACTAAAAACATGAACATTGCTTAAGATACTTACATTTATGAGTGTTCCCAGTGACCATGACTATAGGTGGTCACATGGTTCACTCATCACTTGCCTACTTAGCACCAACCCTTATTGTTTTATCAATGTTAGCAACCTAGTCTATGTACGATCTTAGACATCACACCTTTTTTATTGTACTTTGTATGCAATTTTGTGTCTCAAGTGTCCAACCTATCATTCACCCATTATTCATTACCAACCATAATTTATCAAACCATGACTTGATTTTAATTTTCACTCATTGACTCTTGGTTTGAGGGGGAATACCTCCTCCCACTCTTGGGGCAACCAGACCCTTGAACCATAATCTATTTTTGTTTTGCAGCTCATTCATGCAAGCTGCACAATAAAAAGGGGCAAAATATAGACACCATAAATCTACACACCTACACTTCTAAATGTCAAAATACCCTAGGACCCCCTTGGGACCAACCTACACCTATTAGGCCTAAACCAACCAATCTGCACTTATTTTCACTTAACTAAATGAACCTAACCTTTAGGACCCTTTTCTTATGGACCTTGACCATGGACGATTAAGGTGACCATCAACGATTAGCCTTGAGAACCCCTAATCATTGATGATTAGGATCCACTTTTTAGCCAAGAGCATGCAAGCTCCACTGACCCATTTCTAAATATAACCTTATCTAATTTGTGATTCAAGCCTTTACATGCACAAATTATATTTAGATGACCCACTTACACCTTCATTTATACCTCTTACTTGTGCCTATAAGAGAGAAAGGTCTGGGAATTCAAATCCATCTACAATAATTATCAGGAGCTCAGGCATTTAGAAGTTTCCTTTTACAGGTCAGTCAGGTCAATCAATGTCATTAGCGTTATGAAGCATTATCAACCATCTTATTGAGATCCAAGTCACCATCACCTCTCAAACAAGCTTCCAAGTAATATTACTCTATTGAAATCAAGCTAGATTCCACCAATAGGCTAACTGCCTCAACCACTCACTTAACTAACTTTTGGTAAGACACGTACGTATTTATCAATATTTACATTCTTTAATTCCACTTCACAATCAACCCAGCCCTTGCTAAACTCATATAATTCATTTATGGAATCCCATTATTTAGCTATTCATCAAACCCAAAAATACATAGTTAATCACCGATAGTCAGACCCCAACTATTGACAATCAGGGATAACCATTGACGGTCACCTTAATCATTAATGGTCACCTGTGGCATCAAAAACTATAAACCTATTTTCACCTAACTAACCCCAACCAAATCCAATTTTCTATGTTGTTGATCACTCACAGACCTTTTTCAGATTTTCTAAAGCATACCTCAACCCATTAGCACTAGTATGAATTAGTTTATCACTAATTTGATCATTTCTAGTCTATTTTCTTAGCAAGCATTCTCGTGTTCAGTTTTAGTAATCTTCTTTAATTGATGCAAGTACCTTATTTTTAATTTTGTGAACTTAATTATTTGAAATGTGTGGATTGACAGCCCCTAAGGAAGCTCTCAATTCTGAGATCTAGCTATCACTAGGCAATCCACCTAACTAATTATCTAACAAACAAGTCAGCTTTAGTGCTTTCTTATCTGCAGGTCATCCTTCCAAGGCAAAGAGGAGCTCTCACAAGCTTTTGATTCAATGTGCACATAAATAAATAGGTTTTATCGAGTTTCTTTTCTCTTTTAAGTGAAAATTTACATGAATTAGAGACTTTACAAAATCACAACTAAACCTATAAAACCATGATTAACAGGGCAAAATAGTAACTTACAAAGTTTCGATTTCATACAAAGATAAAAACCTATAAGAATTCAAAATCATTAGCGGTTAAGACTAACCATCACATAATATCATAATTTACCCTACAAAATCATGAATGCAATATTGCTAATTATAGAGTAAGATTGCAAGTCTCCTGTGCGTGATGAAGTTTCAAAATTTGGTACTCAATCCACATCTAGTTGTTCCTACAAGCTTCCAAATCACTTCTAGTAAACTTACAAGGTTAGTTTATGGAGTAAAGTCCCATTGTGGTCACCAAAATGTAGCTTAAATTTTAGATTCACCTCTTATTACTATTTTTAACAATAAAAACATAAAATCTAAACATATCAATAGGAGGGGATAAAAGAGATAATCAGATTATTAGAGGGATTCTTACCATAATTTTACCTATTTATAACTCCCTTCCAAGAGTTTCAAATGGATGCTCGATGCCAAATTGATGGATGTTGGATTGCTTATGCTTGCTTAATAATGGCTTCCAATGGATTCTTGAGCTTGATAGTGGCTTTGATGGGGCTATATGGATGCAAGATAGATGATAATGGCATCAAGTTAACAAGTTTCAAGTTAGTTTCTATGGAAGAATGTGATTTAGTTATATAGGGAGTGGAGGGAAGAATCAATGGCTCATATTTAATTTTAAGCCATTGAGATCAATGGCTAGGATATTTTCAAAGAATTTAAAATCTCTTGAAAATCTCTAAAATGGCTAATTATATAGGAGAAAGGGCTAAAATGGAGGAGATTCCTAGAATCCTCTAATTAGGGGTTTAAGAATAGCTAGAAATAGGTTTGTAGATAGGCAGATAGAATAAATTATATTTTTAAATTGGCAAGTGACTTAGGGAGTAGGTTAGTAGATAAATGAGTTTTTGTTAGTAAATTAATGAATAGGATTAATTAGTTATAGGATGGAGTAAGGTTTGTAGGATGTAGGAAATGGGATATGGGACAATGGGATATTAGTCAAGTTAACTAAGAAATGTAGTTATAGGTTAAATTAGTGAAATTAACATAATTAAAGGGATGAGTAGATTTTAGTGCATACACATAGTGATTAAAATTTCTTTTGACTCTGACAATGTAATTACTTAAATTTTGATATATGTTGAATTTAATAAATGTTAGAAAACAAATCCAAGTTCTTGTATAACCTTCTTTTTCTTCCCTACCCTTTAATCTATTATTGGTTTATTTATGAGATCCAATCATAATTTTATGAAGATAGCTGAAATTCATTGTTAAATGCTTGTTTCTTTTAATTAATTCTTGGCCAATCATGTGAAAGGAGTTGAATTGTGACAAAGCGAGTTTATTTAAGGACATTTTCTGAAAGGTTTTAGGGCCACATTCTTCCAACTTACTCCACAACCAAAAGTATTTTGAGAACCATAAATTTTACCTCGTGCCTTGGACTAAATAACCAATAGTCATAAAATGAGAGGGCGTATACATGCTATTTGTTAGATCATGTGTTAAAACTTGCATCAACACAATGTTCAAAAAATTAAAAAAAAAGATAAAATAAGGGTCATGTATCAAGAGTTAGAAGGAACCGTGCCAACATACTCAAGAGCATCCTAATACTCCATACAATGTGCAAAGTATTGGAACGTTCTAGTTATAGACCTTGAAGTGAGGAAAGGGGATAAGAGAGAGAAAGGGGTATTTTTAGGATGTTGGGGGAAGGTGTGAGGACCACCAAAAGTAGATAAATGTACCAATAACCTTTTATTTGGACCGAATATCGACAAATACACATATATCCTAAAATTATGTAATTTAGATAATAATAAATTCTTAAGTACTATTTTTAAGTGTTTGTATACTAAAACATCAAATTGAAAATAATTGTGTAAATTTCAATTACTTATCAAAATAATAAGTATTAGGTTGATTAGGTTACCCACACTAATAATAATTGAAAGATAAAAACAATGTATAAAAAATTATATGCACTAAAATATTTTCCAAGTAAAAAAAAAGTTACATAATGAAAATTTTAAAACAATAAATTTTTTTATAATCAATATTTATCTCTCATAATCATTAATTTTTAACGCGTATTAACAAATACTTAAAGATATTTATGTCCTTTTAAAATCCCCTTATTTTATAAATGTTATCAATATATAAAGAAAAGTTATTAAAATAAAACTGATATTTAATAATGACAATTACGGATGAAAATTAAATTATATAAATTAAAAATTAATATATAAAAAAAATTATAATTATTTAAATGATCATATTATATTGAACAATCTTTTAAAAAATTATTTAAATGATACCATATTGTATAAGCCACCACTTAAAATCTTTAAAATTAATTAATTTTAAAACAAAAGTAACCAAATTGATATAGAGAGGTGAAATAAAGCACTTGAAACATTAATGATTAGTATACTTAGTCAATTGATTTTCCATAGGTTAATGACATTGTACCGGCAAAAATCACTTTCTTTTTTTAATTAAATAACTCTATCATGACATTATGGAAAAATAGTTAATATGTGGGTCATATTTTTATTCAATACAATCAATTATGATCTATTAATCAAAATTATTCTTTAGCACTTATCATTTTTAATGACTAAGTACTAGTAGTGGAAATAAATGCTCATTCCAGGTGAATTCCTTCTATGTCAAAGCATAAACTATTTTTTTTTTTTAAATCTCGCATGCATTGACAAATTTGATATAATTTGCTTATTTGAAACTGTTTTTTAATTATTTAAATCACCATTTTATAGGCTCAATATACTCTTTGCATATAAATCATTACGTAGTCATAGTAAGTCCAATATGATAATTACAATAGTAATTAAAATTGTAAGCCTTAGAAATGATTACATAGATATAGTAATATTATATAGGAAAAATGGCATGTTACTATATATTTTTTAACAATATTGTGGAGGCTCTTGTAATTTATCTAAGTTTCTTCTAATTATGAATTAGTTTGATATTATTGTATTTTTATCAAAGATTAATAATTTTAGTATAATTTATCTTTTTATGTTTTTGTAGATATTTGAAATAAAATTTTAATATTTATTACTCGTTAAATTATATATTTTAAGATTTTTGTGTATTTATTGATTTTTAATTTTAATTATATATTATTTATGTATTTATTGATTTTTGATAATTTATATTTTTTTCATCTCTTTAATTATATTTTATTATATTTTTATCTCATTATATAATAGTTATGTTTTAGACATATATGTAAAGTAATTGTATGATCATAGAAAGGAACATTTAGGTCTTTCTACTTCTCGTTCCATGTGACTCTTATCCAATATTTTCACTTTTCCACTATTTGATGTCACTTTGTATACAAATAAGATCTTAATTTGAAATCAAGTATTATATATATACCCTAATTCATTTAAGCATCTAAGGTACTCAAAAAAAAATAATTAAAAGTTAGATAAATCATTTAATTATTCAAAGGAATATATAGAAATTTTACAAGTATTAGAGATATCAATAAGTCAATAGAACATTCATTGAAGTACAAAAATATTTATATTAAAGACATATTGCATTGTATTGGTTTTCCTAGATGATTAATTATAACAATTATCAAAGCCTTATTTTTGATATTGTACAATATTGGAGGACCTAACGAGATCGAATATAGCTTAGTTATTCCATAGTCTATCACAAACCCCAAAACATATATTTTTTGCTTACATTTTTCAGATCTAATTGCCTAAGACAGAATGAAGATGTGCATTTTCCTAACTTTGAATGAAGACAAAAAATCAAGTGAGGTTTTAGGAGGCTTAAATCAAACAAACACATCTGTCAAAATAAATTTCTCATCCCCACTTTTTTATCCAAAGAAAAACTTGACTCTAGAGAGTGGATGCTTTGAATACCAGACATTAGACATTCTTCATTAATCTTCTCAAATATTTTAAATTATCTTTTGATTGTTGTTGAACATTATTTTCACTATCAAATTTCAAAAATTATCATTTAATCTCATAATATTCAAAATACATTATTGATTCATTGATAAAGTTATTTAACTTATTAAAAACTCACCAAAAAAAAAAATCTTACTAAATATAAAAACCAATACCATAAAAGATAAATCTAATTTTAATTTCCATTAAATCACATTATATTATGAACATCACCCACTTTTCTTTCCTTGAGGAAAAGATTGATATTTAATAATTTCAAAGTGGAACCCATAATCAAAGGATAAGGTATTAAGAATGTATAGTATATAAAATGACATTGGGTCAAATCTTTCTTTATTCTAGTGCTTATATTTTAGTCAATAACGAAAGCATATGAAGTGACTTATCATTTGCACTATTATTTTAACGTGGAAGCACCAATAGTGAGGATTTGACGGTGGCAAACCCCAATTTTAATGTGGAGGTACCAATACCCCTATGCCTGCCCTAAAATTCAATACGCGGAAATCCATAGTCTTTGGTCTCATAAGTGATATTTTTGAAGCTATATATCTATTAATCAAATTTCATAGCATATGTCAACATTAAGGCCTTATCAATTCATATGGCCAACAATTGGGTCTGCCATTTTTTTTAATGGAATATGTGTGAGCAAACCCATTTTCACATTATCCATTCAAATCTACTAGGAAAATATTGCATGGTCCAACTTGAATAGCTAATGTCATAATTAACAATATACTTTTAGAGTCCAATGTAGACCTCATTCATTCCTCCCTCCCTTCTTACCCTAATATTATATTAGGATGCATTTGTCAACCCTAATATTATATTGATGCATAAACGGATTCCCGTGCAAGGCAGGGAGGCAACGTTTTTAGTGATTAAGTTAGAGTACAACCAAAAGTCAAACATCAAGCTCCTAGCACAAGCTTCCAAAAAGGAATTTTTAATTCCCATGGGATTGAGGGTGAGAATTTCAATGGAAGGATCAATTGGCCAAATGACAAAATAGAGATATGCCCCTCAAAGTGAGATGATGCTGGTTTAGTGAAATGATAATTGTATTTAATTTTTTCTAAATAGAGTGTGTAAGTAATTTTAAGATCAATATTTTGGATGTGAATTATTAAATTATATAGAAAATTGATATTTATGTTCTTATTTTAGAATAAATATATAGCATTTTTACAATGTTAAGTATATATTTAAATTAGTGAGTTTTTTCGGTTAAGCAGTTATAAGTAAAGGGCATCTATATTGTCAAAATTATCCAAAGTATGATTTTAATTTTATCTGTTTAACTCTCTGTATCAGGTATTTATAGAAATTTGAATATTGGTAGATAGATATAAGCAACCATTATCCTCATTATTCAAACTACAACCCTTTCAATATCAATTTGGATTTGAATTTAAAAATGTTTCACTTTAAAGAATTACAATGTCGAAAAATTAAATAAAATAATTAATTAAATACATATTAAATGAAATAATGAATTACTTAAACAAAATATTTGGCATCCAATTAAAATTATATATTGTTTTTTATTATCAATTTCCAAAAATATTTTAAACACAGACCAACATCTCTCTTCATATTGTTTTTAAGTTTACAATTTTTGTAATTGCTATTTTTACTAATTTTTTTCCTAATTAAATGGTTTCTTTGGTACGAGCCTTATTAGGCCCCTTTTTTTAATTTTAATTCCTTATCCCCCTGAAGTTTTGCAATGAATTATTTTTATTTAATTTGAAAGGATAATTGAATTTAATTTGAAAGGATCAATTAGCCAAAGGACAACACACAAATTTGCCCCTTTGAGTGAGAGGATTGATTGCTTAGTGAAAGGATAATTATATGTAAAATTTCTTAAATAGAGTGTAGTGAGAAAGAGTATTTTTATAGTCCATTTTAGTATAGATAAATTGTTTATGAGTAAAAGTATATAAGTGATTTTAAGATTGATATTTTGGATTTCATTTTATAATTCATTATCAAGGTAAAAATAACATAAATGTATATTACTGATTTCAATTTGAATTTAAAGATGTTTCATTTTAAAAAGTTACAATAAATAAATAAAATAACTAATTAAATATAAATTAAATGAAACAATAAATTATTTAAATATCATATTTAGTTACATCTAATTAAAATTATAAATTATTTTTTATTATCGATTTTTATAATTTAAACACAAACCAACATCTCTTTTCATATTATTTTTATTTTTACGAATTTTATAATTCCTCTTTTTAATATATATTTTTTTAAATTAAAAATTAAGTGGTTTGCTTGGTACGAACCCTATTAATCCACTGGTATCTTTTAATTCATTTTGTGGATGGCAAAATGGTGTCATTTACTTTGAGATGGCCTCAAAGAATGGCGTGTTGGATGTGAAATCCCCTTAGTTTCACAAGAAGGAATACGGAATGCATGCTCATTTGAAGGTGGATAAATTAGATTACAAATTTCAAATGACATTTTAAATATAAATTATTTAGATAGTGATTATCTTTAAGGAAAATGTGCTTTAATTTACAAATTTATAAGTGGTGATTTTTCTAGGTTTACGAGAAAATTTATAAGTGGTGATTTTTCTAGGTTTAGGAGAGGTTGGAGAGAGGAGTTAAGGAGGTGGATTAGTTTAAATTAGGGTAATTATCTTTAACTTGACATTTAAATTTTAATGAAAGATTTCTTCTAACTTATTTTTCAATTGGAAAGGTATATAGAGTAGGTTTTTTTTTTTTTTTGTGTTGGTTATTGGTGTAAATTCTTAATTATATTTTAAGATAATTTATTTATTTAATAAATAGTTATTATAGAATTTATTATTATTTTATTTTAAAATAATTTTATTTGAAAATGTAATTTGTATTAAAATTAAATTTATAAATCAAAATGAAATTATCATAATTATTTATATTTATGCAACTACTTACATTTATGTAATTATTTATATTTATTATATTTTTTTTTAGGTTTTATAAAAGCAACACTCTCCCTCACTTTTAACAACGAAATGGAGAAGTGGGGTTCATTCTATAATTAAAGTATTGATTTTTCTTAATATAATAAAAGTGGTATACTATTATACTTGAATATTTGTCTCTTTCTTTTACTTTATGAACGTGAACTATGTTTAAGATATATGTATTTGATCCTAGGTAGTTCAGAATTCTAATATAGTATTAGAATGGAAGTATTATGCTAGCTTCATTATTTAAGCCCTGTTTTTTTTTAGAGGGGTATACTCTAAGAACATTTTTGAGGCAACTTTTGTTATTGGATGTCCAAAAAACACTAAAACCCATAATACAACTATAAACTTATTAAAGTTTGAAATATTTTTTTTTGTGGCTTTTTCATGTGAGGGGCATCCTAGTTGTTTTGGAATTTTCGAGCATTTTTTTTTTTTAATTAAGGACATTGTTTTTTGGGAGGGTTTACCCAAAAAAAGTTGGGGGTTATTTTTTAAATTAAAAAAATAACTTAGAATTTGTTAAAATCCTTTGGTCACCTAAAATGACCGAAAAAAATTGGAGGCATTTGTTATAAGTTGGGGCTTGTTTTTTAAATATTCTAGGGGCCTTATTTTATTGTGAAAGGGGTTTTATATTTACTTTAAAAATTATGATGGAATATTTTATAAATGTATTTTTATTTAAAATTTTAATAAGAAAATCCTTTAAAGGTTTTGGCCACCTCATGGCCCACTGCTTCCCCAAGACTCACCCTTTACAACTCCTTCATTGCTTTGCACCCCATCTACGCTACATATCCTACCATTGCCCCACCATCCTTCAAATTCCCCACCTTCACCTAACTACATCCAAAGCTCCTTGTGGCATTATGCTCTCCCCTACCACCACTCCTCTACCTATCCCCTGCACAGTTTGTACCACCACTACAATTTCATTCCTCTAGGCAAGTCTTTTTGGCATGTCAATGAAATTGGCATTGGAATTTACAATGGCACTATCTTGGCAATGGAGAGGTGTTGGTATTTTTTGATTATATCGAAGCATTATAAATGCACAATTTTACTCAAATACTTGGCCACGATAGTGGCTTTGGCATTTATCATTTGACTGGGCTTTGGTATTATTGCAGCATTAGAAATGTACATATTTCACTTTGGCAGCGACTACATGGTCATCCAACCCACCCGTGTTCCACTTTTTTCTTTGCAACAACCACTTTTGTGGACTTTGGTTGCCCTATCGAACCACCATTGTTGAAAAACCCATCCAACAATGTTTAATGAAAACAATATTTTTTTCTTATATGTTAACAAGTATTGGAAAGTTTTGTGGCAAATATTTTTGTAGAGGCATTGGGTTATGGGAGGTCTCAAGTTTAAGTCTCCCTAGTTGTTACTTTTTGCTACAATTTACATTGTAATGGGGATTTACTATTTCAAATGAGGCACTTTTATTGTAAGGGCGTGTTTTTTATCAAGAGGAAAATATTGACCTTGTGTAATCATTTATTTGTGCACATGTTGCATACTATTGTAACTAGAGGCCTTTTTTTAAGCTCATGAGAGAGCTAGTGCACATATTTTCTATCTGACTAAAGACCAAAGGGTGGGTTCAATATAAAAAGCAACTATAACCCCCACAAAAACATTTTTTCCCCTATTGGCCTTGTAGGGCCCCTTTTACAGGAAAACTTCTAGATGCCCATATCATTGTTACAGACTCCATTTGACATGCAGTTTTTTTAAACTACCTATTTTTCAATAAACTTTCTAAATTTAGACTATGTTTGTCCTCATTTTGTGTGGATTGCTCAAGATAGAGAAATTTTGGTGCATGATATTTTCTAAACCCTTTTGTCATCGAGTTGTTCAATTGTTGTAGACTTAATTTTTAGAATGCATTATAAGGTGCTTATAATTTGTGTCATGTTCTTTGTGAGGGAGATATTTTGACATGATTACAGCATGTGTCAACAATATTTTATAGTTTTGTGAATTTGTTATGGATATTTTGTAAGTCATTTCACCTCCGTCCTAACTCCAATTTGGGTTCCATTATTTTTGAAACCACATGATTTTTTTATGTTCTATTTAATAATTTGGTTCTTATGTAATGAATATGCACATATTTTCCTCACTTTTTATAAGGTACCTAACATGGTCTCATTGTTGGGACCCTATTAAGGAACAAGTTGTCTCTTTTTCACATGGTACTATTAGTAAGATTCCTTCTGCATTTTTGAATGTGTTGCTCACGTAGTGGATTTTTACCACTCATGTAGTCACTTGTTTTGAGTTTCTTCACCCTATTATATGGTAGTTAGTGAGATTCATATTCCACTTCCACTCTTGTCATTCTTTCTAAGACATCTTCTAAGGCCCTTTTCTATACATTATTACATTTTTTGGAGGAGATTCTTTTTCTCATTTTTTTGACACCTTGACAGTGTATCCAAATCTTTACGATGAGTTATTTTGATCATCCCTAGCATTTGTTTGGTGTTCGAGTAGTGAATTCATACCATTCATGTATATTTATTCATCCACTCCACCCATTCAAAATTATGGGGATGATCATGGGGGGGAGGAGTATTTTTATACCACCTTATTTGTGTGTTTTATGTAGTTGGTTTGGATAGCCTTGTGACATATATCAACATCTAATTATGGAAATAATTTAGTCATGGATTATCCATCCTAGTCAACCTTTTTTATGGATTCAGTCCATCCAAGTCATTTCTCTTTCAACATATCATACTACTTATTCTACTTATTTTGTGTTGTATTACCTTCAAGGGTATCCTTGTGGCATGTCTCAACACCTTTTTAAACTTATGTTGAGTGTAGTAATATTCATTGTACATGGATACCTCATCAGGCCTAGTGTCAGGACCCATTTTAAAGGTTTAGCCTCAGCTTAGTGCACACTCCCTAAGCTGCATTCAAGGGGGGTGTTGGAGTAAATTTATAATTATACCTTAAACTTACTTTGTTATTAAGTAGTTATCCTAGGATTTCTTATTTTCTTATTTAGAAAATATTCCTATTTGGAAATGCAACTTGCACTAAATTCTAAGTTGCACACCTACATGACAACTTACACTTAAGTCTAAGTTGCAAACCAAAATAAAATTTATATAACCACCTAAATTTATGTAACCACTTGCATTTATGTAAATAATTACACTTATGAATCCCTTTAGGGTATATAAACCTAAGGCTCTCCCTCACTTGCAATATCAGAATTGAGAAGAAGAAGTGAGGGGTTTATTGTATAGTTCAAGCACTATTTTTACTTAATACAATAATAGTATTGTATATTTATACTCGAATCTTTGTGTCTATTTTTTTAATAAGTGTGAGATATGTCTAGGATTTTTTTTATTTTGGCTAGTATAGAATTATAATACTTAGGTTTTAAAAAAAATTAGACTGCATACGAGGTTCTAAGCACCTCTTTTTAACCATTTAGAGGATTTTTTTCCAAAGCATTCTTATGGATTCAATTATATAAACTTCCTTATGAATTTTTGGATCTAAGCATTTTTGTGATCCAAAACATAGAAGTTTTGGTTGATAAATATCACAATAACATAGAAATAACACAATAACAATGAATTCTCTGAGAAGAGATGTAGTATTACTCAAAATTACAATACAAATATATGCTTATCTCTGGGAAGAGATGTCTGTCTTCACATTTCGGGTTACCTCTTCTTTTATACACAATTTGAAAGCATGGGAAGGATGTGGAAGGTCACCAATCTCGAGGGAGATGAAGTGGTATGACTTCCAATATTTAAAACAATACATAATTCAAGGAATTACTATTTTTAGAAACTTACTATTTTTAGACAGCACTATTAAAATTGAAATTTGAGGCACTTCTGTTGGGTTTTCGGGGGCCAAACTTCATTTATAAAAGCTCATGCCATTTCACGATGTTCCCCTCATTCTTAGCTTTCCAACGGTTCAAACGGTGAGTCAATTGGAGCTACGGTGCAAAAGTTATGGCTCCCGGAAGTTCCGTCATTAATTGGGGTGGAACTGTCACCCGAATTGTCACCTAAATTGATGCCTGGATCATTCCTCCCTCCTTGAAAAGCAATGGTCCCCATTGCATCAATACTCCCCATTAGTTGTGGTAGTTGTTTCTTGATTTGATTCTCTGTGAGCCACTCACCTTGATGGCTCAGCTGACCCCTTTTGACCACTCGATAAAGCGGAATAGAACGTCCTCTGGTTGTCTTCATCCAAGTATCCACAATATGATCCTCTTCAACTGGAGCAAAACTCTGTGGATCAAGTTCATCAATGTCAAGTTGTTCTGCTACAACTAAAGTGTCCAAGAGAGGTGGATGATATGGCTTGAGGAGCTCCACATTGAATATTGGGTGCAGACCAAGGTAGGCTGGGAGGTTCAACTCAAAAGCATTTTCTCCAACTCTTATGGTGATGGTGTATGGACCATATCACAGAGGTTGAATTTTTTTGTGTGGGCCTGCAAGTCGTTCCTTCTGGAGCCGCAACAAGACCTTGTCACCCACAGTAAAATGGTGTGCAATCCTGTGTTTATCATGGCATTGCTTGTACTTTTGATTCATCTTCTCCAAGATGTCATGAACTTGTTGCTGGAGGTGTTGCATTTGTTCAATAGACTTTGTAGCTTTTGCTGCCTTAGATATTCCATGAGGTGTGTATTCCATGGTGGAAAATGGAACTGCTATATCAACCGGTGCCATGGGTTGGAACCCAAAACATACTTGGAATGGACTGTGCTTGGTCGAGCTGTGCAGTGCCCGATTGTATCCATGTTGTATGAAGAGAAGTCCCTCATCCCATGTGCGTGGATGTTTGGAGTGGTACATCCGAATCATGTGAACAATCAAGCGGTTTACCACCTCTGTTTGACCATTAGTCTGTGGATGGAAGGCTGTGGACTTCATCAGCTTAGTATCCATCATCTTCCATAGAGTGGACCAGAAGATGCTCAAGAACCTGCTATCTCGATCTGAGACAATGGACTTGGGAAGACCAAAATGGAGCCATACATGACCAAAATATAGTTGAGTAGTTCCCTCAGTAGATATATTTTTTTTACAGGCAATCATCATAGCCATTTTTGAAAAATGATCAACTACCACAAAAATACAGTCCTTACCATGTTTGGAAGTGGGCAAGCCTGATAGAAAATCCATTGAGACGGATTCCCAAGGCCTGGTTGGTTTTGGCAATGGCGTGTACAATCCTTGCTTCTTATTTGTCAGCTTGGCTATCGCACATGGGGTGCAAGATTTGAGATATCTTTCTACATCCTTTCGTATATGGGGCCAATAGAAGTTTTTTTGAAGAACTGCCAATGTTTTCTCAATACCAAAGTGTCCAGCTGTCCTACTGAAGTGTGCTTCCCATATCATCTTTTGTTGCTCTACAACTGGAACACAGATGTGTCCCATATGATAGAGGAAATTATCTTGCAAATAGAAATTAGAAACATGTGTACCTTTTTGAAGTGCTTGATATGTAGCAAAAAAGGTAGGATCTGCTTCATACAGGGTACCCCAAGTGGCAGTCTCATGTCCGCACAGGTCCAAAACTATTGTGAGTGCAGTAATTGGTGGGTGGCTCAGACAATCTGCAGCTGTATTTGAGCTCCCCTTTTTGTGTTTGATTATCAAGTGGAATTGCTAAAGATATGTGGCCCACTTCTGATGCCTCTCATTTCAGAGCTTGCTTTGTGTCTGGATGAATTCCAATAGTCTGTGGTCAGTGTGAATGACCGTTTCTTTTCCCAAGATGTAGTGTTTCCATTGTTTGCAGGCTTGCACAATGGCATAGATCTCCTTATCATATGTAGGATATTTCCTAACTGTATCAGTGAAAGTTTCACTGTGATATGCAATAGGATGGCCATGTTGCATGATGACAGATCCCATGGCATATTCAGACGCATCTGTCATCAACTCAAAAGGTTGATGCAAATCTGGCAAGGCAAGAATAGGGGCTGAGCAGAGTCTATTCTTCAAATTCTCAAATGCCCTTTGCTGTATTTCACCCCACTGAAATGTAGCTTTTTCTCCTCCTTTAGTCACTTGGGTTAGTGACCAAGTAACATGTGAAAATCCAAGAACAAACCTGCGGTAGAAATTTGCAAGACCTAAAAAGCTACGAAGCTCTGTGAGGGTCCTTGGTGTGGGCCATTCTCGAATAAATTGAATCTTTTCTAGATCAACATGGACCCCTTCTGCATTCACAACATACCTGAGGTACTGAATTATTGTCATCCCGAATGTGCATTTGTCAAGATTTGCATACAACTTGTGCTCTCGAAGAGTTTGAAGCACCTTACGAACATGTTGCAAATGTTCTTCCCACATTTTGCTATAGATGAGTATGTCATCTAAGTAGACAACCACAAACGAGTTGGTGAAGGGTCATAGGATGTCATCCATCATCCTCATGAAGGTTGCAGGTGCATTAGTTAAGCCAAAAGGCATAACCAACCATTCAAAGAGCCCCTCCTTAGATTTGAATGCAGTCTTCCAGACATCAGTGGGATCGATGGGAATTTGGTGATAACCAGATTTGAGATCAATTTTGGTGAAGAACTTCGCACCACGGAGCTGGTCCAGCAGGTCATCAATCCTGGGGAGAGGATAGCGATTCTTCACAGAGATTTTATTTAGGGCTCGATAGTCAATACAAAGCCTCCATGTTCCATCTTTCTTCGGTGCCAAGACAATTGGGCTACCACAAGGTGAAGAGCTTGGCTTGATGTGACCCTTTTGGATTAATTCTTGAATCTATCTTTTTATCTCATCATTCTCCAAAACTGATCTGCGATACACAGGACTGTTAGGCAAAGGTGATCTTGGGATCAAATCGATAGAATGTTTTACCTGGCAATGTAGTGGAACTCCTGTAGGTGACTTGAATAAGTCATCATATTCTCCTGTGATGCATCCTATCTACTTCTGTTGTTGTGTTGATTGCGTAGTCAGGACTGCAACATCGGCCTTCATGGATTTCTGCAGCTTGACCACCATGAGGATAAATTGCTTTGTTTTCTCCACCAATCTCTTACATTGCTTCGCACTGATCAGGGAGACAGATGTGGGAGGTGGTACCTCTGGTACCCTATAGCGCCATTTTCCAAGGGTGAGAGTAATCCTTCAGGTTCGTGATTCATAGATGCCATGTCGCTCATACATGAATGGCTGACCAAGGAGTACATCACAAACATCTAGATTGACTACATCACACAAGACTTCATCTTGGAATGGTTTTATGGCATATGAAAGAAGACACTGATGGGTGACACGGAGGTCTCTCCCTGGGCTTAACCATCCAATACTATAGGGCTTTGGATGAGGCTTCAGAGATAGATTTAGACTTTTCACAACTTTAGCAGAGATTAAATTCTTTTGACTCCCACTATTAAGAATGAAATGTAAAGGTGTACCTTTTACCCATAGTTTGGAGTGGAACAATCTTTCCTTGTCATCTGGTCTTTCTCCATGGTTCTGTGATGAAGCGACAATGGTGTCCGACTCAGCATCTACAATTTCTTCTTCGTCCTCTTCGACTTTGGGTTGTGTATGAGGCAGAGTAGTGGACGTTGAGTATTGTGACTCAGAAAGCAATGACTTGATGGCCCGACATTCTTCTTTGGAGTGAGTCCCAGTTTTGTGGTAATCACACCATTTTCCAGCCTTCCCTTTCTGGGATTTCTTATCCTGAAACTCCTTTTGCTTCCAATTTGGGCCTCGTGTTTGACCTTCCTTATCACTTTTCCATTTTGAGGGTTGACTCTTCGTATTCTTTCTACCATTCTTCTATTCAATCTTCACTACAAATTTGTATGCCTCACCGAGGGTTTCCAAATTGAAGAGTTTCATTTCCCCCCGTATGTACCATTGTAGTCCACCATGATATTTGAGAGTCTTATGTTTCTCACTTTCTTGAATTCCCAACCTTGCAGACAAAGAATGAAAAGTGTCTGTGTAATCTTGAACAGATTGGTCCTTACCTTGGCGAAGTTGTTGCCACTGTATGTAGAGATCATCATATGCTCCGATGGGATAGTACTCTTCTTTCACTGCTTCTACAAAATCATCCCAGGTAGGTTCCGCCTCAAGGCCAATGTCATCTATGCTGAACCTCTTTTTTCACACTTCCCACCAATTTTTCACAGGCAATGTTGATTTCAAAAGAGCAAAAGTAATCTTTTCTCCATCGGTAAACTTATTTACAGAGAAGTAGGAAGACAGTTGATCTAACCAATTTTATACTGCATCAGCATTGATTTTACCTTCAAATGTAGGAATATCAAAATTTACCTGGACCTTGAAGGGTGTTGGAGCAGTGAAAGGTCGTTCTCTGGATGAGGAGCCAGGAAGTGGAGCCGCGGAGCTAGGATTTCCCATCGGAAGTGTTTGAAGAATTTGGGCAAATTGTTGTAGCATCTCTACTTGTTGCCGTTGGAGGGCCTCATTCACCATTTCCTTAAAAGGATCAGATGTCTCGGTGTCGTTCTCCATTTGAGGTCGTCTGGAGCGAACAGGTGGAAAATTTGGAAGCTCACTTGTTTTCCACCCAAGCTTCTTATAGCTTGACCTCGTCCTCGGGATCATACACTCTCAAGACAAACTGCTCTGATACCACTGATCCAAAACTCAAAAGTTTTGGTTGATAAATATCACAATAACATAGAAATAACACAATAACAATGAATTCTCTGAGAAGAGATGTAGTATTACTCAAAATCGCAATACAAATATATGCTTATCTCTGGGAAGAGATGTCTGTCTTCACAATTCGGGTTACCTCTTATTTTATACACAATTTGAAATCATGGGAAGGATGTGGAAGGTCACCAATCTCAAGAGAGATGAAGTGGTACGACTTCCAATATTTAAAACAATACATAATTCGAGGAATTACTATTTTTAGACAACACTATTAAAATTAAAATTTGAGGCACTTCCATTGGGTTTTCGAGGGTCAAACTTCATTGAGAAAAGCTCATGCCATTTCACGATGTTCCCCTCATTCTTATCTTTCCAACGGTTCAAACGGCGAGTCAATTGGAGCTACGGTGCAAAAGTTATGGCTCCCGGAAGTTCCGTCATCAATTGGGGTGGAACTGTCACCCGAATTGTCGCCTAAATTGATGCCTGGATCATTCCTCCCTCCTTGAAAAGCAATGGCACCCATTACATCAATACTCCCCATTAGGTGTGGTAGTTTTTTCTTGATTTGATTCTCTGTGAGCCACTCACCTTGATGGCTCAGCTGACCCCTTTTGACCACTCGATAAAGCGGAATAGAACGTCCTCTGGTTGTCTTCATCCAAGTATCCACAATCTGATTATCTTCCACTGGAGCAAAACTCTGTGGATCAAGTTCATCAATGTCGATTTGTTCTACTACAACTAAAGTGTCCAAGAGAGGTGGATGATATGGCTTGAGGAGCTCCACATTGAATATTGGGTGCAGACCAAGGTAGGCTGGGAGGTTCAACTCAAGCATTTTCTCCAACTCTTCTGGTGATGGTGTATGGACCATATCGCAGAGGCCAAATTTTTCTGTGTCGGCCTGCAAGTCATTCCTTCTGGAGCTGCAACCAGACCTTGTCACCCACAACAAAATGGTGTGCAATCCTGTGTTTATCATGGCATTGCTTGTACTTTTGCTTCATCTTCTCCAAGATGTCATGAACTTGTTGCTGGAGGTGTTGCATTTGTTCAATAAACTTTGTAGCTTTTGTTGCCTCAGATCTTCCATGAGGTGTGTATTCCATGCTGGAAAATGGAACTGCTATATCAACCGGTGCCATGGGTTGGAACCCAAAACATACTTGGAATGGACTGTGCTTGGTCTAGTTGTGCAGTGCCCGATTGTATCCATGTTGTATGAAGAGAAGTCCCTCATCCCATGTGCGTGGATGTTTGGAGTGGTACATCCGAATCATGTGAACAATCAAGCGGTTTACCACCTCTGTTTGACCATCAGTCTGTGGATGGAAGGCTGTGGACTTCATCAGCTTAGTATCCATCATCTTCCATAGAGTGGACCAGAAGATGCTCAAGAACCTGCTATCTCGATCTGAGACAATGGACTTGGGAAGACCAAAATGGAGCCATACATGACCAAAATATAGTTGAGTAGTTTCCTCAGTAGATATATTTTTTTTACAGGTAATCATGATAGCCATTTTTGAAAAATGATCAACTACCACAAAAATACAGTCCTTACCATGTTTGGAAGTGGGCAAGCCTGATAGAAAATCCATTGAGACGGATTCCCAAGGCCTGGTTGGTTCTGGCAATGGCGTGTACAATCCTTGCTTCTTATTTGTCAGCTTGGCTATCGCACATGGGGTTCAGGATTTGAGATATCTCTCTACATCCTTTCGCATATGGGGCCAGTAGAAGTGTTTTTGAAGAACTGCCAATGTTTTCTCAATACCAAAGTGTCCAACTGTCCTACTGAAGTGTGCTTCCCATATCATCTTTTGTTGCTCTACAACTGGAACACAGATGTGTCCCATATGACAGAGGACATTATCTTGCAAATAGAAATCAAAAACATGTGTACCTTTTTGAAGTGCTTGATATGTAGCAGCAAAGGTAGGATCTGCTTCATACAGGGTACCCCAAGTGGCAGTCTCATGTCCGCACAGGTCCAAAACTATTGTGAGTGCAGTAATTGGTGGGCGGCTCAGACAATCTGCAGCTGTATTTGAGCTCCCCTTTTTGTTTTTGATTATCAAGTGGAATTGCTGAAGATATGTGGCCCACTTCTGATGCCTCTCATTTCGGAGCTTGCTTTGTGTCTGGATGAATTCCAATGGTTTGTGGTCAGTGTGAATGACCATTTCTTTTCCCAAGATGTAGTGTTTCCATTATTTGTAGGCTTGCACAATGGCATAGAACTCGTTATCATATGTTGGATATTTCCTGACTGTATCAGTGAAAGTTTCACTGTGATATGCAACATGATGGCCATGTTGCATGATGACAGCTCCCATGGCATATTCAGACGCATCTGTCATCAACTCAAAAGGTTGATGCAAATTTGGCAAGGCAAGAACAGGGGCTGAGCAGAGTTTGTTCTTCAAATTCTCAAATGCCCTTTGCTGTATTTCACCCCACTGAAATGTAGCTTTTGCTCCTCCTTTAGTCACTTGGGTTAGTGACCAAGCAACATGTGAAAATCCAAGAACAAACCTGCGCTAGAAATTTGCAAGACCCAAAAAGCTACGAAGCTCTGTGAGGGTCCTTGGTGTGGGCCATTCTCGAATAACCTGAATCTTTTTTGGATCAACATGGACCCCTTCTGCATTCACAACATACCCGAGGTACTAAATTGTTGTCATCCCGAATGTGCATTTGTCAAGATTTGCATACAACTTGTGCTCCCGAAGAGTTTGAAGCACCTTACGAACATGTTGCAAATGTTCTTCCCATGTTCTGCTATAGATGAGTATGTCATCTAAGTAGACAACCAAAAATGAGTTGGTGAAGGGTCGTAGGATGTCATCCATCATCCTCATGAAGGTTGCAGGTGCATTAGTTAAGCCAAAAGGCATAACCAACCATTTAAAGAGCCCCTCCTTAGATTTGAATGCAGTCTTCCAGACATCAGTGGGATCGATGGGAATTTGGTGATAACTAGATTTGAGATCAATTTTGGTGAAGAACTTCGCACCACGGAGCTGGTCCAGTAGGTCATCAATCCTAGGGAGAGGATAGCGATTCTTCACATAGATTTTATTCAGGGCTCGATAGTCAATACAAAGCCTCCATGTTCCATGTTTCTTCGGTGCCAAGACAATTGGGCTACCACAAGGTGAAGAGCTTGGCCTGATGTGACCCTTTTGGATCAATTCTTGAATTTGTCTTTTTATCTCATCATTCTCCAAAACTGATCTGCGATACACAGGACTGTTAGGCAAAGGTGATCCTGGGATCAAATCGATAGAATGTTTTACCTAAAAATGTAGTTGAACTCCTGTAGGTGACTTGAATAAGTCATCATATTCTCCTGTGATGCGTCCTATCTACTTCTGTTGTTGTGTTGATTGTGTAGTCAGGACTGCAACATCGGCCTTCGTGGATTTCTGCGGCTTGACCACCATGAGGAAAAATTGCTTTGTTTTCTCCACCAATCTCTTACATTGCTTCGCACTGATCAGGGAGACAGATGTGGGAGGTGGTACCTCTGGTACCCTATAGTGCCATTTTCCAAGGGTGAGAGTAATCCTTCAGGTTCGTGATTCATAGATGCCATGTCGCTCATACATGAATGGCTGACCAAGGAGTACATCACAAACATCTAGATTGAATACATCACACAAGACTTCATCTTGGAATGGTTTTATGGCATATGAAAGAAGACACTGATGGGTGACACGGAGGTCTCTCCCTGGGCTTAACCATCCAATACTATAGGGCTTTGGATGAGGCTTCATAGATAGATTTAGACTTTTCACAACTTTAGCAGAGATTAAATTCTTTTGACTCCCACTATCAAGAATGAAATGTAAAGGCGTACCTTTTACCCATAGTTTGGAGTGGAACAATCTTTCCTTGTCATCTGGTCTTTCTCCACGGTTCTGTGATGAAGCGACAATGGTGTCCGGCTCAGCATCTACAATTTCTTCTTCGTCCTCTTCGACTGTGGGTTGTGTATGAGGCAGATTAGTGGACGTTGAGTATTGTGACTCAGAAAGCAATGACTTGATGGCCCGACATTCTTCTTTGGAGTGAGTCCCAGTTTTGTGGTAATCACACCATTTTCCAGCCTTCCCTTTCTGGGATTTCTTATCCTGAAACTCCTTTTGCTTCCAATTTGGGCCTCATGTTTGACCTTCCTTATCACTTTTCCATTTTGAGGGTTGACTCTTCGTATTCTTTTTGCCATTCTTCTGTTCAATCTTCACTGCAAATTTGTATGCCTCACCGAGGGTTTCCAAATTGAAGAGTTCCATTTCCCCCCGTATGTACCATTGTAGTCCACCACGATATTTGAGAGTCTTATGTTTCTCACTTTCTTGAATGCCCAACCTTGCAGACAAAGAATGAAAAGTGTCTGTGTAATCTTGAACAGATTGGTCCTTACCTTGGCGAAGTTGTTGCCACTGTATGTAGAGATCATCATATGCTCCGATGGGATAGTACTCTTCTTTCACTGCTTCTATAAAATCATCCCAGGTAGGTTCCGCCTCAAGGCCAATGTCATCTGTGCTGAACCTCTTTTTGCACACTTCCCACCAATTTTTCACAAGCAATGTTGATTTCAAAAGAGCAAAAGTAATCTTTTCTCCATCGGTAAACTTATTTACAGAGAAGTAGGAAGACAGTTGATCTAACCAATTTTCTACTGCATCAGCATTGATTTTACCTTCAAATGTAGGAATATCAAAATTTACCTGGACCTTGAAGGGTGTTGGGGCACTGAAAGGTCGTTCCCTGGATGAGGAGCCAGGAAGTGGAGCCGCGGAGCCAGGATTTCCCATCGGAAGTGTTTGAAGAATTTGGGAAAATTGTTGTAGCATCTGTGCTTGTTGCCGTTGGAGGGCCTCATTCACCATTTCCTTAAAAGGATCAGATGTCTCGGTGTCGTCCACCATTTGAGGTCATCTGGAGCAAACAAGTGGAAAATTTGGAAGCTCAGTTGTTTCCCACCCAAGCTTCTTATAGCCTGACCTCGTCCTCAGGATCATACACTCTCAAGACAAACCGCTCTGATACCACTGATCCAAAACTCAGAAGTTTTGGTTGATAAATATCACAATAACATAGAAATAACACAATAACAATGAATTCTCTGGGAAGAGATGTTGTATTACTCAAAATCGCAATACAAATATATGCTTATCTCTGGGAAGAGATGTCTGTCTTCACATTTCGGGTTACCTCTTATTTTATACACAATTTGAAAGCATGGGAAGGATGTGGAAGGTCACCAATCTTGAGGGAGATGAAGTGGTATGACTTCCAATATTTAAAACAATACATAATTCGAGGAATTACTATTTTTAGAAACTTACTATTTTTAGACAGCACTATTAAAATTGAAATTTGAGGCACTTCCGTTGGGTTTTCGGGGGTCAAACTTCATTGAGCAAAGCTCATGCCATTTCACGACGTTCCCCTCATTCTTATCTTTCCAACGGTTCAAACGGCGAGTCAATTGGAGCTACGGTGCAAAAGTTATGGCTCCCAGAAGTTCCGTCATCAATTGGGGTGGAACTGTCACCCGAATTGTCGCCTAAATTGATGCCTGGATCATTTTGTCAAAATTTTACATAATTTTAAAGTGTCAGTTTTTATTAGTAATTTTGTGATTAATAAAGGTCTTTCTACCTATGCCATAATTTGTGTCAATATGTATCTCTTAAATCTACTCCTCTGAATGATATGTCTATGCTCTTATTTTAGTATTTGGAATGTAGAAATGCATTATGAATATCTTATATTAAGATGATTTAAGTGCAGGAAATTTGGTCACAATATGGGGAAGTGTGGAGAAAAAACCAAACTTAAAATGTGGAGGTATAAATCCTTGTGCCAAAATCAACACAACATGTCAGGCATTGGATTCCTAAAGTTACATCTCTTGAGAAGTGGAAAGATTTACACTAGTAGAATCATGGGAATTTATTTAGAAAATGATGTCAAGGTATTCCCTTAAAGGAAGGAAAATATCAAGATAAGGCTAAAGTAGTATCGATTGGGTAGAGAGGAGGTTTCTCCTCTGAGTAATTGTGCCTCTCCTTCCATGGTAAGTATTAATGATCTTATTTAACAAGATAAGATTTTGGGTTTTGAATAAGTTATGACTAAGTCCCTATGTCTTGTATATATCAGGGAGGGGATTTATCCTTAGGGGTATAAGTCATAGCTATAAATAAATATGGAAAACCATAAGACTACAACAATGGTCAAAAAAATTATTCCCTCTCAAAACCCTAGGATTGGGAAAGCCTCAATTTAAGGTAAATTAGTGTTCTTGTGCATGAATTTTGAGCTCTATGATTAAAGTTATGCTATTCAATCAGCTCAAATATCATAATACATAATAGGAAGGATTTATAAAAAAAATAGAATGATATAAAAACTTACAAAATTCCTTTTTTTATGTTACCTCCTTCCAAGATTTTGCAAATGATCAAGTGATTGCATGTAGACTCAGATCTTTGAATTGGATGCTTGATCAAAGGATTTTTGATGATGAATTCAATGGATAATTGGATATGAATTTGTTATGGCTTCATGAGATTCCTTAGTTAGTTAAATAGACATGGATTCCCTACAAGCTTTCTAGTTGGTTTGAGGGTGGAGGGAGAGCTTATTTTTATATGCAAGTGGAGGGAGTATCAATGGTCCAAATTCAAACTTGGGTCATTGATATCTAAGTCTATGAAATTTCCATGGAATTTTTAATTCCATGAAAATCTCTAGAATTAGGGAATTCTAGAGAGGGGGGTAGTTTGGAGAGAGTTCTAAATCTAGAGAATTATATAACTCTCTCTAGAAGTTAATGATGATTAAAATAGGGTTAGGTGGGGATTAGAGAAATATTAGGTGACACAAGGATGTAGGGAAGGCTAGGGTGTAGGTTAGTAGGTGGGTAGATGGGGTTATGTAAATTTAAAATTCCCATATAATAGATAACTAGGATTAGATTAGGATAATGGGATATGAGGAGAAATTAATAAAGAGATGGGATGTGATAAGATTAGTGAATGAAGGAATATTGGAGGGGTATATTGGATAAATGGCTAGGAAGGGGAATTAATTAACGAGGTAAAATAGGTTAAGTAAAATTAGTGTAGACTAATAGGAATATTAGTCGACTATAATAGAGCAAGCAATTTTAGGTGTATATAGTTCTTAAGGAGAATTCCTTAAATAGTAAGGATGGATAGAATCCTCCATTGCATTAAGTAAGTTTCCCAGAATGGGTAGCAGGATCATGAGTTTGGTTGCAATGAGATCTCACCCTAATAATAAAACCAAACTAACTAGAGGAAGGAAACTCATTTCAATAAAAATTCAAAAGGAGGCTTAAGTTGTACTTGAATCCAATATTTATAAGACCATAGAGGTTTTTATCTTAGGTGGTAGGGAGAAATCTTACACAAGAATCCTAGAAAATATTTAATTGGAATGTTAGAGGATTGAATTCCTTTAACAAATTCCACTTGGTTAAGTGGCTTGTAAATGATATAAGGTCATATATTATATTACTATTGGAAACTAAGGTAGATAAATAATGTTTGGAAAATTTTATCGAAATTATTTGGAAATTTATGAATTGAAGGTACAAAATGCTCAAGATAGTGTAAGGGGAGTTGTAGTTTATGGAATCCCTTTGTGGTTAAAGGGACTATGATCTCACATGCCCCTACTGGGATTAATATCTTTTTTTAGATATGAAAATTTAACATGGATTTTAATTATGTCAAACATGTATGGACCAATATATAATGTGGAAAATAAAGAGAGTTTAAGGTTTCTATAATGTTTTCAAAACGCACATGATGAAATCAAGTGGATTATTGGCAGTGACTTCAATGCAATTTTGAATGTTAAAGGAAAAATGGGTGGTAAGTCAATCCTTCCATCCAATGTAATTTATTTTGATGATTATTTTTTATATGTGCTTTGATTGATGTTGAACGAAGACAAGG
Source organism: Torreya grandis (assembly GCA_037957365.1). NCBI lineage: Eukaryota > Viridiplantae > Streptophyta > Pinopsida > Cupressales > Taxaceae > Torreya > Torreya grandis. The sequence continues at coordinate 652,401 of JARHVA010006704.1, read as the reverse complement.
TAGTTTCACCTAGTCTAATAGAAGACATGGTCTTCAAGCATTTTTTGAGAGGCTAGATAGATTTATGCTTGATTGGGAATGGGAGATAGAAAATGTCAGGATTTCCTTTGAAATTATACTATTTTTTGGATTTTATCATTTTCCTATTGAGCTAGATCTAGTGACATATAATAATATGGAAAATTTTCCATTTGAGTTAGAGTTTATATGGTCTTTAGACCCTTCCTTTGAGGAAAATCTCAAAATGTGGTGGACCACAAAGGAAAGAAGATATGAAAGACTCATAGTGTCTTAAAATTTGTATAATATCAAGGTGAAGGTGAAGGTGAAAAAATGGAATAAAGAATGGAAATGTCTTCCATAAAAATGAGGCCATCTCAAGTGATTTGAGAGTGGTTTAATGGAGGATCATGGAAGGGGGAGTAAATGAAGGGTTTTTAAGAAGAGTAAAAGAGTTAAACACATATCTTCAACAACTGTTGAGGATGGAGGAGACCTTCTAGAAATATAAATCTAGAGTGAATTGGTTCAATAAAGGTGACAATTTAGCAAAAAATTTCCATATATCGATAGTAGTTATAAGGACTGGAAATATAATTAACGAGATCACATTTTCAAGTGGGGGGTGGTTAAAAAGAAAAAGTAAATCAAAGAAATTACAATCAAGTGTTTTCAAAACCTAATAGATGTAAAGGAACTTGATAAGATGCTTATCCAAAAATATTTAGTAAATAATTTTTTAGGGTTCTTAATAATGATATGCTCATGTGTCAAATCTTGGAATAGGAAACCTTTCAGGCGGTATATTCAATGGGGAAGGACAAGACCCCAATCTCAGATGGGTTTTAGGTCAACTTATTTATAAAAAAATGGAATATTATGGGTAAGGATGTATGGGAAGCCTTGGAAGAAAGTGAAATAAAGAAATGCAACCTTTAAATTATAATCCCCAAAAAAGAAGAGTGTGAATTATTTTGATCCTACCAACCCATTGCACTTTTAACGCCATATACAAGATATAAGGCTGAAAAAGTTTCTCAAACCTCTAATTTTAAAATGGTAAAGTGGGTTTGTAGTGAGGAAATAAACCTTGGATAGTATTATAACTGCACATGATACCATTCATTAAATTTTCCTCAAGAATAAATATAGTATGCTCATTAAAGTATATATGAATAAAGCTTATGACATGGGTAACTAGAGTTATCTTCTCAACATCTTCATGAAGTTTGGTTTATCAGAGGATTGGATAAAATTGATTTATCATTGCATTTTGACTCCATTTTTTGGTTCTCATTAATGATATTTCCCTCTAATTTTTTTCCCACCTCTCAAGAGCTTAAAAAATGGGATCCCAACTCACTCTTTTTTTTAATTTTATTGGTTAAATCCCTTGGTACGTCAATAAATAAGGATTTAAGGAAAGGAATATTATAAGGATTAAATGGTTCCTCTATGATTGGACTTGTGTCTCATATTCAATTTGTAGATGATATTATCATTATGGGAGATTAATTTGAGGAAGAAACATGAAAAATCAAAAAAATCTTTGATAGATATGAATTGCCTACCAGGCAAAACATAAATACTAGAAATTCCAAGCCATACTTTCTCAATGTCATATGAAGCTATAGATAAGAATATATAAAATATTAAGGTTTTCAATTGATGGTATTCACAAATCGTATCTAGGGATGATTTTCATTGAGGTAGAGCTACTCATGAGGGATGGAAACTAGTTTTAGAGAGTGTCCAAAGGAAAATTTAATTCTATAAAGGTAATTATATTTCCTATGCTAGTAGAGTTTAATAAATCGAAGCCTCCCTCCAAGCCATCCCAAATTATAACATGTATCTCTTAGAAATTCCAAGTACTGTGGTAAAAGATATAAATAGTTTAAAAATGAATTTCTTTTAGAACATATATAAATAATTAAAAAATATAAATCAGTGTCTTGGGATAAAATTTATGCCCTAAAGCATGTTGGTAGTTTGGACTTGAGGGGTGTAAGTAAATGAGTCAAGCCTTGGGTATTAGTGTAGGTTTTTATTCCATTTAATATTTTTTCCATGCACACATTGTTTAACTTGTTTAGGTGTTATTATAGGTCATTAGGGAATATAATCCTACATTCATGAGGATGTGTGGTCATGTCTATCTTCCACCTATATATGTACCTTTCCTAAATCTATTTTGGCTAATTATACTAATGCTAATAATTAAATATTTTAATTATTTGAGACAAGCTTCTTCTGGCTCATGTTTGATTTCACTTATACAACATGTATCTCTTTTGCATGATTTATTTTTACATATTATAGAGATTTGTGATTCATGTTTACTAAGACCTCGATCCTCAATTTTGGCCTAATATGACATGGTATCGGTGCTAGTTTTATAGTAATCAAATGTGAAAGCTCATATTGTGAAATCTTTAGTTTTAGCTTTCATGCCATAGATATACCATTTGTTGACCTAGCATATTGAATATTCACCATTTTCTTATATTTTTACTCTTCTTCTAGAGTCATTGGTTGATCCAGATTTAGGAAAAGAATAAGGGAAAAGGTGTATTTTCTTGATCATCTTTCATCTGATATATTTTCATTGAAAATAACTTGAACCATTAGGTTTATAAGGTGTAAAAATCCTAGAACCAACTTTAAACATGACCTAATTTTGTGATAGTCAATTTTGGCCATTTTTTAAGGGTTTAAAGGCATTTTCATAGATTCTATGTAAAATCGTACCACTAACTCTTTCAAGGAAAAACCATTTCTAGACTTCTATATGTTTATTGAGAAACTTGGTGGGTCATTTTTGGACAAAGTAGAGTCATACTAAATCTAAATATTTTGTACTTGGTAGGATTCTTGTACCTACTTGCAACTCCATCAGAGAAGAGGAAGAGGTAATAAAAGCTTAGCTACCGATAAGTACAAGAGTAGATTAAAAATCATATTCTCACATCTCCATTTACACTATCTTGGTGCAATATCATCATTTTTATGTTGTGTCCCTTTGTACTAGTACCTCAACTAGCCTAATACGACCTAGATTATAGCCCATGTTACATTTGTGAGCTCTACCTTCCCATTGCAATCTCACTCATTTTTTTAAAATATCACCTTGATGGTCCTTTCTCCCTGATAAAATAGTGGTTTATCCCATAAGAATAACCTTACCTTAAATAAATTTGAACTAGGTTGGTAAAGCTTTTGAAAGCCTATTTAGTGATGTAGCTTCTAAAAACTTCATTAATTTATTGTGAGTCAAATATTGCCTCTTCCAATTAAAATAAATTTGTATTTGAGAGATATTACAAATATCTTGACACTATGTTGCATCTTGATGCTGATTTTAAATTTCAATAAGAGATTTAAAATTTTAAACAACCCCATGTATTTTACCCATTTTGTATGTTCCTTTACACTTTTAATTAGATGGCTTGAGATCCTCATAGCAGTTCTTAATCTAACAAAATGATACATTTCTCAAATGTGATATTAACAATTTTTCTTAAAATATCTCACATCATTGGATCTAAAAAAACAATTGCTTTAAGGGGCTTTTGAATTTTCAAAATAGTTCATGTTGTTGGATCTTAAGAATTCAATTCCATGAGGGGATTAATTTTTTTCCTTATCCTATTTTTTCCCATTTAAAATATTTCGAATGCATAATTCTGGGCTCTACCATTTCTTCCTCAACAAATGGCAATACTTATTCTTAATGTAGATATGATGATGTGAGATGTTCCTTCTTTCATCAAAGTAGGTCATAATTTCTAAGTATCATTTTTAATTTTCAATGCTTTAAGGGCCTCACCCTATACAAATTTTAAGCTTGGGTTTAATACCCTAAATCTAATAGTAGGAGATTAGCACTGGAATCCTTAATTTGATAGTGTGAGGGGTTTTTCCTTGACATCATTGAATTTTATTAAATTAGATATGTCATCAAATATTCAAAGATAAAATGGCCTTATATATCTACTCAACTTTGAGACAACTCATGTCATCAATCTTACATAGATTGGATGACATGGGTTATCCACTAGAAAGATTTGAAATTAGTAATGACTTTTGAAATTTAGCAAGGAAAAAATACTAAGGCTTATTAGAGGACATGCTTAGCTTATTATTGATTACATAACGCACTTATTAAATTGAATTATAAAGAGCATGAGCATGTTGATCCTTTGTTGCATTTATTCATCTTCTTTTGATATTTTCTACTCTTTAGGAATCCTATGACTATTATAGAAACTAAATTATTTATAAAGATAGCTCAAATACTCTCATAGGCAATAAATGAATAATTTAGTTAGCATTTTAAAGACTCATAGGGGAAGCTTACCTATTAAGATTTATTATTATTATTATTATTATTATTATTATTATTATTATTATTATTATTATTATTATTATTATTATTATTATTATTATTATTATGCATGATGTTATATTCATCAGGTTAGGAGTCAACATGAAAACTTAGAAAGCTTAAAAACCCTCTAAAGCTTCTTATTTAAAAATAATTTGTACTTTATAGAGGTTTAGAGAGCGTGCAAACCTTTGAATATTTTTTCATGAAAAAATAGATACATTTAATTTCGTTTGTCCTCTTGTATACTCTTCCTCTCTATTTATTTTATAATAAGTTATTCTCGAGTTTAATGAAACCCTTATCTACAATAATTTATTCTTCCTCAATTAATGTGCCTCTATATATTTTAGTCACATCAAAAAATTTACGTATATTAAGATCAATCAAAATAAACACATCAAATATATAAGAGAACATGTTTTTAATTCATTTATTATAAAAAAGACATTTAGCATTATTTCTCACTCCTCATGATTTCACTGATATCCTTTTTTTATTTTTGTAACCACCTGAATTATTAATATCACTTAAATGGAAATATCCTTAAAATAGTGCACACATGTTGTTCCTTAAATAAATAATAGAGCCTATGGCATTTATTATCATCTCAAAATTCCTTGCTCATTTTTATCATTCTTTCTTCAGTCTTTTACTTTCAAAATGGCCTCCTCCAACTTGTTCTCTGGGATATTGTGCTTTTTATTTTGACTTGAAGGTGTCGAAAAAAATTTCATTCATTGTATACTAGTGAGCATGGGCATAAATAGCATTAGATTTATTGGGTAGAGTCCTATAGCCATCGAGGGAGATTTTATCACTTACTTTTCCATGATTTGACACATGCTTTCCACCTATCAATTAGTGATATACCATTTTATTCCCTTCAATTCCCTTCCTCCAATTCATGAATTGAAATTCTCTAGTTGTTTCACCAACATACATCCTTCTTCTAAACATCCTCAAGGAAGTAACCTCTATGCTTCCTAATGATCTTGAAGTTATGTTTTTGGTATTAGGATCTAATTTTCCACTTCTAGTGCCCACGGCCCCTGCACCATTTGATCCAATTATTTCTTGTGATTTTTTTGTGGTTACCATTAGGGTGCTTTTTGAGCTATGCCTTCATTTCTACCTAAGACTTGGGCCTCACAAGGAATCATAGAAGGGAAAAGAAAATATACTTAGAATTATAGATTATAAAATAAATTTTTGTATCAAGCTATGTATATATTTCTCAACTATATATAGGTAATTTTGTGAATCTAAATGATAAGGGCCCCTATGGACACCCTCTATTTTATTTACAATATGTGTTTGTGCTCTAACGATTTTAATTTTATATTATGTACTTATTTTTAATTTTTAAAATTATAAGAAAACTAAATAATGCTAAAATCAAAACTAGTTACAAATTTTTTCATAATATTAAATACACTTATGTAAAGTGATGTTAGGCATATTATGATGCTAAAATAAAAATCCTAATCCAAAAAATATGAAGAGACAACTAAACAAACCTATTGACTGGTTTAGGAAAAGTATTTACCTTTCTTAACTATTCTCAAAGATTGAATCAATGATAAATTAGCTAAAGTAGGAAATAAACATTGCAAAAAAAATATAAGGCTCTTACCTCATTTATCCTTTGTCATAAATATGTCTCTATAATTCAGATATGGAAACATGCAACCAATGCCACCAAAATGATCACCTAAAAATATGAAAATGATTTGAGTAGTTTGCCATGAACATTTTTACAATCATAGCCAAAAATGTATAGTCTTCGAACAAGCACTCCAAATTCAATGGAAATATCTAGAATTATTTGTGTAAGAGTCACCTTCTACCTTTTACTGGTGTAGAATTTTGTCCCACTATGTTTTATCTACATGGTCTATTTTAGGTTGCTTACATTATTATAGGTCATTAGTGAAAGTTTATCCCATATGAATGAGGATGTTGGGAAATGTCTAACTGTCACCTATAAATGTACCTTTCCTATTGATTTTATGGCTAATGCAAGTATTATTTATACAACTTATCTTTGGTGAGACAAGTTTCTTTATCTTGAGGGTTTTAAGAATTTATGCAGGTTCTCCATACAGGTTCACCATGCAAGATTTATTGTTCAATTGATCTTGGTGTCATCTGACATGGTATCAAAGCCATTTTGATAGTCATTTGCTATTAAAATATTGGTGGGATCTATTTATTACATTCTTGTTATTTTATTGATTTTAATTTTCAAGGGTTTGGTGGGGTTTCTCAAAAATGCATGCAAATCTTTATAGTCAATGTCTCTAACTGAAAAATAGACAATGTTATTGGATTCAAAGGCTACCAAAACCCTAGGATTGGCTATAAACATGACCTGGTTTTGTGACAATTATTTTTAGCCATTTTTAGAGGTTTTCAAGTAGTTTTCTTACCTTTACACATTTTTGTACCGCCTAAGTCTTCAATCAAAAAATGGTTTATGGGTTTTTCTAGGTTTTGTAGATTACCAAATGGGTTTTTACCAATTTTTTAAAAGGAAAAATTGATTTCCATAGATCTAAGTTCTTCTTATAGGCTTTTTGGCCATTTTTGGTTGGTTTAGGAAACTTTTCTACGAAATTTGGGACTTAGAAGAATTTTTGGCTTTTCCAAGCCATCCTTTACATGACAATATAGGCCATAAGTGTGCATGTGTTTTCATGCCTTCACAGGCTCAAAGGTCCATCAGTTAGATCCTCCACTACATGATGATACATGTTTTTCACCTTTACAAAGCTCAAGGGCCATCAACTCAACCTTGACAAAATCAAATGTGAAACCATGGAATCCACATCGCATGCCTTTGTGGGGCCCAAGGCCCATTAGCTAGACCATTGATGATTTGCACTCTGTGTTTTGCATCTCCGTAGGGTCTAATGACCTAACCATCAAATTTATAATGATGTGAATCAATCCATCGCATGTCTATGCTTCCATGGGTCCATAGGTCCAAAAGACATCCTCCCAACATGCATAGATGTGACTCCACTCTCAAACATATTTAAAGTCCATCAAGGCATCAATTTTAAGGCCAAAGACTCCTTATGATGTGTGTGTAACTATAAAAATTAAGATAGGTGTATGTGACACTATTCATTAGCAAAAGGGGGACATTTTAGGAGTGACATCACTTCCCAAGTCACATCATAGCGTAAAGTGACATCATAAAATGGGATATCCCTCACCCTACCCCTTAGCCCTTAGTCATATGGTGTGGTTACATGAGGCAAGCACCCAACTTATCCCTTAGCCCTTGGTCACATGTATATTAAGCCCATGGTCACTTCCAACCCAAAAATAATTAAGTTTTTCTCAATAGAGGCTTAAATTTTTATTTTTAAAGTTGATGCATAAAATTTCTTTGGGGAAGTTGATCAAAAAGTTTCCAACACTATTGAAAGATCCCAATGTCCCTCTAGTTCCTTGTACTTATGCACTTAATACTCAAGATGCATTCTTGATTGTGCATGATGTTTATAAGATCATGCTTATATATGAAACATTATGGGGGGTCACAAATGATATTTTTTAGGGGGTATTAAATGGTGTTGTGTATTCTTTGGTGTCTCTTTTGCACATTCTCTTTTTCTACATTATGTTGATTCCTATACTTACTACTCACTTGGATGCATTATCATTTGTGCCTGATGTCTTCTTCATGAGAATGTCTTGTTATTAATGGTCATTTCAATTTTTTTGTGTGGTTGTGCACTTCTATGATGAGGAGAGTTGATTCTATACTAGTGGTTCTTCTTGGAAAGACCAACTATGCTTCTTGGTGTTCTTATATGGAACACTTGCTCATGAGAAAGAATCATACTCCATTCTTATATGGATAGATTCCTACCCCTTCTAACTCAAGTCAATTTAATAAATGGTCTAACACTTATGACAAGGTTTTTAGCACCTTACTATTACATGTTTCCATAGATATTTGTTTCCATGTGGAACATACAATGTGTCCCTGTATTGTTTGGAGCATCCTACAATCTCTTTTTAGAGATCCAACTAAGATTTAGATCACACCTCCTCCTCCACTTCTTATCATCTCACTAGAGACTATTGTACTCTCTCCTCCTATTTCCTATGATGACACATGCATGGTGGACAGTTCTCTTCCTTTTTTTAAGACACCAATATAGGATGAGATTTTACCTGACCTCAATTATCCTAATATAGATTCTGGTTCTATCCCTATTATAAATGTTACTCTTCTAGAGCATTCATAGATTGGTACTTTAGAGGACTCTATTATTTCTAGTGAGAGTACACCTTGTGATAGCAATGAAGACTCTTAGTTGTAGATCCATGTGATTCATTTGTAGTCTTTTCTTTAGATTCAAGGGTTTTTGAGCCATGTTCTCCACTTCACATGGATATTCCTTCAATGAATGTTTCATGCCATTATTCTTCATCAGACTCACCTTTACTTGATGACACTTATGATCTTGAGCATATCTCTATGATTGAGGACTCTTCTTCTGGAACATACAACTACAGTGGTGATGGGAACACACCTTCACCATCTCCTTATCACCTTATAGATATTGATGAGTTATTTCCTAATCAACCCATTTTTGGTTCACTTATAACATTATAGGGTGTTGGTATATTGATTCAAGACTCATTAGATATTGGGCAATTTATTCCATAGGTACATGGCATTCTATAGTCCTTTGTTGCCACGGCTCTTGTTATACCATCATTGCATAGAGAAGTTGGCCCTCTTGCTATGAATTATGAGAATAATTCCTTGGTTGAATTTATATTAGGCATTTGGTGGACCCATTCACTATTCTAGGTAGATCTACTCTTCATTGCACCTACATATGATAGGTTCACTTTAGTGGCATTACATTCAGTTCTTGTGCATGATATTACTAGACCTATGCCACACTTTTATTTTGGACCCTATTCATAGTGTTTTGTGTTGTTGCCTCCTTCATCTTCCACTATGGAATGGGCAAAATTCTAGTACACCATTTGTATTATTTATTTGGCATAGGGAAGAAACATTATTTGGTGCAGATGGAGCTTATTTAATCTTTAGGTAGAGGATATCATCAGTGACATTCATCATTTTGTAATCTCTAATCAAGGTAGCTTTAGCATCTTCTATGGGTAATTCTTAGGTATCTTCCCTCTATGTGTTTTTTTACTCTTACTTTTGGATGCATTCACGATTTTTCCTGATGTCCTAGAGCATGCACTATTTATCACTTTGCTCTCTTTTGGGGAGGAGTTTTATTCCTATGGATTTTCTCCTTTTCCCCCTCTTTATGAGAGTTGAATTATGCTTGGGTACCTCATCAGGATTCATTGTCAGGACCTAATTCTTCTACCCACCTAAGCTATGCTTAAATATGGGTGTTGGTGTAGACATTGTCTCACTGTGTTTTGTCTACACAATCTATTTTAGCTTGTTTAGGTTATTTTGGATCATTAGTGAATTTTTTTCCCACATGCATGAGGATGTTGGGAATTGTCTAACTTTCACCTATAAATTTAGCTTTCCTATTGCTTTTATGGCTAATGTAAATACTCTTTATACAACTCCTCTTTGGTGAGATAAGTTTCTTCCTCTTGAGGGTTTTAAGATTTTATACAGTTTCTCCAAATAGGTTCACCATGTAAACTTCATTGTTCAGTTGATATTGGCATCATTTGACAACTTTTACATTTCCTAAAAAAAATTTAATTTTAATTAGTTTAATTTGTTTGATTATAATGCAAAGTAAAATAAATTAGTGTTTTTTTCTAGAATATTTTTCCTATTATTTTGGTCCCTAGGATTAGAACCAATATGTATATAAATATAAATTATATAACATAAATAATTTTAAATTATGTGATAAAATTGATCCATTATAAAATTATATCTAAGACAATGATAAGTTATTTAATTATTATTTTTCTAATTAAATAAACAACACTTTTCTATATATAAGTGACTTGGAATTCAAATTTGACAATCTTGGTGTCCATAATGACTTCAAAAAATGAGGACCTAAAAGGGGGAAGGGGAGATCAGTGTACCTAATTTAATGGGAACCTAATGGACATGAGAATCCTAAGATAAGATAAGGGATGAAGATTTGGAAATCTAGAAGTTGATAATAGGACCAATATCACCATATTTGGAAAAAAAATATCTATACATAGGAAAATTCACTAACACTATAAAATACTTCTAAATAAATATAATGGGGCCATTTTTGGATGAATACACAATGCCCACATTTAAGGTTCATGTTAAACCAAAAATTAATTAATTTAGGCATATACTTAAAATTAGATAGACACATAAAAGGATATTGCATATCTAAGTCACTATGTGTTAAGCCACTAAGTCGTATAACTTGAAAAACCACTTATATTTCCTACACAAATATAGGTAAGTGAAAAAATAGTATTTATATATTAGAACTCATATGTTTCCATCATATTATCAAAGGAGATTTTTAAAATGGAGTGGAGTTACAACCATGTATTTCATCAAGAAAATGAACCTCCATGTCTAAAACAAATCTTGGTCATTTAATAATATGGGAATTAAAGTTAGAACATTTTAGTCATTATATGGTAGGCGTCTAATTTTTAATATTATTCATATGATAATAAACATACCCCTTTGGTCCTTATATGCAGTTAAATTCTCTTAGTTTCATCATACCCTCAAAGAAATTATGGCCTTAAAAATATAATGAATAGTATATATGTACCCTTTTTTAGATTTACAATGAAAGGCTTTTGAAAATAATGTCTCAAAATAAAATAGATGTAACATTGAAAGATAACCGACATATGATCAAATAAAATAGTATGTAAAGATATTACATTTAAGGAACATACACCAAATATGTTTCTCCTCAAGTGAGCTCCATATATTTTCAAAGTTATAATAATTGTAACATGAATAATCATAACAAGATATATCATTAAATTTATCATATAAATGAGTCCTTAACTGAGATAGATACAATAATGAAGATCAAAATAAAGATAAATATATTATTTCCAAAATAATTATGCATGATAAGGATTATAGAAACATTGCAGGTATAAACATAATAACCATGATCATGATAAGGATCATAGAAATAAAACATAAAATATAATCACAATGACAAGTAAAATAACAAGAACTTAATCACATTAGGTGCACATAAGAAACACATTTGTAACACAATATCATTAGAAACATAATCATATCAATCACATAAGACATTAGGAATATAACTATATCAAGTAAAAAATAATGATAAATATGATACAAACACATAAGCTAATGAATGCGACAATGATCATAGAAACATAGCAAACACATGGACACATAAGCACACTGAATATATCAAGAATATAATAACATGCATTATAGATATCATGCTAAAATAATACTTGGAAACATAAATCATATATATGGAGGAGTGTCCTTCATAAGAGTACATTTCCCCCCTATATTTCCCCTAATTAAGCATGAAATATCATGTCATGGAAGAGGTATTTAGATATATGATGTTGATCAATGATATTATAATATTTTCCTTCCAAAATAAAAATGTAATATTCCTCATAATAAAGGGATAATGTATCTCCTTTTGCCCCATTATTAATTATAATAATGAACACATGACTTAATAAATATTATATATTTAAGATACAGAACACATCAAGATTATATGTGGAAAAGAAAAAAAATGTGCTTCTATCTATATGTAAGTGTCTACTCAAATAAACTCATAAAATAGAAAATCATTCAAATAATAAAAAAAAATATTCATAATAAATAAATGGAAAAATAAAGTGACTGCATAACACAACTCAATATCAGTAAAGATATCTAAAATAAAATTATGAATAATTAAATTTTATATAATTTCTATCCATGAACATAAGATAAAGCCATTTGAAAAGTAATTGAGGCCCAAAAAAGGGAAATATATAATCAACATTTACAAACATGAAGAATTCACATAAGGGTAGAAGGGATAAATAAAATTTGAAGAATATCAAATCATATTTAAAAAACTATGTAACAAGAAAAAAATGACAAAATGACACATATGGAAAATTATGAAAAAAAAATAGAAATATAAAATAACATAAGAAATCTATAATAATTTAAGAGTTAAAGAAGATTGAAAACAATTTTATAAACATTAAATAATGAAAGAGATAAATAAAATTGGAAATAAATTAAAAATATAAACAAACAAATATTCAAAATACTAAATAAGTAAAGAAATAAATAAAATTGAAAATAAATAAGAAATATAAATGATCAAAAGAATATATAAAATAATATTTACAACATTAATATAATAAATAGAAATTAGGTAATAAACATGAACATGCAATCAATATATTTAACTCACAACCAAGTCAAAGTACAATATGTGTTAGGATTTAAATAATTTATTTTTTTAGTGTTTAAGAATCAAACAATGATAATTCATACCCTAAAATGTTATCCTCTCAGAGTTCATCCCCATTTGTATTAGTCCATATAAAAATGTCACTTTCATATCCTATTGATTCTAATTTTTATTTTGATACCATGTGCACTTTCTTTAAATGGATTTATGAATTTTCAAAAATTTTGCCTTTGATAATGAATATTCGTCTTGATTTCTTACTTCTTGATTCTAATTTTAATGTCTTATTTTTATTTATCTTTTTGAAACTCCTAGTCTCTTTAAATCATAACTGCATGTCTTTCATGTCTAAATTTTATGCATTGATGCATAGTTAAAGGAATTTCTTCTATTTGATATATCTAAGGTCTCCCAAGTAATAGGTTATATGACATTATTAAGTACTGAATAAAATAAGATTTGAAATTTCTTTGAACTGAGTTGTATAGGTAAAATTATGAAACCTAAAGCTTCTTTTCCTATTTTGTCATAAACTTTGATAGCCATTTTTGTTTATGCTAAATACTTTTCACTAATATTAAGACTATAAAGAAATTTATCGATACACAAATTCAAACTTGAGATATTATCTATCATATTCCATCATTTTATTCACCATCTATAAATTCTCTTATAAAAAAGGACTATTATATGAATTATTAATTATAATTTCACTCTCATCAAGTATAATTTGAATCAAAGCTTTGCTTATTTTTTTTTCATTTGTACTTAAAAGGATCTCAATTGAATGATATCCATAGTCAAATTTCACTTTGATGCATCTTTTATTTATCTCATCAATCACATGCACATTTTAATTTTTTATTTTTCCCTTGTAACTTATAAGAAGATATGTAAAGATATTCAATATTGATTTAGAGGAAAATTTGATTGGTTCAAGCAATCATATTTGAATTTGATTTTTTGTAATGAGATTGTGAATCTTATGCTTCAATGTGATGCACTTATTTTTCTAAATTTCTTGTATGTGATTATCATAAAATTTATTTATATCATAATTTATAAGGAATATTCTTGAAATATCTAATTCTCTTATATGAATTAAAGTAATCATGTTGCACTCAAGTATTCTTTTCAAGAGTTATTGTAGACTTTCACTGACACTAGTGAATTTTCTTTACTATTTTTATTATATTAAGATATTATTCTAAGATGGTTGCTTCATGACATAGATCAAATTATTATGACTATTATTAATTATAAAATCATCTTTACTAATTTTATTCTTAAAAATTTATTTATTTAAAAAAATTGAAGCATTGGAAGAAGAAGATACATTGAAAGAATATTTAAGAAAATATGCATTTAAAATATTTATTTTAAATCTCTAAAAATATGAAAAAGATCATAAAAGGATTAATAGTAATCAAAAACAAATTTTGTTTTTAACAGTTGGTAGAAAACCATTAATAAATTTATTTTGTAATTCACTATCTAGTGACTTATATGTCATTTTCATAACCATTGTTTCAAATCTAAGTACATAATCACTAAGACTTTCATTTTTATCTTGTCTAATTGTATCCAATTTATAAAATATGATTTTTATGCCCTTATTGATTTAAATATGAGCTAAAAAAACCATCCACTAATTTTCTTAAATAATTTATGGATCCACATAAAAGATTATAAAACCAATCACTCAAGCTTAATATTTTAAGTTTCTAGTAAATAATTTATTATCATGAAAAAAATCAAAGAAAGAAGTATAAAAGACACTAATATGGTGTGAAGGATTTTTTTTCCATTAAATAATTAAAATTTTGAATTAGAAAAGCTTAGTGGAAAAGTATAGGAATGAATTTCATGTGTTGAAGGATTAAGAATAATATATTTATAAGTAACCATGTTATTTGACTTTGGCATTTCTCAAGTGATCATGGATTTTACTTTATTTTACTTAACTTCAATATTTTTTTTAATCATAATGGCCATTTATTGGAAAGGATGAAGCTTGGAGAAGGTTATTAGTGGAATATAAAGGTGAAAGAAAAGGAATGTTTTAAGATGGATGTGGGGATGGAGATTAATAGTGGATTAGGGGTGAATATTTTGGATTGAGAATGATAGGAATGTTAGGTGAAGGGTTGATATAAGTAATTGGGGATATGGTGGGATTAGCCAAAATTTGGAAATCAGAAGATTATATATATATGAGGATTAGAAGAAATTAGAGAATTAGAATTGTTTTGAGTTGGGTTAGAATTTGATTTAATTTTTTAGGGTTTTATTATATAAATATTAAGTTAGATTAAATCGTTGAGTTGTCTAAATTAGTAAAATAATATGCAATAAATAATCATTAATTTGTTATAGATTTTGATTTATTTTGACTTTTTAAAAATAGTAAATAATAGTTACAAATAGAGATGTATCTGTAAAATGACAGTCACAGAAGATTTAGGTTTTGAAAACTAGATTATGAATAGGTCTAAGTGTCATCAATAGGGTCTTTGGTTCTGATTATTCACTAGATAGTAGCGTCCCACTTGGATAGTAACACTGTGCTACTTTAGTATCCTAAAAATGGCACTAGTATCTTCTTTTCAAGACTATTCCTATTTTTTGGGAGTACTTACACATGTGTTTTTGGGTTCTGTTCCTATGCACATGAAATCTAAAACTCTATATTACGCTTGAAATATATAATTTAGTGTACAAACCCTAGTACTCCTTATAAGTATGGCATGAGATGAAAATGTGTGTTCATTAGTAGGATAGTCTAGACATCATCAACACCCCACTATGAAGCAAGTTGCCTACATACCAATGCTCTGAGGAGGGATCAAGCTCGATGTAGTTCTCCCACCTAGTGCTTGTTGCAAGTGTAAGTGAATGTTATAATGAGAGTGGTCTTGAATGCCTTGAGTGTGCTTGAGATTGAAAATATTTGAAATTTGGGCTTAGGGAATCTATAGATAGTAGTATGTAGAAGAAGGGAAAAATAAGGATCAATTACCTTGATTTTGCTTAACTTGATTCTTATTTGAATATTTTTTTTCATATATTTTCCATCTAGTGGATAGAGGTCTAATAGTCTTGTATTTATAGTGATCTATAGCTTGTGAAGATAATGAAATATACTTAGGCTGACCTTAGAAGGGGTACACATTTAAAAATATATTTGTTTGAGAGAGTTAGGGTAAATGACACTAACACCAAGTTGGGGACACTAGCGCCATGTGGCTCTAGTGTCCTTAATGTGGTATTAGTGTCCAACTGGTAGGTTATTAGGCATAATGGGTTAGGATCTAGGAATTTAGTTTTGGGAATATATTTGAGCTAACTATAGATGTTTATAGTCTGTACAATGGATATAAAAGTGTGATAAAGGCTTTAGGATATGTCTAGAGCTAAGCTAGGAATAGGATATATTAAGAAACACTCTTTGCATCTAAATAACACTTTTAGGTGATTACATTTGCCCCCCCCCTTATGATAGAAATGAAACAAAGTAAAATAATTAGTATAAAGTAAAAATGATCATACCTAGACTTACCTAGGAAGTGAATCCCATGTAGCTAAGTTTGAGTATGTGAAGTTGGGTTTGCATATGTGAAACATGATCTAAATCAATGACTTGTAATGAAACATGCAAAAATTAGTCCTTAAGAGATTATCAAAAACTAAAGACTATGTTTAATAAAGCAACTACGTAAAATTGAGTAAAGAGATAGGAAAGAGGAAGGGAATGAATACACCCCATTGGGTATATGAACCTGGAGAAAACCTATGTGTACAAGTGTACATAGTGATCAAATCATTGAATATATTACACTGAGCTAATATTTTTCTCAATCCTCATATGTGGGTGGCTCAAGAACTCAATCCAGATTTAACTCCATCATTGCCCATCCTTGCTCGATATATCATGACCTATGAATAGCTTGGATAAGACTGTAAGTGTGTTTAA
This sequence comes from Torreya grandis, assembly GCA_037957365.1. Taxonomy (NCBI): domain Eukaryota; kingdom Viridiplantae; phylum Streptophyta; class Pinopsida; order Cupressales; family Taxaceae; genus Torreya; species Torreya grandis. Next base: position 635,627 of record JARHVA010006704.1, on the reverse strand, counting down.
ACCTCTCATGTGGGTGGCTCAAGAACTCAAATAAGTTATGAATCCATCATTTCCCATCCATGTGAAGTAGATGCATCTAAAATTGAAATATGCAAAGTGATAAAAGTATCTAACTGAGTATATTTAACTATGTATGTTGGCTCTGTAGCCACTCAAGTACATTAGGTGGCTTTGGGCCACCCAAGAATGCCAACCACTATAGATAGATTAAGACATGAAATTGGTGACAACATGAATATGATAACAAGTGTATATAGAATAGAGAATGACATAGAGTTTGCCATCCCATCTTATCAACCTGTGTGTAACTAAGTATATGGAAATTATGTGCCACACACATGCCCCTAATATGATAATTTGAGTATATTGATTCTTAATTGAGTATATAATAACTATATCTATGTATCTAAACTAAATGTGGGAGTGATCATGCTACACATGATGCCCCAAATATGATAAAATGATATGAATATGAGCTGAAATGAGTGTAGTTGAGCCAAATTTGAACATAACTATCAAACCTATGACTATATCTATGCAAATTTATATTATACCTAGTGTATTTTTCTAGCTAACTTAGACTACCCTAAAGTTGGGGATACTAGACAGTAGTACCATGCAGTGGATAGTATCACCCTATGGCACTAGTGTTCTAATCTGGGTGTTAATGTCTATCTGGTCTAAAATCTAGGTGACTAAACTAATTTTTGAGTCCTTATTTTTTCTATGTCTGACCTGTGTCTGATTTTTGAAACTAGGCTTATGTGCTAAAAATAATCTATGAATAACAATGTAGGATCCTGATCTCTATGACAAACCCCTATGAATTCCCCTTCTTTGGATGGTAGTTATAGAACCTATGCATGAACTATCCTCATAATAAATAGCTCTACAAAATGTGTTATTTGGAGCATATATGATAAATATGTGATATTCCAATACAATATACAAACATAACATCAAAATGTAAAATAATCTGAACATAAGTATGTAATGTAAGATGTATGTTGTAATCTAGCATTGCACAAGGGTGTTAAAATATATTTAATCAATGTGTAAAATTGTAAATCTAAGTAACTACCTAGGTGTATTGGACATGATGTCCATCACGACACCCAAGTAGTAAGAGTAGATGCATGAAGTCCCTCATGGCATTGAAAACTAGTGTGTGTAATAAGCAAAGACAATTGTCATGGTGAAGATACATAAAATAAATCATACATAAAAAACACATGAGGTACACAAGAGTAGGCCAAGGGGACATAATACAAGGGACATGGGCACATGTCACTAAATTTGAGAATATAAGACATACAAGGACATGTTAAAATGTCCACATACATAATCAACAAGCAATTTGGCTTAGAGCCACATAGAAGGACATGTTCAAATGCACACATATATAATCAAGAAAGCAAACACAAGGGACATGGGCACATGTCCAAAGCATACATGAATAGAATTGGTAGAGAGTCAAAGATAAATAACATATTCAAATGCCCTCAAATAGAATAAGCATAAGAAACACAATCAAGTCTAAACTAGGAAAGCTATAAATGAAATCATGTATAACTATGTAGTACAAATCTATGTAAATACTAGGATGTATATATATTTAGTCTAACTAGTGATATTTGGTAAAAATCTAAGAAATGAGTAGCAATGATCAATATCAAGCTATATAAATGCATAAACTGGAATGCATATAATGTAAGGATAAAACCTAGTAATAGAAACTATGTATGAGATGCCCCTGAGTGGATAGATGTATCAAATTAATAAACCTAAATTGGTGTATATGACCCTAGTGGGTAGATTATAACAAGTCTAGATTAGTGTAGTGGACTGGAGTCCTATATGTAATCTAAAAGCACTCGATAAGAACAAGTGAAGCATATATGTATGATAAAAGTGACTATACTAAGATAACTATCATATGTAATATCTGGAAAGTAGTATAAATGTAAACATAGCAATGCATATAATCTATAAATTTTGTGTTTTCTAAGTAACATTTTAATGTATTTGTGTTTTGACATGTTATATTAGTTTTGTATTTTTTGGATATAAACTATGTACAATCAAATGAAAATAAACAATATACAAGGAGTGAGAGAGAAAAGGTAGTATGTACAAAGAGTAGTAACCATACTAACCAATGAGTCTCATGGGAGACTCACTATCACCATGACCTATTCCAAATAATGAAACTATGATCATACATGTAGTGTGAAAGGGTAACTATGATCCCATAATCTACTATACATAGTAATCTATGTCTAAATCTACCTATGTAGTGATGCTATGAATTGGTGGCACTGACTATTATGCCCTATGAGATGTAGGGGTCTTAGGAACCCATCTGGTAGAAGAAGAAGCTATAGGTGATGTAGGTGCCTTATGCTAAGAACCCATAGAACCTAATAAAATTGATCTTGGCATAAACTAAGTAGAGGAAGGTCCCTTAGAATCTGTGACATATCTCTTATGTAGGGTTCTCTCTAATAATGGTCTTCATGGGAGAGTATGTGTATGTGTCAATACCGTAGAAGTAGACCTCACCTAAACTGGTGGATCTCTTAAAGTCTATGATATATGCATTGGAACTATACTCTGATCTATAAATGATAACTTTGAAATATCTAGTAATGGTGTTAGAACTATAATTAGTGATTGTACTAGAACTGTTGTTAGTAATTGTGCTAAAACTACCTGTGGATGGGTAGAGGATACTCATATGGGACACCTTCAAATTTAACCACCAATAATGACTATATATATGGGAAATATATCAATTTCTATGTAACTTAAGTGTTTTAAGAGTGTCATAGTGCACATGATTATGCTTGGCCCATTGTCAACCATAACACTCTTAATAGGATGGTAGTCTATGTATGCTCATATGAAGAGTACATGTAGATCTATATCATCATCCACAATCTCCTGCTTTGAGAATGTCATAAGTGGTCTAGGTGGCACTATAGTATGATACATGCCAATAATTTTATGTAATGGATGTGACTCCTCTGTAATGTGTGATATGAATTTGGTGGTGGATATCCCTGGTATGTATAGTGAACATCTAATGTGCCCCCTACCTCATTCATTGTATGCTTTGTGAATGGATCTAAAATATATTTAGTGTTTTAGCCTCTATTTTTTGTGGTTTTTTTGACTCTATTATTGTGCCCACATTAATAATATTAGCCTTAATTAGATCATATATATTGTGTATTAGGCTAATGTATCTATTTGTTGTGTGGCCTGGTGCCCTGTGATACTCGCAAAAATGCATTAGAATCATAGTTATTTGGAAGAGGCTATATTATATCAATATATTTAATAGGAGGGAGAGATATGACATTAAATTCCAAGATCTATTTTAAAACCTGTGCTGGTGACCATGGAAGGTTAGTGAAGACTCTGCACTGAGGAGCATATAAAACCAATCTAGGAGATGGATCAAAAGTTACGTTGACTATGGCCTTTTGATCACTATTGTTTTCTATGCCCCTTACCTTGTATGGAGGTTTGTTTGAAATCTTAATAGTTAATTATGATCTATTTATATACTTGAGTTTTCCCATTGATAAGAGCTTAACCTCTCTTTCCTTGACTGTGTGGCACAAATCAATAAATGTAATAATTTTTTTGAATAAGATAGCTTCATGTAATGATGGTAAGTGAATTTTCTGAAATGTGTCCTAAAGCTCTTTATCTATCATGGGGATAGTCAATTTGGCTAATATTGTCTTGTATCATAAGACATAATCTATGATAGGCTCATTCAACTTTTGTTTTAACTGTGTCACTTGTGCATATGATCTCTTATCACTGATGTTGATAGAGAAGTGTACTAGAAACATGTTGGCTAAAGGATTGAATGTCATGATAGATTGGTAAATCATAGAACCATTGTAGGGCATAATCCTTGAGACTACGTGGAAATAAATTTAGAATAATCTGATCGTTGGAAACATAGTCCAAGTATGCTACGTGAAAAGCTCTGGGTCACCCTTGAAATCATATAATGTAAGCTTAGTGCCATGAAACCAGATGGCAAGGGAGTTGGTACTTTATGATATGTTAAATGTGTATGTAAGAGAATGTTAGAATCTAAGGCATGTGATGGCCCAGTGGGTTAACACCTTACACTACAAAGTATGAATCTCATGCATAAGGGATTGTACATCTAGAGTGGAAGAACTAGACACGAGCATTGTAATTGTCACTAATGGTTGTTAAATTATAATCTTAGGTTGTGTTAGCTTAGTTGGTTGAGTTGCCCCCACTAGAGGTGTAACAACATTATTAACTAGGGGAGTTGAAGATTGACCATTATTTGTTTTGTTATTGATTTCCAATATGGATTGTAGGATTTATGCATGATCAAGGGGCTATTCCCAAATTCTATCTTTGAAGCCTTGTAATACATTATCTTTATTCATAATTATGTCATCATTGTTAAGTGAAGGGAGAGTGTCTTGATTCTCAATGTGTATATCATATTGCTTTTGGTTATATTGTTCATATTTAGATGAATTATCATTGAAATCCACATAATTAGGGTGTGAAAGATGCATAGTTGGAGTTATGATAGTCTCTTTGTCCATGTTATAGGCTCGAATAGAAGGAATTTGAATATGCTTTATAGGATTACCACGTAGTATATCATTTCTTCTTAATGGAAGAGAGATATCTTTTTAGATGGAATATAGTAAACAAATTGGAATAGAGCTACTAAGATAGAACATATGAATTTTGAAAAATTGAAAGTAACTAATGAAAATAGGGGAAAAAAGGATACAAACATAAGAGCATCTAGGGTTAGTGTTTTTTTTTTTAATTAGGGTTTATTTTAAAAAATATATATTATATTTAAATAAATTGAAACCCTAATCTAAGATTGATTTAATTAGCTAGGTTATGCCAAAAATCATAAAATCAAAAGTATGTAGCCCTAATTTATTGCACAAAAATTTGGAGAATGCAAATTATGGTTTGAAGCAATATTCAAAGTAAGTCGAGTTCACCAAATGATTTACCTTTTTAGGGTTTAGCTATGTAAATCTTATGTTTGATTAAATGGCTGAGTTATCTAAATTAGTGAAATAATATGCAATAAATAACCACATATTTATTATAGATTTTGACTTATTTTGACTTTCTAAAAATAGTAAATATGTGAAAATAGAGACCTATCTAGAAAATGACTATCATGAAAGATTTGGGTTCTAAAAATTAGGTTATGAGCATGTCTAAGTGTCATCAATAGGGTCTCTAAGTTTGATTATTCACTGGATAGTAGTGCTATGTTATTCTAGTATCTTGAAAATGACAATAGTGTCTTCTTTGCAAGATTATTCCTATTTTCTAAGATCACCTACGCCTGTGTTTTTGGTTTTTGCTCCTATGCATGCAAAATCTAGAACTCTATATTAAGCCTAAAATATCTGATTTAGTGTGCAAACCCTAGTCATGTTTTCAATTATAACATGAGATTAACATGTATGTTCATTAGTAGGATAGGCTAGACATCCTAAACACCCCATTTTGAAGAGAGTGTTCTACTACCAATACTCTGAGGAGGGATCAATCCCAATGTATTTCCCCCACTGAGTGCTTGGTGTAAGTGCAAATGAATGTTAGAATGAGAGTGGTCTTGAATGCCTTGAGTGTGCTTGAGATTGAAAATATTTGAAACCTGAGATTAGGGCAGATGTAGATGGTAGTGTGCAGAAGTAGGGCTTAATAGGGATCAATTACCTTTATTTTGCTCAACTTGTTTCTTACTTGAATAGGATTTTTGAACCTATTTTTTATTTAATGGATAGAGGTCTACTAATATTGTATTTATAATGATATTTAACTTGTGTGGATAATAAAATCTACTTAGTCTAACCTTTGGAGGGATACACATTTGAAAAAATATCCATTCAGGAGAGTTAGGGCAAGGGAAACTAGCCCAAAGTTAGGGACACTAACACCATGTGGATCTAGTGTCTTTAATGTGATGCTAGTGTCTAGCTAGCAAGATGTTAGGCACAATGGGTTAGGATCTGGGAATGTAGTTCTTAAACTATGTTTGAGTTGATTGTAGATGTCTGTGGTCTGCACAATGGATGGAAAAGTGTGATAAAGGCTCTAGGATAGGTCTAGGGCTAAGCTAGGAATAGGTTGTCTCAAGAAACACTCTTAGCATCCAAATACCACTTTTAGGCGATTATAGAAGCAATAAAAAAACAATAAGATTATAAGACTTTTTGTAAATAATAGAATTACAAATAATTTTGAGAAAACATAATATTAAAATAATTGTTAGAAACAATAGGATTAAAATAATATTAGGAAACAATAAAATTATATTTTTTTTAGAAACAAAAGGATTAAAGAAATTTGGAAAGAAATAAAATTAGGAGTAGTGTATATGTACTAGTCATTATCTTTTTAGGGCCATACTTTCTTCAATGGTATGATGCACCCAAGGGAAGTCTATTGCATATCAAATAAAAATAGGTGTGTGCATTATTGTACTCATATTCTTTGGATAATTTCAAGCTTGTCACTTTAGGATTGTAGAGTTATAACTTCAAATACATCTTACCTAGTGACCCAAACATTCATAACTACTTTCATATATGGAGTCCCATCACATGCTGACATACATGGTTTTAGATCTACTTTATTTATCTATATCCTTTGACAATATGATAGGCCCATGAGACTTTCATTATTTAATGGGGACAAATGAGGTATTTTTTTTTAATTATTTTCATATTCAGCTTTTTTATTTCTGCTTACCCATGTTTGTACATGAATGAATGAATAATGGTTTTGTAGGTTCCAAGACTCAGTGACTCAGTACCTAGAGATATAGATGTGTAATATTATTTTTTATATTGTTTCTATGTGTTTTTAATTTGAAGTGTGTTATTACATTGCCTAATTTGTGGCCAAGTATGCACCTCAAAGTGTGGCATTATATAGATACTTAAAAATGGATGGTTAACATTTATTAGATATTATTTATGTTTGTGTGTGTGAGAGAGAGTGAGAAAGGGGGGTTAAAATTATCTATTATTGATCCATTTTATCAAATCCATGTAAACCTTCTTCATGTTTATACACACTTTCTCTCTATCTTGGTTTATGGTCCCCAACCTCATCTTGGGACTATTTGTATAATCATGCCACCTAATAGTATTGTATAAATAGTCTTGGCCTCTTTGTTTGAGCTTTCTCTAAAGTTAATATGGCCCATTCACCCATTTCCACTTTTCTCATTTTTAGTTGATGCAAGGTCAACATGTGCACTTATAACTTTGAATTTAAATCCAATGCTCTATATATAAACAAGTGAGATGACTCGTTTGGAAGGAGGAAAGATATAAACATCACATTTAGAATTCTATTAGGGAGCACTTTTGGTACACAAGTTGAAGTTATTTATTATATATAATTCATATTAGTAACATCTTTATTCCTCATGCACTATGGGGTTGGATTATTTAGAAGGATATTTATTTCATGCTAGTCACCCAAAACCCTATTATAGGTCCTGAACCTTTGTTTTTTAAACACTAGATCAAGAAAAAAAAAAACATAATATGAAATGATGAATCACAATGCACATAATTAGGGGAAGGATCAAAGGACTAAGATCATTTGAACATACCCAAAAATTTGAACATACCCAAAAAGATAGAACTTATGCATAAACACATATATTAGAATAATTTATGCAGTCCTGAAAATCTATCATGGGCATTTGTAAAGTCTTAACAATCATATCTATTCATTTCTATATTTAATTTTGACAATTGTCACAAATTTGGGTGCACATTTCCAAGTCCAGATTGTAAAGAAATAATTATGACATAACACAAATGAGATGAGAGCATTTTATTCCCTCTATTTCCTTACATACATAATTGATTTAATTAAATAAGTATTGTTTACTATATTTTCATGTATTTTGTATGCATATTTAGAGATAGTTCATTTATGATATTACATTTTGGTGGTCTTTACAAAGCTCAAATACATGACTTGTAATTTGTAATCATTATAATCTCATGTTCATCAAAATATAATATCATAAATAAACTATTTCTAATAAAGTATCTATAATACATCAAAAATAAATATTGCCTAATTAATTAAGAAAATCAAATATGTAAAGAAACATAGAAATAAAGGGCTTTTATTTAATTTATGTAATGTTATAAATCTATCTCCATAATTTGGACCTAGAAATATGCAACCAACACCACTAAAATAATCACTTAGAAATTTGACCTTGATTTGAGTAGTCTTCCAAGACTATTTGTATGATCATGGTCAATTATGTATAGTCCTAAGATGACTTGTATGGTCTTGGTTAAGTATTCCAAAAGAGAGGAAATATATAGAATTATTCTCCAATGTGTCACCCTCTGCCTTGAACATATGCTTTGATACTTTTATATACATAATGAGTTGAATTTGCTTTACCTAGAGCGTCAATGAAAACAAACTAGGACTCTGTTCTAGAATATTTTGCCAATTTATTAGGCCTTCAACATCAAAACTAAAATATCGATAAACAAAAATTACATAACGAAAACAACTTCAACTTGTCTTCCAAAAGGACTCCACAATAAATTATTATCTTAAATAATGATAAGTGCTCTATTGATTGTTTGCTTGATTAAATTAATTACAATACTTGTTTATTTATATAGATGATTTTGAATTCAAATTCAACAATATTGACATTGATGTCTATTTTTAATAATTAGAACTTAAAAATGGAGAAACAAGAAGATAAGTGCCCCTGACTTAAAAGGAACCTTAAAAAATATGATAAACTTAGAATAAGATAAGGGACGAGAATTTAGAAAATAAAAGTCAATAAGATTTACTTGATTAAATTAATTTTAACATTTGTTTATTTATATAGATAATTTTGAATTCAAATTCAATAATATTGACACTGATATCAACTTCCAATAATTAAAACTTAAAAATGGAGAAACAAGAAGATAGGTGCCCCTGACTTAAAAGAAACCTTAAAAAATATGATAAACTTGAGATAAGATAAAGGATGAGAATTTAGAAAAAAATAAATAAATAAATAAAAAGACCAATATCACCAAATTTACAATACATAAACAAATATATTAACACTTATAATACTAAATAAATGAGAAAAATCCATTTTCAAAAATTATACACAAATCTAATTCATATGTCCTCCAACAATATTTACTTGTGTAATTTGAGATAAAAATGCCCACACACTCTCACACAACACAACCTACTAATAGTAACTAGTTCCTTGACTTAAAATAAGTATTGCCCCTTCCTATTTTAGTTTTCTCTCAGTGATGTTGTTTGTAATCCAAACAACCCTACAAGGGGAGATCTTGTCATCATTTGCCGGATGTACACAATGGAAAGTAAACGACACCTTACATTTGCAATTTTTTGTGTTCACATTACAACCTAATTTGACACCGACAAGACAAACTAAAATCTAGTTTATTTTCCCTTCCCAAGAAATGCCACATGAATTTCAACAATGCATAAGTAAGTAGGTATATGGGGACTTAAAAAAAATGGAAACATGGGGACCCTAAATCTTGAATAAGACTCTATGGAGGGTGAATTTGATGACTTTTTCAATAGGTGACAAACGATTATTATAATAAGGTGGATCCCCATCGCAAGGCATTAAATCCCAACCTTGGTCAACCATAAACAATGGGTAAAGAATTTGTAGGGTAAGGGAGGAGAGGGCGTGCAAATACCTAATCATGGAATAAGAGAAAAAAGGCCATGGGGGTGAATGTTTTCAATGGCCGGCTTGCCGGCCAGAGTAGCTGTGGGGAAGATCAACAAAATCGTGGGGTGGGCCATTCTAGGGTGGACGAAGTGTAAAGCACAAGTTTTTATCTATGGAGGAAGAAAAAGTCTAAAGTGGGAGAGCGGCTAAGTGCAAGTATAATTGGCAAGGTGGATGTTTTTGTCAACTTTGGGTGTAGAAATCAAAAAGATTGCCATACAATGAAAATACATTTGAAAATTATATAGTAACAAAAATTGTGGTGACAAAAATTTAGATAGTCGATAAGAAAATTTGACATTGGGTTGATGGGAGCGAAGATTGTGATCAATGATGCAATCATACAGAGAAGTGGTAAGTGGATTTCAATTAAAGTGTGCCACAGGAACTCGTATACATTTAATTAAGTTAAAAATATATGTTAAATAATAAATGAAGATAAAAATTTAAAGTTTAGAGATTGTATTTTGAAGATTGGGAGATCGAGGATAGTCGTCATAATTAACAGTGGGAAACAATGTTAAGCAATGATTAGAAGATGGTTAAAAAAAATTGTGACAGTCAGAGAATGATGTACAAAATATCAAGTTCCAAACTTAGAAATGTCTAGACTATAAATTTCTATTTTTAGAAAATGTTAGGTAGTTGGAAATTTATTTTGATGACTCTTCTAAATATTAAATTTAGTTTTCTACTCCTTTGCTCCAATCATAAGGGAAATAGACAACTTATTTCCCTAATTAGGTAATTAAGTTTAGAAATTGTAAGGAAAACAACATATGTTTTGGGACATGTGTTAGATTAGGAAATAATTAAGCTATATTGATGTTTGTTAGATCTACCAACAGTGTACAATATAAAAAATAACACTTTAATAATTATAGTAATTTGTTAGCTAGGAAACCGGTACAGTGCAATGTGTTGTTAGTATGAACTTAAGTCTTATAATAGATACTTTTATGATTGCTTTAATTCTTTAAATCCTTGTAGATGCTCAACACATTATTATGAAAAATAATTAATTTTCAAAATGATACATGATTTTCAAAAAAAAATAGATGACTCGCATATTCTTTAGATACCTAAATCAAACTAGGGTGCTTGTGTATTTAAAGATGAATTGAATCCAAATTAGAGCCCTATCGATGCATAAATCGACATCAAATGGTTGAAAAAGCAAAAAAATTGGGATATGGTTCACATGGAATGAAGGGGTAAAGGGCCCAAAGGCTTCCTACCTAGATCATAGAGTTATGCTTCAAACATGTCTAGAGCATATCTACATACTGTGAATAAGTGTAGAGCATGATATAACACTCAATGTACAATGAGGACAAACATGGGGGGAAGGAAAATGATAGATAGAGGGTGTCGAGAGAAGGTATGGGACCATTGAAAGTTCTAATAATTAATAAATGACTCGAGATCAGTTTTAGGTGTTTGTAAGTTCATTTATAGTTTACTAAGGTTTGTGAATATAATCAAATAAATTATAGTAATTTAATATTTTTTAAATGACTATAAACACTTGAAAATGGCCTCGAGTAATTTTTTAGTCATTAATTAGTATTTTTAGTGTACTTGTTTATTTGTTGATTATTGTCCAAATTAAGCATTATTGGTGCATTTTTTATTGTTGGGTGTCCTTGTCCCTTTTATTAGCCTTATAGTTGTCCTTCTCTCCCCATTTTCTCTCTCCTATTTTATGTTCTATGTCTAGAGCTCCCTTGATTATCTTGGTTATGTTTAAAGTTGCCAAGACACTCGTGGGCCCTTTTCTTTGGCCTCAATTAAGTTAGAGTGTAGTCTCTCCATTGGTCCCACTTTTCTTATTTTTAGTCTTAGATGTCAATCAACGTGCTAATAGGATCTTAATATAATTATCTATAAATACAAAAGTATTATAATTCATTTATGCCTAAAGATTACACAAGATATTATTAGCATTACATTAAGCACTCACAAGAATTCTAAAGAGATGAAACAATCATTAAAGTATTTATCATTGTTTGAAGCTAACATTTCCCATTGAGAACTTTTAGCACATGACCTAGGATGTTACATATTTTAAAACTTATGTAATTTATGTAATTTACTACATTTTCAACATATTTCTATACAATGGATTCCACCATTAGGAGCCTAATAACTATACGATATTGTAGATCCCTACTAACCCTAAACATAAGCACCAAAAGCTCACTTAGTTTTTGTTAAGCTTTAGATAATAGATCCATTATAGAGAAAGGATCATAAAGTATGCTTTTCATGTCATAGGTGTCCCAATGTGTATATTTATGCAAGATAATAGGAGATCAAGACCAAGAAAACATAATTGTCAAATTGTTTCAAAGCATATTTGTCACTTACATGAAGTGTTTCTAATGCTCAGATCTATACGCAAGGTCATTAATAGTGTTGAGCTCGTATTTCCATATTCATATTCATTTATTGAAGATAAATACCAAAACACTGTGAATTCCCTACTAGATTCAAGATAATTAATTAGGCATTATTATTGTATTATACATATGTTGAGATTTTTAATTAATATAATTAGGTTATTTGTATTGCATTTAGTTGTAATCCATTTATCCATATTAATTTTTTGGGAAATTACCCTATCTTACACCTTTTAGGGTTACATTTTGCTTCATATTATGCTAGATCTTATTTTTTCCACAATTCCAATATTTAATTTCACTATATACTCTTAAATCTAAAAATAATAGCTTCAATTTTTCTTATTTTTCTTGATCCCAAACCATAATTTATTTCAATTTCTCAAAACATTTAAACTCTACTGTGATTCTAATAACTCTCCCTTTAGATTTATTTTTACGAGATGTTTCAAATTATTTTATGAATGCCAAATCTTTCAAAATGATATAGAAGATAGTGATTATGATGAGTATATTAATGAAGATGAAATTGATAACCTTGATGAAATTTTGAGAAGAATAAGGCTTATCCTAACTAATATAAATAGTGTCAATACTATATAAAGTAAGCTATAAAATTATGGTTTTGAATTTATATATACACATAAGATTATTTCTCCTCAACTACTTGATTCCTCCATAGAGCATGAGACCCCTAAGAAAAATTATGGAATTTAATGTTGATTCACATTCATTTTATCATGTCCAAACCAAAATCTATTCTTTAAAATTTATTGGCTCTCAAAGCAATTATTGGAAGGAAATTGAAAAATATGATTAAGATCAGGAGGCTTCTTTTATGCTCAAGATAGTACCAATATGCATGATGTGCCTTATAAATTTTATAAAAGAAATAATATATTATTTATATTAAAAAATATTAATGTTGATTATACTATTTTGTAAACCAATTCATATAACACTTCATTTAATAAATATCTCATAGAGAACCCTAATGAAATTGTAGGCTACATGAATGTTATAAAGGAATATACATGTCAAGGGTTGTTTTCTATTGTAGTCATTTACCAAATTTATTTTAATCATATTAATATTCAAAATCCTCTTTATTTTAATATTTATTTTATTCCTATTGCTTATAACATCTCTCCAAATACCCAACATGCCATCACTTCTAATGTCTGACTTATTTCTTAAGATTGTATTGCATATTTTAATCCTATACATGCTTGTGGTTATAATATTCTTTTCATTCCTCAATATGGTCAAATTTATCATATAGATGAAAAATTCTTAAATTTATAACATTCCTTATATTTCTCAACATCTTCTTGCTTAAAATATTCTTCCATCTACTCCACATGTTGCTAACTTCCCTTTTTTCAATTTTCTTTTATTCCAACTTATGTTACTTGTCCACCAACTATTTATTTTTAAATATTTGAAATGATTATTATCATGCATACCCTTAGTGACATGTAAAATCAAATTAAATTCCTTTCCCAAGGGTCCCAAATATCAAAAAAGAGGGTTACTTCAAATGATATCATCTTAAACCCTATGGGACATGCAATTCTTGTATACCCTTTTACAATAGGTTTTGTTGCTCTAAATTTTGAAATGTTTGAAAGAAAAGGAGATCCATAACACCACATTATCCTTTTCATGCTTCACATTTAGACTTCATTTAAGATGATAAGTTTTTGACCAAGCTATTCCTTAAAAACTTTAAATATTATATTGTTGATTGGTTTTATAACCTTATATATTGATTTGTGCATTCTTTCACTGCTTTAGTTAATGATTTATTCGGTCATTTTCAAATTAATATTAGTTGACAAATTATAGGTGTGAAATCCAATCAAATTAAATAAGGAAATAATGAAGAAAATAGTGATTATGTGCTTAGGTTTAAGACCAAAGTTATTAAGATGAGTTATGAACCACCATATAATAAGATTCAATGCCTCTTTGTTGATAGTTTATTTCCAATTATTATAAAAAGAGTCACATTCAATTACTATACCTATTTTAATAAAAAAATCATGTTGTTAGAGAATGTGAAATCAATCTCTTATATGAAAATATTCTTAAGTATTATTCTAATGTGCCTTATTCTTCCAAATTCTTCTTAATTTCTAAACAAGTCAAGATTTAAGAATAGAAGTAATGATGATATACTTCCGATAAAGAATGAGCATAGAAATAAATTAAATGTCATTGAACAATAAATTTTAAAGGCCCATGTTAAGTAAAAAAAAAGATATAAATAATTTACTTGGCTTAGAAAGAGACCACAAAAATCTTAGATACATTTCTTAGTGTAATATGATTACTTTATCTATAATAAGGGAGTTTGATGCTTCAAGACCTTTGCCTAGAAGCTATGACCCAAATAAATTTTATGATTATCATATAATTCATGGAAATTCAATAAATAATTGCATGTATTTGAATCATAAGATCCAATATATTTTTGATAACAATCAACATTTGAATAGTTGTAATGGTCCTCTTGCAAGCCACACCAACCAACCAGAAGATAAGCCAAATGTTCATATAGTTGAAAAGAATGTTACAAAAAAGTGACATTTAATTCTATAATCCATCCACTTGATGGCATTATTATTATTATTGACCCAACTAAAAAAAATAAAACATCCCTTCATGTTATTTTTGATTAAAATGAAATTCCACAAGATAGTTCATATAATGGTTGTTTTATTTATAACAGCCTTTATATATGGTAATAAGAAGGAAGTAATAATGGTAGATAATGGCTCAAGTTTTAATTTATTCACCAATGAATTTATTTATGATATTATCCTTGGTAAGGAAGACTTAATATATATTAAATTGGTTATACAAGATTATGCTTTGATTTAAAAATTTGACTCAAGAGAGGATGGTTAGTATGGTGTTAGTTCCAAAATGAAAACAAAATGAAAGAAACACACTAATAACGTAAGATCTCTAGGCCTAGACACTAGGGAGAGCTTAGTTAACCAAAAAAAAAATGACAAACACATCTAAAAAGTAAGGAATAAAACACAAGAATTACTTCACCTTCTTTGGATGCTCCAAATGCCTTTGTAATAGTGGCTTGCTCATCTTGTGCTCATGAAGTCTTTGGCAATGGAAGCTTGGCTACCTCCATCTCTCCTTGCCACCTTTGGCATATGGCTTGGCTTGGCTTGGAATCAATTTGGCATGGTAACACTAGTTTCATGAAGCTTTGAGAACCAATCCTGCATTATAACTTTGCATTCTCAAGTCTTTGAAGATATTTGAGCATAATAAATTTGCACCAAAATAGCTTAGAAATGATGTTATGAGGCCTCCTATTTATAGATTTTTAGATTTGATCAGAATCAACCTGAACTGTCCATCTCAAGATTAAAATGTGTGGTTGAGGATTAATTCAATTTTTGGAATTAAGTTTGTAATTATCTCATCATGAAATTTGAAAAAGGGGCAATTAAAAGGCATGGAGGGCTTTGATGAGGCATGAGAGGCATGAATCCTGATATTTATGACATTTATGGCCTAGGGATGTCTTTTTAAAAAATGAGGTCACCTGATGATGTGGATATTCAATATTCATTTCCAAAACAAAGTATTCAACATTTTTCCATGGAATTTTTTATTAGACCTTGATTTGGATTGACTAGCTCTTAAGCATGATTAAGCACTTTGTGCACAAATAATCAATTTGATCATAATGTCTTGTTATTAGTCTAAAATTTGACTAGATTGAAATTAGAAGGTGATGTCAGATGCATTGGATCTGTATTCTAATTTAAGATGTTATCAACAATCAATAATGAAGGCACACATCTTGTGCAAGATATTTGATAGAAAAGAACAATCTAAAGCACCCAAGTATAAAATTGGCATTTTGGCTCAAAATGATCTGATCAAAGTTAGCTGGCCCATAAATTACATCACCCCATTTAGGGATACCCTAGCCAAAACTGAAACTTGAATACATTAGTTTCACATCATTTAGCGTGTTTAAGGGTTTTTAGGTGAAATTATGTATTTTGGGTGGAAATTGGCCAAAAGCCTGATTGGGGGTTATCAATGGTTAGATTTAGGTGTCTACAATTTGCCCCTATTTGGGAAGGCATTTCAAGATATAAACATAGTAAGGTCTTCTCAAAGAATGAAAAGGTCCTATATGCCTACAATTGCAATGATGATAAACTAACTATTTGATGCCCCCTCAAGGGAAAGGTTGACACAAGTAGGTTGGCAAACGATCCTTCAAAAAGAAAGAAGAAAAATGAGGGGATCAAAGAAAGGAAAGATGATGGAGTGAAAACACAATGATAGTGAAAAAGAAGTCAAAATCATTGAGAATGCAAGTGGGATGGTGTATAATGGTTTTCCCAAAGGTGGTTATAAACATTGTACCCTGATAGTGGCAACATGGTATGATAACACAATGATTTGCCCAAAGGCGGTTATAATCATTAAGAAGATGAAGCTACCCCAGTTAGGATAGACAAACAAGATAACAACATGCCCCTGTATAGACAAAAAAAGTAAAGTGGTGACAACATAATGATTTTCCCAAAGGTGGTTATAATCATTGAAAAATGTAGGTGGGACGGTGTGCAATGATTTGCCCATAAGCGGATATAATCATTGGACCCTGATTATGGAAATCATGATAAACTTAGTCAAGGATGATGATAATTGAACACAAAAAGTAATGATGAATTGGAACAACCTACTAGTAGGGAGATGCTCATCTGAACTAATAAAGGTTGATATTCTTTCATTGTTAATTACTCTATTTGGGATATGATTGGGATGAAATCGAGATGTTGATGTCGAAGAGAGGTCATCATTGTTGAATAGACTTCTTAAAGCTAAGGTTTATTGTATAATGTATTGATAGGCATCATGGTATAACATCAAGAGGACTTGGCTGAAATATGCATAAGGATTGACTCCCAAAATCCAATACTCAATAGAACACAATACACCAATGTTAGAAACCATGATGATAATGTAAACATATGAATATAGATGAATTCGAGTATAAGTGTGGGAAAGGAATCACCCAATGAACACACATAAATTCAATCAAGGCAATAGTGTTGAAAGCAAACAAATAGGCAAACAAACAAATAAAATAAGTAGAAACAAATAAACAAACAAAGCAATAGAAACCCTACAAATATTGCCTCTAGAATATAGGTGACAACTTAACAAACGAATAAAATGGGGAAATAGAAGAAAAAGAAGGGGGTGGCTGAGTTGAATCCATATGTACTAGGCAAGTGGACACTACCTACATAGTTCCATGGATGTAATATCCAATAAAAAACTTTAGGCCAAATGTAGTTCTCCCAGGGAATTGGAAGAAAATGATAACTGATGAAAGAAAATAGAATGAATGTGATAGAAGAATAGGAATGGTCTTGCAAAATGACAAATGTGTGAGAGAAAAAGGCCAAAAAGGATGGAGAAGCTAAATGACAAGTTATTTACTTATAACTTAATAAGCGTTCCTAGAATCCTTAAGGCAAAGAAGTGGTCAATGTTTTTGGTCTTTTCCAACAATTTTTTGAAATGTTTTTGGAATTATTTGAAGTATCTCAACTCAATTGAGAATGATGAGACACTAAATGGTTCAACCTCACAAAATGGTGAGATCATTTAAACTGAGGTTGCTCGTAAAATGATGAGAGTATGGCATAGGTTACTCGTAAAATAGTGAGAGCATGGCTTAGGTTGCTCAAAAAATAGTGAGAACATGGCTTAGGTTGCTTGTAAAATAGCGAGAGCATATCTTAGGTTGTTCATAAAATGGTGAGAGAATGGTGGAGAAGGTTGATTGAGCTTACCTCAACAAGTATTGAGCACTACCTACATATTCCTAGAGTAGGACCTCAAGTCACTATAGTTCTGCCCTTACAATGGAGGAATTTGACTAGTGTAGTAGTCAATTCAAATAAAATAGGCATAATTGGTAAAAAGGCATAGCATGGCACAGAAAGTGGCAAGTTGGTATGTCAAGGCTTAGTGTTGCCCCTAGTTTTACCATAGGTGGTTATAACTAGGACACAATAACATAGATCAATGGTACTAATTTGCCCAAAGGTGGTTATAATTAGTAACAAGACTGGTGTTAAGAAAGGAATAACAAATAAAGGATGCAACTACCAAAGATTTTGTCACACTATCCCAAAATATGATATCTATCTAAAGTAATTAAATTAACTAATGAACTAATTAGATACCTCAATGTTGAAACTATGTAATGAATGACAAAAGCCAAGGTCAAACAGGCTAGGATTTAGAAAACACTAGGTCGATAGAATGGAAGCAGAAAGTGGATATGGTGAAGAGATGGATAGGGATGGTATTTGCATAAAGAATAATAGTGATAAAATGGCATAACTAAAATGGTCTTTATAGACAATACACCTTAGCATTCAAGCATAGTACCGCTTGAGATGAATAATATTCATCAGCATTGGAAGTTCATCACCATCTAGTGTGGTGAGCCTGTATGCTCCTAATCTATAATCTGCAGTGATGATGAAAGGTCCTATTTAGTTTGGTTTGAATTTCCCTTTATGCTTCTTCTCAACTGTGGTATTCTTTTGGTTTTATTTAAGAATAAGATCACCAAATTCAAATGTTCTATACTTAACACACTGATTATAGTGGCCTTTGAGTCAGTTCTGATATGCATGAAGATTGTTGAGTGCAACCATGTGTTTCTCATCAAGGAGATATAGCTCTTGTAGGTGAACTATTCAATAGTCATGAACATCTA
Organism: Torreya grandis; assembly: GCA_037957365.1. Classification (NCBI taxonomy): domain Eukaryota; kingdom Viridiplantae; phylum Streptophyta; class Pinopsida; order Cupressales; family Taxaceae; genus Torreya; species Torreya grandis. The sequence goes on along the minus strand of JARHVA010006704.1, from coordinate 616,603 downwards.
GGACATGCTTGAAAAAGATGCGTAGTGAAGGTAATTCAAACTCAATGGGAAAGATAGCTTCAATACCATAAACAAGTGAGTATGGAGTGGCTCTTGTGGGAGTATGATGATTGGTACGGTATGCCTAAAGGGTAGGGAATATTTTTAGGTACCAATCATGACTGGCACATTGACAATATTTTTTGGGATGTTAACAATTGTTTTATTGGATGCCTCAACTTGGCCATTACCTTGAGGGTAATATGTTGTACAAAAATGTTGTGTGATGTTGTATTTAGTATATAGCTGCTCTACATCCTTGTTCTTGAATGATCTTCCATTATCAAATATGATGTCAGAGGGGATAATGTAGTGACAAATGAGGTGGTTGAAAATGAATTTGGAAATTTGCTTTTGAGTCATGTAAGTGAGGGGTATAGCTTCAACCCACTTAGTGAAATACTCGGTGGTGGTAAGGATATATTTATGGCTGTTAGAGGAAGTGGGGTTAATCTTCCAATGAGGTCAAGTCCCTATGTATAAAATGTCCATGGTGTCAATATTGGTTTTAGAGTTTTTGTTGGGGCATGAATTAGATTAGTATATCATTTACATTTTTCACACTTTTTTATATTTGCAGTGGCATTTGCATCCATTGTAGGCTAATAATAACCAATACATAAAAGCTTTTTGGATAGGATTGCCCTACTAGAATAAGCACCACATACTCCTTGATGAACTTCTCTTAACATTAATGTAGACTCTATCGAGTTTAAACAATGAAGCAGAGTTCCATCAAAACTGTGATGATGATAAAGGGTGCATCCAAGTAGAGTATAATGAGTAGATTGATAAATGAAGGCTTTAGTTTATTTTCAAGATAGGTTAGGTGGTAGAAATTGGTCATGAAGATAGTTTTAAAGCTCTGAGTACCAGATAGAATTAGGACCAATAATATCACAAATAATTGCAATGGTTGAAGGTTCATGAGCTGGTGCTGACAAATTCTTGATGAGGAACTGATACTCTCTAGATTTATCTATTTGTCAAATTAGAGAGCCAATAGTAGATATGGCATCTGCAGTTTTGTTACTAGCCCTTGATATGTGCTCAAACTAAATATTGGCAATTTGTTGCTTAAGAGCGTTGACCATGGCTTTATATGTAACCAACTTGTTATCTTTGATCTAAAAATGATCTGTGACCTGATTGATGATTAACTGAGAATCACCATAAACTTGGAGATGAGATATATTCTAATGCACTACTTATTGAAGCCCTGAAACAAGTGCTTCATACTCAGCCATGTTGTTTGTATAAGGAAAGTTGATTCTGAATGATTTAGGGATTAAATCCCCCTGTGGTGTAATAAAGAATAAGCTTGCCCCTGATCCATGTGTAATAAATGAACCATCAAAATAAAGCTTCCAAAGCTACTCCTCAAGGGGTGTGTTAACGATGGTCATTATGGATTCATCAAGAAATTGAAATGTGAGTGGCTGTGTGTCTATGAGAGGTAATTTAGCAAGTTGATCTGCAAGAACTTGTCCCTTGATTGCCTTCTAATTGGCATACACTATGTCAAAATCACTAAGAAGCATGATCCATTTAGCCATTCTTCCTTACAAAGCTATTATAGATAGTAAATACTTGAGTGGATCTACTTTTGAAATGACCATGATCTTATTACTTAGTATGTAATGGCATAGTTTTTAAGCTGTGAAGACCATGGCTAGACAAGCTTTTTCAATAGGTGTATAGTTATGTTCATATGTAACCAAGGTATAGCTTAGGTAGTATACAACGTGCTCTTTTCCATTTTCATCATGTTGAGCCAAGAGTGCCCCCAGAGCATGATCGATAGCTGATAGGTGTAAAAAAATGGCTTTCCTGGCATAGGAGGTAATAAAATAGGTGGATTAACAAGATAGTCTTTGAGTTTTTAAAATGCTATTTGGCAGTGATCATCCCAATGAAATGCAACTCCCTTCTTCAAAAGTTATGTGAATGGGTGGCACTTATCTGCTAACTGAGAGATGAAGCATTGAATTGACTGGATCTTACCCTTTAAAATATAAAGTTGCTTTAAATTGGTTGGTGGTGGCATCTCGATTATAGCATGGACTTTAGATAGATTGATTTCAATACCTCTACAAGATATGATGAAGCCAAGTAGTTTCCCTAAAGTTACAACAAACACACATTTATTTGGATTGAGTCAAACTTTGTACTCTCATAATCTTTCAAATATCTTATGCAACACTACTAGGTGGTCAGCCCTAATTTTGGATTTTCCTAATATGTCATCGACATAGTCTTCAATAATATCATGCATCATATCATGGAATATGATGGTCATGGCCCTTTGATACATAGCTCTAACATTTTTAAGAACAAATGGCATCACTTGATAACAAAATGTTCCCCATGGAGTGGTGAACATTATTTTATGCTAATCTTCTAGTGTGATTCTAATTTGGTTATATCCTGAAAGGCCATCCATGAGTGAAAGCATTTCATAACTGACTGTGGAGTCGATGATCATGTCAATATTAGGTAAGGGAAAATCATCTTTAGGACAAGCTTTGTTGATGTCTCAAAAATTAGTACAAATTATGATCCCTTCAGGTTTTTTACTAATAGGTACCACATTAGAGATCCATTCTGAGTAGTCAATGGATTAGATACATCCTACTTCTAAGATTTTTTCCAACTCTTTCTTTACCAATACAATAATGTGAGGATGCATCTTACATAACTTTTGTTTTACTAGTTTGGCATTAGGATTAACCACAAGATGGTATAGAACCAAGGTAGGGTCTAAACCTAGCATGTCAGAATAGGCCCATGCAAAGATATCTAGAAATTCTCTCAATAGAGCTGTAAAGATGTCACATTCCTCCTTAGTGAGGGATGTGCCTAATTTTATCCATTTTAAGTTTGATGGAGTCTTGATATTTACCTCTATTGTATCTTCAACTAGAAGGTCGAATCATCTTCTAGGATAGTAGGTAATGACTTGAACTATTGAATTATGTCAAGGTCTTCCATTAGGACTTGATCTTCAACTTCTCCTAGGCATGATGAATCTGAGTCCCCTAGTGGGAGATCCGGCCATGTGACAAAAAAAGTTAGAAATTCTTAAAGAATTTTATCAAATACTTTTTTTTGCTCAAAGGTGAACTCAGATCCATAGGCAAGTTCATCATTAGTGGTCTCTTGATCTAAATTTGAAGAAGAATGAACACCCCCATATAATGGTGCCTAAAATAGGTTTTCACCATTAGACCAGGATTTATCTTTACTTTTTCCCTAGTCATAAAGTGCCTCAAAGAGGTTTTCACTTTGGGACCTCAATGTTTTACTTATTTGTTTTTGGCTAAGGGTGTTCACTTACTCTTGAAGATAGGCTATAAGATCCAATGTGATTGAGAATCTTGATTTGTGATCTCCCAACGAAACATTATCTCTAAGGCCTAGGAAATCACATAATGCCTCATCATTCTGAAACTCATCAATTAGTAGACTAGATTCTTGTTGGTCCTAATCTATCAGTTGGGGATAATATAATGGTAAAGGGTTGTGATCAATGGCCAAGTTAAGGGTAAAAATGACATTGTTATTGAACAGGTTAGTTTTAACTAGGTTATCAAAGGTGAGGCTATGATCAGAGTCTACTTTATTATCGTTATCATCATCACTAGTCATTAGTGATGGAGTTTGAATAAGATATATGGGATCATCCTAGGTGGTTTAAATCCAGGTCCATAAGGTATTTTATACTTAGTCATGGAAATTGGCTTGATGGTTCCTTGTTGATCTAGTTTGAGGCCTCTTCCTTCATAATTGTGACATTACATGATCTTATTAGGAATAGGATTCTTGGCCTTTTTTATAATAATCAGCTTGGTTGTCATTGTATAGCCATGATTCATCCCATTTAAGAGGGTTAGGTCCTAGGCTGGATGCTGGTATAAATGTGATAGGTCCCTTATCTTTATTCTTTTATTCCCAATGCATATGTGGGGTGACTTTAGGTCACCTAAAGGTTTTCAAATTCTGAGGAAGATTGGCAATATGAAATGTATCATGGATCACATACTCTCCCGGTCCATTATCTAAAATGGTGAAATGATTAGAAACTTCAAGAGGTAGCATGTGGGAAAGGGAATCTAAGGTATTAGGATCTATGCAATTATCCAGTGAAGGATCAATAAGTATAACTTTTTTAATCCTATTTGGAACTTGGATTCATAGTGTACTGATAATTATAGCTTTGAAATTTGGCCTCAAGATGCTTACAGTGTTCATATAGGTATAAATCTCCTGGAATATTCACTTCCATCCCTGAGTGGGAAAAATTGATATATTATTGCAGCATTGATGGGACTACATGAATCTCATGTAACCAAGGCATACCTAGAAGCATGTTGTATGATAACTCAAGATCAAGCACATGGCAAAGTGTGTCATGGGTTAAAGTCCCAATGATAACTAACAAACTAATGGTGCCTTATGATTCTCTTTCTTGATTATCATAAGCTTTAATGGTTATTGTTTCTGGTTAGAGATCTGCCATTGTATACCCAAGAAGCTTGATGAGATTTAGAGACACTATGTTGAGTCTTGATCCATTGTCTATAAGGACACATTTCACTTTATGCCATCTAATACAAACTTTTATGTATAATGGGTTATTATGGACCAGTCAAAGGGAAGACATATCACTTTGGTTGAATGTGACTTGTTGGGATGGAGGTAGGTGTCCAACCAAAGCTTGGAATTTATCAAGGGATATGTCACTAGCAATAGTGGATTGGATCAAAAACTCATTCAAGATATTCTTATGGATTATTGATGTTCGCAACAAATCTAAAATAGAAATTTGTGCTAGTGTCTTTAACAATTGTTCCACAATATCAAATTTCCTATCTTGGTTAGTAGCGAATCATTTATTTTAAGGCTAAATGATTGGTTGAATGATAGGAAAAATGGTGGGTGGTTGTGGGCTTGGGATAGTAATATTCAACCTCTAATTTGTGATTGCATAATCAGGATTAAATACTGGACCATTATTGCTAATTGATGTTGGAAATGGTGTGGGACCAAAAAGGACAAGTCTTGGTTGTCAGTGCACTTGGATGTGGTCATGTGGTAAGAATGAGTTCTTTATATAAAGTCCAAAATGAGAAGTCCTAGTTTACTAGTTTGCTTGTATGTACTCCCAAGTCAAAGAAGGATTATCCATGTAATTTAGCTAAATGTTGTTGTTTAACAATGGTCTAGGCTGATTAGTGCTTGGTCTAGGATTAATGGAGATGGTATTAATGCTACCCCCTAAAATATGACCTACAACTCTATTGTATTCATGTGTAACTGCATGGTAGGTTTGTTGGTTGTTACCATTTTGGCCTTGGTTTTGTGGATTCTGCTGGTTTAGCCTTTGATTTTACTATTGTACGGGCCATTTTTATTGTTGATTATTCTATTGTTATTGATTATTATGTTAGGGAAATGGGTTTTGATAGATCCCAAGAGTTTGATTAGAAGTGGAAGCACCATTATCCAATTTTATCTCCCCATTATCCAACATATTCTTAATTAAATGCTTGATTTGGACACATCTTTGTAGATTATGCCCATTGACCTGATGATAGTCACATAATTCATTTTCATAGTACCAATTAGGATAAGGAATGCCTTACAAATATTGCTTTGATATAGGCCAACAAATCAAATTAGCAACAACAAGCTTACAAATATAGATTCAATAGGTTCTTCTAGGTCACTAAAGACATGATGTGTAGGCATGATTCTCCTAGGAGGAGGGGTTTGCAATGGTAACGGCTATTGTATTTATTGTGCATGTTTTAGTTGTTGTGTTTACATCACTAGTTGAGTAGGATTAGGCTGAAAAGGTGGTGCAGATGATGTTTTCACCATTTAAACATGATGAGACTCAGTTATTTATTTCCCACAACATTCTTATTATAATTAAATTGCTTCGGTCTTTCATGGTTACTGACATGTGGAAGTTATGATACTTATGCTTGGATGGGATGTTGGTCATTTGCCTAATTGGTACCTTGATTTTGATTAGTTGAATTAAGCTTGATGACTTCTTTATTGATGATCACCCTCTTGATCAACAAACCTTTATCAATGATCTCCTTAAACGTATGTGCACATTGTAGTTTCAAGTGATAAGCTATCTCACTATGAAATTTTTTGGTAAACATAGCGGCTAATTATTTATCTAGTAAAATATGGGTGAAATGGCTTGCAAGGGCTCTCCATAAATGTAAATAACTTTCAAAACTCTCACTAACTTTTTGCTTTTCTTACGTTAAATCCACAAATGAAATCTCATGCTTGAGATTATAGGAAAAGTGTTGTACAAACTTATCAAAAATATCATCAAAATATATTAAAATTTTTTTGGGAAACTTTAAAAACCAATCCAAGGTTTGTCCAACCAATCTTCTTGGAAACAACAAAAAAAGGTATATGTCGCTATATGCCACTAGTTGACATGCGATGAAGAATTCGATCAAATGAGCCTTAGGGTCACCTTTCCCTTTGTATTTATCAAATTTTGGTGGTTCATATCCTAGAGGAAATGGTATCTATAAATACTCCATGTTGAATGGATATGAACATATGTCATCTGATTTGAAATTTTTAGTTTGTATACCATCTTGAATGGCAGTAATTGCATCCTTCATCTATTAAATTCTTGGGATAGGAAACTAGAAAAAAATTGGTTTGAGGGAGAATTTGGGTTTGGATAGATGGTTACAAGGTCACAAGTGGAACACTTTGACCAAGGTATGATGGAGATACCTATTGGGGTATATTGGCTTGGTTGGGGAATGGATCAGGAATACACATACGTGGATTCAAATGTACATGAAATTGCACATTTAGTTGCAAGATATTCTAGTTTGGGTTGGTGATAAAGGTTTGACTTGGATGATTTTGTGGTTGGGATGGAGGGATAAAACTATACTATGCCTATTATGGTTGAAAAGTGACATGTTATTGACTAATCAAACCTTGTTATTGAGTGGAAATTTGTGGACCAAGACCCTATCTCTAGATTTGTGGCACATTTTGACCCAACGGTTGTCTAGTAGGTACTTGAAAAACATGGGGACCTCCTTGTTGCATGAATCCCTATGAGGAAGTGAAAGCAAGGTGTATATTTGGCATCTATTATTGACCAATATTTGTACATTGTTGACTAGTCATTGCTTGGTTTTGGATTGGCATATTAGTCTACGATTGAAGAGGTATGTTCATCATTGCCTGGTGAGGTGGAACATTTGTTGCCCCTAATTGAGGTGGTAATTTATTTGTCCTCTATTATGTTGATACACTAGATTGTGCCTATTATTATGGAACACTACTCGTTACCTATTGAGGAGGAGTAGGATTCATCATATTTTATTATTGAGGCACGATATTGGTTGTTGTTTGATTACCTAATCCCATAGGTTGTACATTATAAGATGAAATCAGTTAAGGTTGGGGTGTAGAAACCCCTACTCCCTGGTATGATGATCTACTCATGGGATTAACTATAGGCACATGTTGTTGTCTAGTTTTTCGCACATTAGTACCACTTTGATCAATATTGGACGTTGTTTGCACATTCTCTACTATGTTTGGCTCACTATTTTGTATAGAGGCTGAAAACACTTCTTCAATAATGGGCATATGCATTAAGTTATATATTGAAATAGTTTATATGAATGGGTCAAAATTTGGATTCTCTTGTTTATTTAACTCTATAAATACTCCTATTAAAGGAACTAGGTCAATAAGAAGCTTACTTACCATGTTCATCTGATTGAAATCATGTGTTAGACTCAGATATGTTTGATATGCTATTTGCATTTGGTTAAACTTATCTTCCATGATGTTTTTGCCTCAATTAGATATATTAAGATCTTAGTACATTGTTTAGACTAGAGCCATAGGATTTCTAGAAGAATTCTATTGATCGTAAATGATATTGTGGGGCACTCTTACTAGACTTGGTTTCATAGGGGAAGTCTACTGGAAACTTAGCCCCTACCTCTATGGCTCTAACTAAAATCTCATCTTTATTCTCTAAAAAATTTCATTCAAACAAAAATGAATCATACGTGGAAGTTGTATTAGTAGAATATGACTATTGAAGTACTAGCTCATCCACTACATGTATTGTAGCTAGATATTGCATGATTTGTTCTTGGCCCTATTCTGAATAAGGTGGTGTGTTAACCAAATAGTTGGCCAATGGATCTTGGCTTTGTGCCCTTGATTGAGTATTATAAGAGGGATAAGAATCCATCTCATAAGTAATATTATTCACATAGGGGTCTTTTACCATTTCTTCCTATGCAACTACATTACTAATCCCTAGATTGTACATCAGTCCACTATGAGTGTAGGAATACATGTTGGGATCCATAGTCAATGCTTTTGTGATAAAAGTTCAAAGAGTTCTTCAAAATCTAAAAAGGACAAAAATAGATGATGTCCCAACTTGGTCTAGGTTTTTCAAAAGGATCAAAAGGTTTATGCAAATATTTTTGAGGAAACAAGCTAGCATGAAGTATCTAATGTTTCACTGTTCACACAAAGATAAGAAAGTAAATGGTCCTAAAAATAAAATTTCTAAACTCTAAGGTTGAAGTGTTTCAAATCAGTCTAATCTAATAATTTAAAAGTTTCTAGATCTTTTGGCCAAATGTGGCATCAAAAGCTAGGCTCAAATAAGGCATGTGCTAGGACTCTTGGCCAAGCAATGTCAAAAGCTAAACTTTGAAAATAGATGAAAGTTTTAATCTAACAGATTTGAAACACTTCTAACAAACACTAGGCATTTGATTCTTGAACATGACCTTGATCATCTAGGTATAAGGTATGAAATAAAAGTCACTTTAGAAATACTTTATTTTCTCACAAAAATGGTATAAAATTGGGTTCTTTTTACACACAAGCTAGACAAAAGTGAATAGTATAACTATTTTAGATAAAAGATCACAAAAGTATACTTAGATTGGTTTGAAAATGTAGGAGCAAATTTGGAACTCTATGCAAGAAGGTCTATGAAACAATATTCAAAATGTTTTAGGTAATGTAATGATGCTATACTACCCAAAAGGTATGACAAAAAGGTTTGTTTCAAAAACTCTCTAAGGCAAAGACATTTTCCTACAATTTTGATAGCATAACACTACTTTTCTTGACTCAAAAATGTTGTGGTGCATAGACTCAAAGTGCAAGTGTTTAGCACAAAATAGCTTAAATCTATCAAGTGATGATAATTATTAAGTCTTTAAATGGCCTTCAACTTAAATTGGAATTAAACCTAAGTTCCCTCAAGTTTAGTACAAATGGTGAACCCACTTAACACATCAACCCTATGAACTTGTAAAGGTGTAATTCCAAATTTTATATTATAAGTGAAGGACTTAAATAACTTTGGTAAAGGTCTAGACTCAATTGGGCAACATAATTGCACCAAAGTGGATGATATGACTCTCAAGATTTTGATTATCTTTTGAACAAGACAAATTGATGATCTCATGCGGACAACATAATGCCTCTTTGTTCAAAGGAAAACTTGGACTATGTTTCTGGTTTGGATTTTTTGTTTACACCAAGTTTTGAATCCAAGCAAGACTTTAGTCTAGGATAAGACCAAATAATTAATTACCCTTAGATCCTAAACTGACAAGGTTGCTTGGTATTATTATAATCTGTCAATATACGTCATTTGAGAGAATTTTAAGTGTTCATCTAAAAGTAAATGTGCATTATATAGTAGGTTTTTTACACCCCCCCTTCTCTCAAATGATAGTACTGCAACATTGACCTTGAGGTGCACCTTACACCAACAATACTTCCATGACAATTGGGGATCTGTCTAAGATCTAACAAGTTTTAAAATGATCTAGGGGAGTCAATTGCATAATGACTTTCACACCAAACATTGCAAAAGAAAAGCATAGATTTTAGGTTTGTATCACTTGGCTTGTTGCAAAAAGGTCTAGTCCTTTTTGCAACCACTACAACCTACTATTCACTTAGTGTAGTGTGATGTCCAAAGTGTCACTACGTCCCATGTGCAACTCCAAAGGAGCCAAATAAAGTCAATGTCAGGAGATGACATCCTAGGTCAAAGCTTCCCTAAAGAACTTGTGAGAGGTGATGAAGTCCCCCTCGCAAGCCAAGTTTGCATAAAAATAAAGAAATCATGAAATAGAAAGTCTTTAAGGTCATTTTCAAGGTCAACCAAACTTTGAAAAGTTTTCTGGGAATGATTTAGATGACATTATTTCTAAGCCTTTGACTAGGCTACTTGTAATAATAATGGCACTTTTATTTTCAAGGGTTCCCTATAGGGTACAAATAGAAGAGCATACATGCAACATTCCTCTTTTTTCCAAACAAATATTTGATTAAACAAATATTGCAAACAAAAATTGACAAGTGTGTTCAATTTTAAGCCCAAAATGAAAGATTTGGTGGTGTTCATTTGACCCCTTGGTCTTAGTTGCAAACTTTGAAAACATTCACCAAAACATCTAAATTCTTTGTTAAACACCAAAACAAGGTTCTTAATTGATTTTTTTAAGCATGCAAAGGTGATTTAAACATGTTTTAAACAAATATCAAGCTTGGTATTATAGCAAAAAAATTATCATGTCCTTTAGATTTGAAGCTCTTTTTGGTTTGAAATAATAAACTTTAGAAAAATAGCTCTCAGATCTGTGTTTTTGCAAAAACACAGTGATCAACGTCAGTTATTACCACCAACGATGATTACATTGGCTAACTAAAATCTAACCGATGTTAGTTTTGTTAACTAATATCGTTTAAGTAGGTATCTGATGTTGGTATTCTTGCTGACATCGATTACTGTGTAAAACTATGGCAAAATAAAGTTAAAAAAACAATTTGCAAGAGTTTTAAGGGTCCAAATAAATATTTTAGAGTTTCAAAATGATCTTCTTCAGGTGTGAGATGTGTCTAGTCCCACTGATCATGCCATTATGTGATCTAATAATTTGACTCAAGAGAGGATGGTTAGTATGGTGTTAGTACTAAAATGAAAACAAAATGAAAAAAACACACTAATAACATAACATCTCTAGGCTTAGACACTAGGAAAAGCTTAGTTTACAAAAACAAATGACAAATAGAACTAAAAAGTAAGGAATAAAACACAAGAATTCTTTCACCTTCCTTGGATGCTCCAAATGCCTTTGTAGTAGTGGCTTGCTTAGCTTGTGCTCATGAAGTCTTTGGTAATTGAAGCTTGCCTACCTCCATCTCTCCTTGGCACCTTTGGCTTGTGGCTTAGCTTGGCTTGGAATCAATTTGGCATGGTAACAATAGTTTTATGAAGCTTTAAAACCAATCCTACATTATAAATTTGCATTCTCAAGTCTTTGAAGATATTTGAGCATAATAACTTTGCACCAAAATAGCTTATAAATGATGTTGTGAGGCTTCCTATTTATAGATTTTTGGATTTGATCAAAATCAACCTAAACCGTCCATATCAAGATTGAGATGTGTGGTTGAGGATAAATTCATTTTTTGGAAATAATTTTGTAATTATCCTCATCATGACATTGGAAAAAGGGGTAATTAAGAGGCATGTAAGGATTTGATGAGGCATGGGAGGCATGAATCCTAATATTTGTGGCATTTATGGCCTAGGGATATCTTCCCAAGAAATGAGGTCACCTAATGATGCACATATTCAATATTAAATATTCAATTACAAAAAAAATTATTCAACAAGTTTCCATGGAATTTTTTATTAGGCCTTGATTTGGGTTAACTAGCTCTTAAGCATGATTAAGCTATTCGCGCACAAATTACTCAATTTGATCAGAATGTCTTGTTATTGGTCCAACATTTGACTGGATTGAAATTGGAAGGTGATGTTAGATGCATTGGATCCATATTATAATTTAGGATGTTATCAATAATAAATAATCAAGGCACGCACCTTGTGCAAGAGATTTGATAGAAAAGAGCAATCTAGAGCACCCTCTGTAAAATTGGCATTTTGACTCAGAATTATCTAATTAAATTTAGCTGGCCCATAAATTGCATTGCCCCATTTAGGGATACCCTAGCCAAAATCAGCACTTGAATATGTCATTTTCACATCATTTAGCATGTTTTAGTGTTTTTAGGCCAAATTGTGCATGTTGGGGAAATTGGCCAAAAGCCTAATTGGGGGTTATCGATGGCCAAATTTAGGTGTCTACATATGCTAGAGTAGAAAAATAACCCTTGACTATATTATCTTACATATCCAATATGGTCCAAAAATTGTTCAAATACTTTTTTATATCATGCCTATTCATGGTTCATACAATGTCTTACTAGAAACACATTAGATACATCAAACAATAGCAATCCCCTTCACTATACACTAGTGTAAAAAATTTGGATATGAAGGGCAATTGATTAAAATTATTAGAGATAGAGTTTCCAAAATAAAAAGAACAACAAAAATCACTAGCATGTGAGTAACCAATGTTAATGCCTTGATAAAGAAAGCATGAAGTGCAAAATGTGTAATTCTATCTCAAATAAAGTTCAAGTAAAACACAAGTTACAACATAATCAAAGGGATATAAAATTGATACATATATATAGACTACTAAAGGATGACTAATTAGGGCTTGATGTGTGGGTGCCTCAACACCCTATATTTAGATCTAATTCTCATAATGTCTATTATAATGATATTGGATTTTGTGACTTTATTATTGGTTAGCCTTGTTCATTATTACTTATGATTATTACCTATTATCAAGTATTATGCCATGAATTGATTTATTTTTAATTTACTACTTTTTAAATTTTATTGAAAGGTTTTGTAGATTATATTACACCACACACTTCACATTCATGTCACATCAATATTGTATCTTACTTTGTTTACTATCATGTCTATTACGCTCATGTGTTTGATGTGTCACTCATGATGTTCCTTAAAATATTGTTACATATTCTTTTTTTCTTTTCATGTCTAATTTTATTGTAGTTGATTTACTTATGTGTTTGATTTGCTTACCTAAATCTGGTTTTATTTCCATATGTCTTCCATGTTCTATCTTAGAATTATATTACTTATATGTCTAATGATTTCATTGTTTGAAAATTTTTCCATGTTATTGACATGCATTCACTACTTGATATATCGTCTATGTGTTTTAATCTAGTTTCTTATATATTTAATTTATATTCTATATGTTTGAATGTCTGTAATTTTTTTGGTGTGTCTTATATATGTTTGATGTGCCTTTAAGTGCTCCACACTATTTATTTATTTCTTTACATACTTTAAGTGTTTTCTCTAGGCCTTATCATCTATCTAACATGTCTTCGACCATTTTTACCTTCTATGCCTAGCGTGTTCATTACCATGTGTTTTATCATAATTTTGAATTGACTTGATGATTAAGTCTAATTAAGATAAAATGGATATAAATGTAGTAAATTCTTTAAAATAACTTGTAACTAACATAATTAAAGTATAGAAATGGACGAATCAAGAATCAATAAAATAAGGCTAACCATGAATAATATAAGAGTATTTATGTATTTTTTTCATGTATATTTATTGTGTGAAACTAAGATATAGATAAAAATGATCAACTTAGATTGATCATGTATGTGCAATAAGAACTGTAATTGTAACTACTCAGGGTCATAACCGATTGAAAGGGGACATGATTGACTACCAATATTGTCCTCTACGGGTTGATCTTGTCCTCTATGGAAAATCAATAAAATTAGGGAACAATCACCAATGTTTACTTTAAACATACATTTGTGTGTAAATTTAGCCTTATGATGTAGGTGGATAACCTACAGATGACTTACTCAAAGTTGAAACCTTAATAGGGCTTGAAATAGTTGAAAACATGCAATGAGAAAGGGGGAGTGTAATGGGTTGGGATGACCCATATCACCCTTATGATGATTTATTGTTGCCTACATATCCAATAAACCAAAAAGGTAAATCAAGCCCATGTAGTTCTCCCACTTAGATTGCTTAGTGCAATTGTGTTCCTTTGACTACATGTATGCATCTAGAGATGGATTGAATACTTGATAATGCTTCGTTTTACTTGGATAGAATAGGTTTGTAAATTGGCTAAGTCTTCTTAAAATAATTAGAATCATATTTGGAAATAATAGGTAATTTTTTTTATCAATGTACAATATTATAAGTGTGCCTCAATAGTCAAATCATAAAGTGGTATAATAGGTGATTTATGTGTGCCTTTATAACAATCCAAAAGGGGAAAACCTCATGTTTCCTATCCTAAAAATAGGTATAAGTGAGGTTCTAAATTTGAAAATAGTTATTACTAGGGTGGATAATATTATCAACCCATAGGGATAGTATCAAATTTCGGCCATGTCCCATTCTAGTCGATTATGTCCTAAAGTGTAACGTTTGAAAATAAAGATAAAAAATATTCATACAAATTCTTATAGAGGTTCTTAGCAATTAATAATACTTATGTAGGTGTAATACACCAAATTATAAAGGGATAGGTTAGTATAAGTACTTAGGATAGAGTAAGGTGTTGAAATAAGTCTATATTAAGTATTCAAGTCAATAAAAGTAAAAGTTGTCCAAAATTGGCATTATCAAGTATTCATGACCAAATTTGAGTGACTACATTTTCCCCCTCTTTATTCTAGAAATTAAATTACTAGAGTAAAATAAAATATACCTAAGTGTGTATAACACACTTTGACTTTGAGTAGATACTTCGATCATGTAGGGCACTTTAACTTAGCAAACCCTATAAAAACTCATGAAGTAGTCATTTTGTTCATTTCAAATTTGGAAAAATATTGAACTTTGAAAATTGAAAAACTGAAAGAGAACAAGGTAGGAATACACTTTTATAAGTGAAACCAATGTTACTTTTGTAACTTTGCTTGAAGACAATGCTTCCTTGAAGCATTTGAGAATTGGTGCTTCCCATGAATTACTTGGAGAAAATTTAGTTCCTTAGTTGAACCAATGGATAATTGAGGGAGATCAATCCCAAATTTAGATCAAATGTGAATAGAAAATAAAATCCATTGATAGAATAACGTAATGGAAATAGGTTGGAATCCATAATAGATTCATGAGGGAATTGAATGTCCAAGTTGTTCACTATGCACTTTAACTGAATCAACCATTGTAGATGGATTTTAGATTCAATTATCACTTTGTTCCTTAATTCTTGAAATCATGATCAAAAGATAATGGATAGCATCCATGGTCCTACCATGGTTATGGATTCAAAATAATTTTGAAAAATGTAACATGAATATGTATCATGCCATTTGAATTTTAAAAATAATATAGTGTGCATGAATCTATATAATACCCCCATTATGATAAATTAAAAAAATTGTAACTATTTGTAGATGCAATTTTTTAAATTTTTGTTTGAAGCTTTGTGCATGAATTTTAAACCCAAACTTATAATGCAAGTGTATATGCATGGAATATGACCCCATGATCTATACCAATAATTATATTTTGAACCATTATGTATTCTTTAAAATTTTATTTTGTACCTAAAGCTAATTTTTGCTCAGAGATGATTATCTCATCTATGAAAATCCCACTGAAATGCCTCCCATTTGAGGTGAGGGATGTGTCTCGAAAGTCACTCATATTAAAATAAAATTTAAAGTCATGATGTGTATCAAGATTCAATTATTGAATAATGTAGCATATGTGAAAATATATGCCATCATCATTATATATGTATCATTAAAATCATATATGTAACATACGAGGGAAGTTCTATAAAAATGTATCAATAAAGTTCATAGTAGTAGTTTTAATAAGATGAATATATGCAATAGTTAATGCATGATATGGATCATAAACTCATCAAACTTAAAAAGCTCAAAAATCACACAAACACAACAAGCATAATGTCATATAATAAGGCTAAGGGACACACATAAACAACATGTTTAATTTTCACATAAGAAAATATTTCACACATAAGACCAAGGGCCACACACAAAGGATATTCATAATGTCACAAAATAAGGGACATGTTTAAATTTTTCACAAAACAAAGCTCCAAGGGTCAAAATCAATGTACATGTACAAATTACACACATAAGGCACATGTTCAAATGTTACACACAAGGGAACTTTTCAAATGTCACACAAAATGTAGACCCAAGGGCCACAAGCAATGGATATGTTTAAATGTTGCCCACACAAAATAATTATCAAATAGATATGTTCAGTAAATTATTTCACACAAGATCCAAGGGCCATACACAATATACAAGCAAAGTATAATCTACTATGTATAAATAGTAGCATCAATGGAGCATATAATTATAAATAATAGTCTACACCATGTATATGTAATGTGATCATATCCTAAAAAATATCACATATCCATGTACACAATGTAAGATAAGGATGTTATCAATAAATTTGTAAAAGTGTACAGTTTAAAAATATAAGAGTTATAAAATAGTAACACATGTAAATACTGCACCTTGCGGATAATGTGCCCCTGATTTAGCATGGCCACTGGGTAGAGGCAAATTGGACATCTTAGTCTATGTGAAATTTTTTGTCCTACATAACACTCATAAATACTAGTTAAATGCATGTACGATAGAAATTTTTTTATCTACCCATCATGATATAAATAACATATGATAATAATGTAAACTGAATGTTTAATCATGCTTACATCCTAATTCTATATTTTTAGAATATTTTGAATGTTTTTGTATTTTTTAAATATAAAAAAAAAAATCATAATTTTTTGAATATTGAAATAAGAACAAAATAGAGTAACCATGGGTTCGAAAGTATAAGAAAGAGAATGGATTTAAATTATTTACAACATATATCAATTTAAAGTATGCCCTAAATATGATGGTATGTCCATATATGATTAATATTCCCCCACTATATATGTGCATTGTAGCAAGGCTTGTAAGGATATAAAATAAGAATGTGAAAGAATGATTGTGCATCATTATTTCATCAAATGTACACTTATCAAAGTATGTAACGTGCATGTATGAAAAATATAACACAAAAGAATTTTTTTATGAATAAATAATGTTGTGTATACTATAACTGAGTGTAATACTAATAAATTGGATGGATTAAAGCTTTGTTTGCTTAGTTTTTGAAATGGTTGTGTCAAAATTGTTGTAGGACAAAATCAACTAGCTCAGGACAACATAGACAATCGATCTTCATTATTTATAGTCAATATTATCTATGATAAAAAAAATTAAATTTTTATACTTAGATTATGAAAGCAACATGTTAAATGGAAAAACTTAGTAGGATATGTCACAATGTTGAATAATTCAGATATGGAAGGTGAAAAATAAGAGATGAGAGGCCAAAAATACATAAAAGATCTAAGGGCTAGAATATTGATTGGATTAATCACGTGTATAAAAATAGGAAGAATGTCATGATGAATTAATCACAATGCTATGTACAATGGAAAATATTTTAGCTTAACCAATGACTTGGTCAATAGAATGTTCTCATAGAGTTCCTACATAAAATATGTAATCACCTTCTAAATTTTATGTTAATCCACCAATTAATATGGGATGTTGATGTGTATATCTTGTATCAAATATGTCATAACCATAAATTATACTATAGTTTTCATCTTGCATGTTAGACATGTCTTTCCAGTCATCTTCTGCTTAAACATAATCATCCTATTGGTTCCAAAATTGTGTTATGCCACTCTTATCAAATTATATATATATATATATATATATATATATATATATATATATATATAAAACCAAATACACCATACATTGTAGTTATCTTCTTGATTTTTTTTCTTAAATATGTACATCATTATCAGGATCTTATATCTCATTCATAACTAGAGAAGACTCACGTATCACTACTTGAATATTAGGAAGGGAAGTATGTTCTACCTTGACTTCTTAAATTTAAGATGTAGCCATAGCTTTTGTAGTGTTATCATTATATTGTTCCTCTATCCATGGAGTATATATATTATTTTAACCCTTAGAAACCATATTATTTTTTCTAGGAACATATTGCTTTTGAAAAAATTTCCTAAGAAACCCTTTTACAAAGATGGTTTCTTGCTTATCTTGACTTTGTTTTGTAAATTATCTTTTTTGGGAATGCTCTTTGAGTGAATTATACTTTTTGATTTGTTCAACTTAATTATTTGACTATTCCCTTTATAATTGTTCTTTTTTTAGCCTTGATTTTTTATCTTTTTACTTTTGTAACCTTTCTTGCTTTAATTTTATTTTTTGAAGCCTTTCTTGATCTAAATTTTTCATTTATTTATTTATACTTGTTTCTTAGGAAATTTAATGTGATTGGGTTGCTTGATTGATTTATATATTATAATATCATAACTATCAATGACACTTTGTATTTTTTTTAAATCTCAACAATTATCTATATGATGCCCATGCATTCTATGATGTATACAATAGTATTTTGATTTTGTTAAATGATGCATATGAGGTAATTTTATTAACTAATTTAGAACCATTTATCTTAAAATATCACTTAAATTATTATTATCATTTTGTATACTTTTTTAAATAATAAATTTATATGTATGTTACTTTTGAACCCATATTTGAGATGATATCTTTTGAAGTACAAAATAGCTAGATGTAGATGTAGTTATATGATTAACAATGGTATGCTATAGATTCTTTGTGTATGCAATCTCATTTTAAAGTAATGTGAAATTTCAATAGAAATTTTAATTTTAATTTTATAACTCTTCTATGAATGCCCTCGTAGTGATTATTTGATCTTTAAAGGCTTCATAATCACAAGCCTTAGGTATATCTGATTGAATATGCATACAAACACTATTAAGAGGATCTATAGGAGGTGTATGGAGTTAAAGAAGGAAATTTTGATTGCATTCAGGATGCAGTGTCCTACCTCTTTGGTTGTTTAGAATATGGACCATATAATACAATATAAACCATGCATAAATAATGGGAGTGGGATGGTAGATTTGACAATCTTGAGGCCCAAGAGGAGGAACAATTAAAAGATTTTGAGATTATTCATTATTTGTTTGATCCTTATTATATTTGACTCATTTGATTATATGATTGTTGATTATATTCCAAGTATAAGGGGAAGATAACATCTAATGAAAATTAAGAAAGCTTGAAGATAAAAATACTCATCCAATCTAGCCATAGATTCTTCACAAATTGAGAAAAACATAATAGAAAATTAAAACTTAGTTCCTACAAAAAAAACCATTGTTATGGAGATTAGTAAATTCTTATGAAATCCAAGGTTAAAAATAAGAGATTTTAATGTCAGATATCAAATCCAAGGTCAAAATGAAGTGCTTTTAGTGTTAGTTATCAAATCCATGTTAGAAAGCAAATTCTTTTAGTGTCAGATATTAGATCCAAGGTTGAAAGAAAGTTTTTTTAGTATCAAATACTCAAGACTTTATCGAACCCCTAATACAAAAATTTTAAAGTAATGCTCAAATAAATTATGTAGGTTCACCAATATGTTGGATCAAAATTTGGAATTAAATTGGTGATTAACGATAATTGAGATAAATATTGTAAAATAACTTATAACTAGCAGAATGAAAGTAAATTACTAAAATGGAAAAAACACAAATAAATGAAATAATCCTAACTTTGAACAATACAAGAGGACTTATCTATGTTTTTCCTGTATGTTTACTACTTACAATTGAAAGATGAATGGAATAATCAATTAAAAGTGATCATGCATGTGCAATACGAACTGTAATTATAATTACTCACGGTCATAACCAATCAAAAGGGGACATGATTGAATACCACTATTTTCTTATGTCGTTTGATCTTATCCTCTACAAAAAATCAATAAAATTAGGGTATAATCACCTGTGTCTACTTTAAACATGCATATGTGTAGAAATTTGTCTTTTAGACGTGCGTAGATGACCTACAAATGACTTCTTCAAATTTAAAACCCTAATATGGATTTCAATAACTAAAGATATGAATAGATAAATGAGATATTTTAATTGGATAAATTGACCCTAATCACCCTCTTGATGATTTATTTTTTCCTACTATTTAATACTTTAAAGAGAGAAATCAAGCCTAATTAGTTCTCCCACTTAGAGTGCTTAGTGCTTCTTTGACTACATGTATCCATCTAAAGATAGATTGGATACTTAATAATGATTCACTTGAATTGGATATAATAGGTTCTTGACTTGGATAAGGGATACTTCAAATGATTAGAATCATATTTGGAAAGAATAGTGAAGTTTTACTCAATGTGTAATTGTATAAGTATGCCTCAGTTGTGAAATTTCCAAGTGATAGAATAGTTGACTTAGATGTGCCTTTTTGTCAATCCAAAAGGGGAGACCTCACATTTATTATCCTAAAAATATATAGTAACTTGTAAGGGAGGTTATAAATTTTAAAATTAACTTTTATTGGGACAATATCAATTGTTGGTCTTGTCCCATTTTGGTTGATTTTATCTTGAAGGGTAATGTTTGAAAATAAGGATCTGGGATGTCCGTACAAATATGAGAGAGGTTTTTAATGATTTTTTTTGTAAGTATAAGATAAAAACTTAGAAAAGAATAGGTCAGTATAGGTTTTTATGATAGCATGATGTGGTGAAATAAGTCCACATTAAGTGCTCAAGTAAATTAAAGTAAAAGTGGGCCAAAATTGACATTATCACGTATTCATGACCAAAATTATATGACTACACTATGTTATTATTATGTATTCATGATTATTATCATGCATCTATTATATTTTTGCCTCCATTATGTTACCATGATCCATATCATGTAGTTACATGGGGCATCTAATAGGAAAAAATTCCACTTCTTTTTTATGATCATCATGGATATATCTTGAGAACTAGTAGATCACATAACTATGGTTCTCCATATCTATATGTTTTCATTTGATATATGTCTTTTGAAAATATAGGTAAATATATCTATGGTGCATATTCCTAAATTTTATATATTTTCAAATTATAATTATATATTTTCCATATTATACATGTTATATCTTATATATTTAGTTTTAAATATGAGTTTTATAAATTCACCCATATCAAAGGTGGGCATATATCCTACTCATTATATTTAGATTCCTAATCTAGGGGCATGTGTATTATCATATCCAATATGATATTTTTTAAGGACCGTATTTAAGAGGGTGTCTCACTCCAATGAATCATATTCTATTTAGATTTAATGAAGATGTGGAGGTCCATATTTTATAAGGGTATATAGCTACACTACATCCTCATATTTTTTTCTACATTATAAGGTATTTTAGTTTTAGTATTTAAAATTTTATCAATAATTATAATTTGGCACTTACCCTTGAGTGAAAAGAAAAATAAAAATGGTTTTGCAGGTTCCTAGGTCATTGGTTTCAATTGTAAGAGATCTAGGCATGTAGTTATATCTTATTTATGCTTTTAAGTATGGGTTTATATAGACACACACCTCAAAGTGAGGAAAAATATAAACACCTAAAAATGATACCAAGATATTTATTAGTTATTAAGTGGCATGCTTTTAATGTACTTATATATACATTGATTATTAATTCAAATTATTCATTTTTTACATATTTGTATACTACTAATTGTCCATGTCCCTCTTCCAAACCCTTCAAATATTCCTCTTTCTTTCCCTCTCTTTCATGTTTTAGGCTATATTTCTAGAAAAAATTTAGAGCACATCGACTCTCTTGGGCCATTTTACTTGGTCTCAGCTAAGTCATATTATATTATTCCCCTTGGTCTAACCTTTTTTTATTTTAGCTATTAGATGTAAGTTTATGCACCAATAACATTCTAATTTGAATTCAATTTTATATGAATACACAAAAAAATTAGTTCATTTATACTTATAGATTATACAAAATATTATTAGAATGTTATAAAAAATTCATATGTATTTTAGCCATATTAATAATTCATTAGAATAAATATCATTTTCTAAAGCTAGAAATTCTCATAGATAAATTTTAGTGCACGACTTATTATTTTGTATATTTATGAAGTTATTTCATTTAAACAATTTACTATTTTCAACATATTTATAGAAAGTGGTTTCCCCTATTAAGTGCCTAAGAATTAGATAGTAGTGTATAGTTATGCTAACCCACATCATAAGCCTTCAAAGCTCACTTTGTTTTCTTTAAGTTTCATATATTGTGTACATTCTAGGATAAGAATATTTTGGTAGGTTATAAGTTTTACAACATGCAAATCAAAGTAAGGAAACATAAGATTAAGACCAAGAAAATACAATTGTCAAATTATTGCAATCTGTTTGTCTTTTATCTGAAGTGCTTTGAATGCTTCAGACATATTTATTCAATCAATTTAAAATTTCTTGAAAAAATTAGTGTCATTATTGAGTGCACATTTCCATATCCTGATTCACATAACTCATTGAATACCAATTTATTAAAAATAAGTAAAAATATATATATAAATACCTTACTATTAAATTTAAAATTATTAATTCGATATTATTATTATATTTTACATATATTATAATACTTAATTAATGTAATCAAGTTATTTTTTTTTAATTTAATTTCAATCCTTTTATCCCATTA
This sequence comes from Torreya grandis, assembly GCA_037957365.1. Taxonomy (NCBI): domain Eukaryota; kingdom Viridiplantae; phylum Streptophyta; class Pinopsida; order Cupressales; family Taxaceae; genus Torreya; species Torreya grandis. Next base: position 593,917 of record JARHVA010006704.1, on the reverse strand, counting down.
TAAGTTACAATATTTTTTAAACAAACAAGAGATTAATTTTATAAAAACCAGAAATTTTTTTATATTTTTTTATGCTTAAATTTCAAAACAAAAATTTTTAATTTAAAAAATTAATTTTGTAACAATCATAAAATTTTATAAAATTTTCTATATCTTTAATGATAAAATTTCATCACAGGTTAATAATTTATGTGAACAACACTTATTATTTAATAAAAATAAAAAATAAATACATCTTAGATCACAATTATATAAAAGTAAAATAAAATCCCTATTCTAAGATAATATATGAGAATTATCTTCAAAGAAGTGGTAATAAACTTTTAAAAAAATTAAATGTAATTATTTTTTATTAAAAGGATCTTAATTTAAGAGATTATTTTAATTTTTAAAAATATTAAATTGAAAAAGAATAATGGTTTTGGACACTTCTAACAAATTTAAGAGATGTTAATCTAACTATTAAAGATTGATAATTATTGCTGATTAAAATTGATGTTTCATTTCAAATAGTTGAAAAGGAGGATTTTATCAAATATATGCATTTATCTTCAACATATGAGAATATGCATAAACATAATAAGATAAAATTATATGTAATGAATCAACTTGTTGCCTGAAGTATTAGAGCTAAAGGAAAAAACAATAATCTTATGGGATTAGATGATGAACAAATGGAAGTTAAATTAATGCCTACTATTAGTGCAAGGGTGATGCTTACTACAAACTTATGGACATAATAAGGTCTTATCAATGGTGCACTTGAATATGTTTGAAATATTATATACAAACCATAATTAGAACCCCATGAACCACCTACATATATAATGGTTCAATTCGATAACTACACAAATATTCTTTTTATTGATGTGACTCTAACTACTATTCCAATCACCCCTATAGAAATGGGTCACATGTGTTAGTTACCTCTAAAATTGGCATGGAGATTGATAATCCACAAATCATAGGGCTTAACACTTGACAAAGCCATAATTGATATGGGATTTATAGAAAGAAAATGTTTGACCTTTATTACTATATCACGTGTCAATTTAGTATACAAATTGAAGATCTCATAACTTTTCACATATGCTTGGGTTAAGATATTGAAGAGTGGAAAAGTAGTAGAGAAAATGAAATAGGAAGAATAAATACTTCAATTTTTAGAAGATCAAATGTATACAATTTAAATATCATAAACTTATTATTATATTACATACACACATGTGCACATATACCCACACATGCACATGCACATAAACATAATACACATACATACATTATAATGATATGTTTATAATATTAAAATTATAAACATTTGATCTTCTAAAAAGTAAAGTTTTTATTCTTCCTCTTTTTTTATATATGTGTGTTTTACTAATGTTGTGTTCCTCTCTATTTATCATTTTAATATTATGTTAATGAATTAAAATGAATATGAATAGAATTTATATTAAATGTGTTTTTATGAACAATGGATATTTATCTTTATCTTATGCAGTGACAAATACTACAAATATACATATTTTAGATACATATATCGAGAATGATATTTCTTGACATCTTTTACATATATCTATCTAAAAATATATATACTAATAAAATCTTATTTCTAATTAATAATATTTGAACCTATGATATTTGATACAAGACAAATATATTATAAAACATAAATAAACTAATCAGATAAATTTAAACTTAAATCTATAAAAATAAAAATAAAGATATTAATGAAGCTCACACATTTACACAATGAAAGGGAAGGTTTTTTATATTAATAAAAATAAATTTGACACTTTTATATTCACACACACACACACACACACACACACACACACACACACACACACATATATATATATATATATATATATATATATATATATATATATATATATATATAAAGAAGACTTTATACGTGTAAAAACACTTAATGATCATTTTATATTTATAATTATAATAAAAAATTATTCTACATTATTACAATAAAAATAGAAAATAAAATATTCGTTAATAGGTTAATAGTATCCTTAATAAAAGGGAAAAGAAAGAATAATGTTTTATGGTTTCTTCTTTTTTAGGGTGGTTTAATGGGCAATCTGGATCATCAGGCATAGGGTATATTATAAGAGACGATAGTGGTTCTCTCATTAGGGTTACATCTTGGAAGCTCTTAGATAGGACTAACAATGAAGTTGAAGCATAAGCTCTTGTGTTAGGGCTCGATTTGACAATAGAATGTGCTATTGATAATATTTAGATAGAAGGGGATTCCCAAATCATGATTTCTACATTTTGAAAGAAATCTGTCACCTCTTCGAATTTAGAGAATATTCTAGTAAAGGCTTGGGAGTGTCTCAAAAATGTTTCATTTTGGGATATAATCATTATTTTAGGGAAGCAAACATTGCTTTAGATTTCCTAGTTAATGTGGCATTGACCAAATGGAGGAAATTAGAATCGATAATCAATGAATAAGGTGGAAGGACTTTGAAGGGGTATCCTACATGAAGTAGTGATTTATAATAATTCTTTGTAATTTGATTTTAATTAAAGGCTACTAATCATTCCCCATTGGTTCATGGGAAGGTGGCATTATTGAATCATGTTTGTGTATGATTTGTTTAGCTGGCTTGAGTTGGCGACAAGCCTTATTAAATAAGGTGGTGCCTTTTTCTTTCTTCACCTGATTTTTTTCTCATCGGTGCCTTGGCATGCCCTATTTATGTGAGCTCTTATTTCTAGTTTGTGTATGGTGACATTGGATCACACATTATCCTTGGCCCTAGGGGTTCTAATGGTTGTAGGAGGTAGTTTGGTCAAATAAATGGTGTTTTAAAAGGGTGTTTCTAGTGCAAGAGTCAAGAAAATCTTTTGGGCTCTGATGGAAGAAATCTTGTAAGAAATCCTTAGCATTTTAGGGGAGGAATATATTCTTAATAACCTTCATAATAGGTTGAACTTAGAGGTGGAAGCTATGTTTACAAATAATATCTTGATTTTATTACCTGAAAAGCAAGTGGTAGCAGAGATGGTTGAATATTGTGTGGCTCTGACTCAGTGTAAGGTTCTGTTGGAGGATTTAGCTTAGGTGGACATAGGTCCCTTTCCTAAATTATCATTTTTAGACACAAATGGGTTTGGGTTGGTCCCTATTTCTATGTTTAGGGCACTAGAAACAAGGTTCATTCCCCTCATGGGGTTTGTGGAAGAACTACAGGGCATGTTTTGCCATCTTGCCTATTTGAGAGGGAAATTTATTTCTCCTCTTCCTTTGGCTTTGATAAAGAGTCCAATTCAAGAGGTAGAAGTGTGGAAAGGTTGCAGGCATGGCAAGGAGCATGTGGCCATAGTCAAGTTTTTTTCTAAGTTTGTGGCTCGTGGAGGGGGAACATCACCTTGTTGTCTGTCTAAGGTTCCATGGAGGGTGTTGACCTCTATTATGCAAGGTTGACTAGATAGTAATTGTGATGCTAAGTTGATTGGGGGAGTAAAATCCAACCTTTAGGGGTTGGATGATAGGGGACTACTTGGAAAGGGTCCATCAAAGATTGAAGTTATCCCTGAGGTAGAGGTAGTGGAGAAAGTTATGGAAGGTAACACCCGATAGTAGTTTGCTCTTAGGTTTTTGGCATAGGTGGTAGTATTCCTACCTTTTAGAGATATCAACATTGTAATCTTCATGTTTAGTATAGTTGTTGTTGTTTTTGTAAATCTATTGTAATCTAGGTTGCCAATTTGTTGGCCTTGCCATTGCTTTGTAATGAATCTCAAAATTATATTTTGATAATATCTTTGATGATCATTTTTTATATATCTTTTTGATATCTTTATATAGGGTAGGGGACCTGTTGAACCATGGTATTTATCTGAAAAAAAATAGAAAACAAAAGACAAACATATTACAAACTACACTTATGTAATAACAAAAGAAAATTATCATTATAAGAAAATATATAATTTTCTTCTCACATAAGTGAGAATAGAATTTGAAAAAGATTTTAAACTTAATATTTATAAAAATAGACATTAAAGGATCTCACACATTTATATATCGAAAGTGAAGGGCTTTTTCAGCATTTATTTATGTTTGCAGATTTAAAATTATAATTACATTAAGAGGCATTCTTACAATGACACTTCGAGGTAGTGAAGCCCTATAATAAAGTGAGAATGTTCACTTTTAATAATTGATATTATTTAATAAATTAAAAACAAACAAAAAAACAACATATATGTTAAAAAAAAATGAAAACATTCCCCACATATTCTGACTTGAGTAGGACAAATTTTTACCTGCTAACATAAGTTACATTATGAAAAGGGCCTTGCCCACCAATAGAGAAATCACTAAGGATGTCAAAGAGACTATGCAAAAATACATTACAGATTTTGTCACCTTTATTACCAATGAATATCTTTTATATATATATTTTTAAAATCTTACACATTTTTTACAAAAATATTCTTATATTAGATAATTTAATTACGGTTTTGAATTTTACATTGGTGATTTTCACTCCATTATTAAAGTAGCTATAATTTTTATCTTAATGTTTTTAAATAATATTTTTTACAAATAATTTTATTTTATTTTTTTAAATTATATTGCCTCCTTTAAAAAAAAAATTAAAAATTTTTAAACATTTTTTTAATTATATTTTCTTTTGAGAGAGTTTATGTCAAAATTCTCTTTAAATATTTTTTTTAAAAAAAGATTCAATTTGGATTTTTTTTTCATAAAATTTTTTTCTTCAATAAAAGGTTATTATTATTTTTATGTATTTATTTATGTATATTTACAATAATGCATACAGGTCCCTCAAAATATAGTACCTCTTTTATTTATATTATATAAATTTAGTTATTTATTTTAACATTAAAATATTATAGTATATGTAACTTTTTTTAATAATGTTTGTAAGAATAGTATATTTTGTTAACCCTTCTTCCTCTCAAATCAATATTTTATTAAACTCCTATTTATATGTCTCAATATTTTTGTGTTGAGTTTTAATACTAATTTAGATAAAAACTATTTTTGGTTAATTTTATCTATTTTGTTCTATTAATATATATATATATTATATAAATTTATGTAAAAAATATTGAAATATAATATTCTCGAGTTATATATGTTAAATTTGTAACATAAATAAAAATCACTTGAAAAATAATATATATTAACATTTTAAACATAAATTTATCTAATATACTAACTAAATTTTATTTATATACATATAAAACCACAAGAATTAAAGATATTAAGAAACTCACATATTAGAAAATATTTTATAATTATCAAAATAATCTCTTTAACACTTTTAGTTGGTGTAAGGCAAAATGTCAAATGAGAAATATTAATTATTAAGAGCTTATCAAGCTCTCCATGGGTGAATGAGATAATGCTTAACCTACAACCCTTACAACCCTTATGTTATGAAGAGCTTATCAAGCTCCATGCATATTAGGGAAGTAGTTTCACATTAAAATATTATTTATTTGTAAATATGTAATTAAAAAAATATATATTTAAAATATTGAAATTATATTTAATTAATATTTTAAATATAAATCAATAAAGAATAAAGAGAAGTTTTAGATAAATATTTTGATTTTAAGTAATTTAAAAATAATTGTTACAGCTTGTTAACAAATTTAAGTTTTTATTGTATTATAATGAGAATTCAAAAATTTATAGTAACTTGAGAAACTCCTTTGAACCATACGCTCCAAATTTGTATTTATTAGAAGCATTGACCACCTTTATGATAGATGGAAAATAGGAAAAATATGATTTGATGACTACATTTTATAAGTTTGGAGCTCTAAAAACTTTGCTCATTTTCTTGTATCTTCACACTGAATGCTATAAATTTTCTCTTCTTCTTCAAATTATAATAGGGCAACTATACCTAAAATAGATAAGAAAAAGTATTTATTTTGGGGCCTTTATTAATAGTCAGTAGATTTTTTAGCACCAATTACTTATTATGCTTCTCAATAGTACATAATATTTAACATACTAAGTGTAATGTAACTCAACCAAGCAATTTGGTGTAATGTAAATGTGTTACTACAATGATCTTGAATGATACAATAAATAGTATATACTTTGTTTGATCTCTACTATATAGTATATAATTTGTTTGATCTTTACTATAATAAAATGACCACATATGCTAGATGATCTTATAATTCTCTTAGATTCTTGGATAACTTCTCTACATTCTTGCATTGATTTCATCTATTCATTAATTGAGCTAAATACACTAATGCACCTATGTATATATGGTCATGAATTTAAATTAAACTAGTGTTATTGTGAAAACCAATAAAAATGGATGAAAAATAATGATAAGATAGGATCAAAAACCCTTTGGGAATCCTAATGGAGAAAAAGGGTCAACACCCAAAAAACATACATTATGTGTTTATATAAAAAAAACACCAAAAATAGAGGAAAATAGGGAGAAATGAGAGAAAAAGGAAAGGGGTCATGAAAAAATGAAAAATAATGACATATAATGTTCTAATCAAGCCTAGTCTAGACTAATAATTGAAAAAAATGCATGTACTATATAATAATACAATTTAATGGTTAATAAATATCTATAGATCATTTTTAGATGTCCACATAATTCTCCACTAAAATATGTGTGTGGGTGTGTGCAAACATAAAAATCAAAGTAAAAAAATCAGAGGATGAATATAATATTGTATACCTTTTGAAGCACCCATAATAACTCCAATGTACTTGTGAAACCTGTAATGTCATTTAAACATCTAGGAGTAAGCAAAAATATAAATGTTCCCATAAATAGGATCAAAGGTAGTACTAAATTCCTAGAGTATCGAGTATAGATAAAATTGGTAGAATATATGCCTCCCCCCCTCCATTTTGAGATGTGATATGAACCTATGAAACAAAAATCTCAAACGAAAGGGACAACATGAATCATTTGTAAGATAAGTTATAAAATCATTAATGTTTAATATAGAGAGATATCATATCAGAAGCATATATGTTATAAGTCAATTTCTCCATATAGGCCTATGATGTACTCAATACAAGTGTAAGTGTAATATGCTAACATGGGAAAATTGTAAGTAATGTGAGTGCATATTAATTTATGGCTCATATGGAAAAAATGTAAGTAATGTAATCATTGGAATAATATGCCAAACATGGAAAAATCTAAATAATGTAATCCCATGAGTAAAATGCCTCACATGGGATTTTTAAAAAAAATTATGTAATCACATGAGTAACATACCCCACATGGGTATAATGTAAGTAGTAGAGAACAAATGTAGTATACCACTTATGAAGATAAAATATAGAAAACAATATAATATCAATAAAATATGTTGAATATGAAGGCAAGATATAAGTGGTGTATCACCATTTACATAAGATATAATAACCAAATGTGTATCTTGGTTTTTTTCCCAATATGATAGGAATCACAAAGACATAAGAAAGTAGCAAAAGCATTATGCATGATAAATATCTTGATACCACATAGAATAAGAAACACTTGATGAAAAAAATAGAACAAGCAACATGTCACACATATGACCAAACATGAAGCAAACATTTTAAACATTGGAAGCATAAAAAGCACATAGACAACACACCAAACACATAGTACACAAAGAAAACAAGGAAGGCTCAATAAACATAGAGTAAGCATGACAAACACACTATAGACACATAAATCATATGGTGGACATAGAAATATTAGAAACTACACTAAATACATATCAAATGTGTCACAATTAAGGAAGACATGAAGACAAAAAATAAACACATTGATGAGTGTCAAAACACCAAGCAAACAAGTCAATTGTACACGCCTAATTATCAATTATCAATTCTAAGGAATATTTACTAAGGTATTGTATAGTTTTAGTCATATAATTTCATTGTTATAAGGTAATTGTGTGTTCTTCAATTATAAATTTATATTAGGATTTTCTTCATATGTTTTTTGTCATGTTTTAGCCTTATTTTTCCTTGTTTTCCATATTCCTTTTTCTTTCTCATCTTTCTCTTTCCTTCATGTCTATTTTTTATTATTTTAATCCAATTTACTAGAACCGTAAAGTGTACGGCTCTGATTTGGGCCCCTGTGACCCTTATTTTGGGTCCCACATGATTTTTCTCCTCCATTATTGTCATTTGTTTCTTGTTGCATGTCAATTTTCATGCCAATTTGGCACTATTTTGACTGTGAGAATTATACAAATACATAGGGACATTAGTGTATATAGGAAAATAAATAAACTTGAAATAATAATTTGTAATCCATGAATTAAAAGTTTGAGTAAATAATTTATTAAATATATCTATTATAGAAAAGTAATTTGAATGAAGATTTGAAGTATTTACTATACTTTGCCATGTATTCATGGTATCAAGAAAAACAACATAGGATTATGGATTACATCCAATAAATTCTTGTTCAAGTCCATCAAGTAATGTTTTCCAAATTTTATCTATAATAGAGGCTTGAAAATAATAAAGGGAAAACATAGGACCCTCATTGATTCCATATTTTTAATTAGTTTGTGATGAGTGATTCCTATAGATCTGCACAAAATATAGGAAAAGTAAGAGATATTTTCAGAATCCTAGAGCAAGTGAATAAGATTATGATATCTTATTTCAAAATTTATAGTTAGACATAACCATATCTTTCATTCCTATAACCATTTTTCCACTATCGAGAGTGTTCACTTCAAACAAGTGTCTCTGTTCATCTCAAATTTTGTCTCACCTTTTGGACTTATTTTTGGTTGTTTGTTTATTTATACTATCCCCATATTCATGACAATTCAAATGTTCTTATAGAACCATTTCTATTTATTTATTATGTATTTTATAATATTCCTTATTAAAATTAAGTTTGATTTTATTATTTCATTTCATGAAATTTGGTTAGACTAAATTTTGATTTTTATGGGTAGATATGGTGCATTTTACTATAGAAAACATTAAACCATAAAATATTTTGATGAAACCATGCTCTCTTTCACTATTTAGGTTAGATATTACTTTAATTATAGTAGATATAATTTTTATAAGGCTTATTATATTTATGTGAAATCATTATCCCTAGCACTTGTGTTCTCTTTAAACCCTGATTTGTTGTGCTTGCATATCATTCAAATCCTAGGGTATTTTCATAAAACCTTGTGATTTACCCTCTTCCTAGGGTTAGATCTTGCATTTCCATAGTGTTTCATTTTTTATTCTTTATGTTATATTATGTTAGATTTCATTAACCTTAATTTCTCTCACTTATTCTTTACTGGGGGTTTGCTTTGTGATATATCTTATTATCACTAGTAATGCATTTCATTTTAAATCTTGTATTTCCATGTGTATTTTATCTTTTATTATAGACATGAATATCACTAGGTGTGATTCAATTATGTCATTATTTTCAATGTTAATACTTACATGATATATTCATAGATTACATGTGTATTATTGTGTACCATAATGTAATTAGTGTACAAATTTTCATTCATGTGAACATTTATTTTCTTAAATGGTATATCATAGAATTATAACATATTTTCCAAGACATGATATGGTTGTAGGAAATTATGATAGAACTTTATATTAATGTGTTTATACCCTTTCTAATAATAGAGACATATCTTCTATAGATTTAGGAATTTCCCAATGCATGATGACTTATAATAAGGTTGACCAGATAAAGAGGGGTAGATAAATAAATAAAATTGTACCTCCTAATCCTACTCAATCTGAAGGTAGGACTAACTAAAACATCTCTCCAATATTATTTAATCTCCAAAACTTTGATTGTAAGTAGCTAAATATTATGATATTTTGGATCAACTCAAGAATATTCAAGAAAATATATCCATTTTATAATTTATTATAGGATCCAATGCTTAAAAAAGATATTATTGACAAGGCTTTGGAAGATACTACTTTTCAAAGTTATAATCAACCTTCTCACTTCACATATATTATTAAATATTTGATGTATAATGATATTTTTTTCACCTTTGAGTATGATTAATTGCCTCTCAAATAAATTTTGGATCAACCTTTGTCATTACAAATTTTAGTTATAATCAACAACCTAGGGATAACAAGAGTATATGTGGATAATGGCTTACATTTAAATATTTATAGTGAGTCCTTTATTATGTAACTTAAATTTGAAAGACAAGCCATCACAATCTTAGAGATGTTAATTAAGGGTTTTGATAATCAACTAAGAAAGGATATTGGTGTGATTAAATTTAACATACTAATTGGATCAAAATTTGTAGCCACAAAATGTCAGGGTATACATAATTATGTGAGATATAAAACTTAACTTAGGAGACCTTAGATTTATGAAATATGAGTTGTCTCATCTACCTTTCATAAAGGATGTAACCTTATATTGTGTGAAAGTATTGAGCCTCAATATATTAGTATGCCTCATTTGAATAAGATTAGACCAATTATAGTGTCACCTCAATAATTTATTCTAATGGACCAATTGGAGATGTTTGAATTTGGTGAATGTAGTAATGCTAAGGAATATACTATAGAGAAAGATTAAAAAGCTGATAACATATATGAAAAGTTCAAAAATCTAAGTTTTACACTAACATGCCCTGATAATATAATGATGATATGATCATGTGTGATATTGGAGCTATTTATATAACCCTTGAAGATTACTAAATTATATATTTTACTTGAACAAGTGTAAAGGTAATAGAAATAAAAGATAAGGTGGTAAAAATAAATGAAGGGTTATTATTTTTTCACATGCATAAATGATAAATGTGATAGGATTATTCAAACATCCTTGAAAAAATATGTATTTAGACTCAAATGTGAACAAAAGATGTGATATAGTGGTTAAATACTTGGATAAAAAATATAAATGTATAATTTAATATAAATTTCAACCATTCATAAAAATAAACAAAGAATTTATTATAACAATGATTAAAATTCAAATTTTATACTTGTTATAAATCTAATGTTGTTTTGTGCTTAGTTATATGATTTTTTTGCTTCTTTTATGTTGGTTTGATTCTAGTGTGTATGATGTGTTTGTTTGATATGCGTAATTTATGTCTTGCATATCTTATTTGCCTTATTAATGATATATTTTAATCATACAATAATTGATTGATATTCTTTGATTTCATTTCCATGATTGATGCATGATATTTACATCTATTGTACTCTTTGTGTCACATGCTTGTAATTTTTTACACTATGTGATGTGATCATTTTATTCTCTGTGTGACATTTCTTGTTCTATTTACTATGTGTGTTTCATCATTAACTTGTGTTTGATGTTCTTTCCTTATTTATCTATTTATTATGTGTTATTATATGATTGGTTTTATGTGTTTTACTAAATTTTGACACTAAGGCATAATGACACTAAGAAATGGTAAAATAAGATACACAAGGTAGCTATTTAATATAACAGCCTAAAACAATATATCAAATAGAATATAGTGGGTAATAATGTTAAATAAGCATAGTTAAAATAGATTTGATAAGTGATGAAAAATATAAAAATAAAAATAGATGGAACAGTCACACCTTGATAGATTTTTTTTAATTTTAAAAGTAGAATCATAGTCTTGAAGGAATGAATGAGTTCTGTGTGAATTATAGGTTACTATAAAAAAAAAATTTATAAACCTATTATTTTGACCTATGAATATTCTTAGGAAAGATTCTAAGTTGTGAATTTGTGACTGATGAGTATGTTACTAGGAAATAAATGTGTATTGTGTACCTTTTTATATTCTAGCTTTTTATGTATAGGTTCACCCTCTTATGGTTTATAATTATATATTTTTTTCTTATCTAAATTTTAAGGTAGAATGTTTGAAATGATGTCTTATTCCTATCTTGACCTAATATTCCACAACCTATTTACAAATGAGATGGATGGGAAACTCCCAAGGGCATTGTAATTATATATCATGCATGCTAGAAACAAACCCCACGTAGTTCTTATGTCTAGAGTAAATTGAATTTAAATAAAGGGGTTTCAATATATTCTTTTCTAAAATCTATGACGAAACTAAATAAATATTTCCCTAAACCTATTTTTGGTATAAGTGGATGTTGTCATAATAACTTGAAAAATATTGAAGTATCAAGGTGGGAGACTCCATCACACATGTAGAAATAGATAAGTAAATTGAAGGCTCTAACTTGGAGATACAATCATGTGATATGCTTGTATGATTTGATACTTTAATGATACATGTACTTGGTAAATGACTTAGGAATTATATATACATACATACATACATACATATATATATATATATATATATATATATATATATATATATATATATATATATATATATATATATATATATATATATATATATATATATATATATATATATATATATATATATATGTATATAACCTTAGGACATGACATGTGTAACAGTTTACCATATAAATTAGTGATATTATAAATGAAAGGTGTATGGAATTATGGCAAAGTAGAAGGACCCACAAAAATGAATTAGACAACATCCTAATAAACCCATAGGGGAAGATTCAATGATAGACCTAGGGCTAAAAAATCCATCCTAATAGAGATAAGTTCTTAATAAATTTTCAAGAAACTCAAAACATACACATATAAGGCTCAAAAACTGAAATGGATGACTACTAAATACATCTAGAAAGCATAATGTTGAAGAGAGATTAATGTGGGGTAGGAAGTGTCTTAAAAGTATCTAAATATACACGAGTGGACCAAGTGTAAAAAAATGAGGAAAATATGCTAAGGTAAAATGGTTGGTACCAAATTTGGGTGTCTACACAATTTCCATACTTTTTTGTGCATGTGTGAGTGAATGCAAGTGTATGTCAAAGTATAAGAATAAAAAATTGAAGCACGTACCTTGACATACCTATGTTAAGTAGGATGTATCAAATTATGCTAAAGGTAGATTTCCTCCAGATGATATTTTTTTATGTTATAAAATCTTCCATAATTGAAATAATGCCTAATCATAACAAGTGATAAATGTTGAATCAATGTTAAAATGTAGTAATTTAAAAGATGTAAAATGAAATGGGAGCATAGGAGAAAATACACATAGTGGTACCAGTGTCATTTATGATCATAAGTAAACAAAACTAAACACTATTATAATGATAACTAATGAGTTCTTATAACCCATTCCACTTCTTGTTCAAGTAAGTAGATAATTAAACCATTTTTGGTGCTCTCAATTCTCATAATCTTGTTTTATCAATAATTTTTTCTTCATTGTGAAAACTAAAATATTAGGATATATGCTACCATTTTGAGGTGAGGTATTTAAAAAACATTCAATGAAATCACTCATCTCAAAATAAAGAGTCAAATGGGTCATGTGTTACAAATATATATATAGTCAAAACATCAAAATGTGTGAAAAATCATACAAATTACATGTGACCATTACATAATACAATTATATATCTATATATAAAATGTAACCATCATATAATATTATCATGTAAATATCAATATAAATGCATGCATCCTAATATGAGGGTGAAATAATAGAGAATATGGGGGAAACAACATGCCCCACCATAGCAGAAATAAAATAGATGTATAAGTAATTTTTTCATATGAAACCATGTAGTATATATAACATATTTTGATGTTAAAAATAGGAAGGTGCAAAGGTAAATAGTATTCCATAATATTTTTTTTTCAAAATATGTTTCATATTAGTAAATCAAGGATAAATGATATGATGCCTCCAAATGGTTAAGGAAAGGGCAACTAATATGCCCCAAATGTGCCCCTAGTAGGGCTAGATAAAGTAATAAAACATACACATGTATTATGCCCCCATATATTCATGGTAATGACCATGAAAACATATGTATTATGCCTCCAAATGGTATGATTCCTCCAATTGGTTAAGTAAAGGGCAACTCATATGTCCTAAATGTCATAAATGTGCCCCCAATAGGGATAGATAAAGTAATAAAACATACACATGTAGTATTCCCCCACAGATGCATGGTAATGACCATGGAAACATAGGTACCAAGCCTATTAAAACCTTAATTAGTAACATGCATGTGAAAAACATTAGATATAATCATAGTAAATGCATGATATAGATCATGGCAACAACCACAAACAAGTATGTAGCTACATAGGAAAACATCATGCAAGGACAAATGACTCACTAGGCATGCCAACATGATAACTAGAGGATCTTGTATGGACAAGGATACAAGAATAAAATATTCTCAAAACACACACAAGCAATCAACCAAACATGGGCATGCATATAGAGAAATAATGTAATAATCTCATTGTAACTAATGTAATAATATAAACGTCCATGTAACACATAAGATGTAGATGTTATAAAGATATGATATAATTAATATAAGATAGCTCAATATGATAAATGAAACACAATAAATATATCACCATAAAATATTTTGTGTGGCTATAACCATAAGGTAAGGCATGCCCTCAATGTGTTCATACCCATATGATATGGGCAAGAGAGTAGTCATGTAACACATGATAGTTCACAATCATATATAACTTGTATATCTTGTATCTCATTCACTCAAAGAAAAGCTTGAGAAGTAGTGTGTAAAACATGAATGTGAAAAACCTTTAACATAGGTATATAAATATGATATATGTTCATCAATAAAGTAATTTTTTTATTTTCATATTTTCTAAATAAAAGAATAAATAATTCTAGCCAAGGGCCACAAGAAAGAAAAAATAGAAAATCAGTAGGCCAAGAGGTACCCCAAAAAATGAATAATAAGAGGAAGAGTCCAAAAAACCTACTATTTCCCTTAGAACTCAATGTATTCTAGGACAAAAGGTCTTGATAGATATGTTGTCATCATCAGGAAATATGTTCAAGTGTTTGGAATGGGATAAAACATTAAAGGGCAAGGGCTAGTGCAACATAATAATCAATAAATAACCAAGGGACTAGAAGAACATCAAGATAAAATATGAATAAAGTGATATTTTTTCAAATGTATAATAATATAAGGTATGCAATCAAACTTGAGGGAGGAAAGCACATGAAATTTATGACATATAGAAGAAAATAAGTTATGCATATTAAGAAAGCTATAGTATAATAATGATATATCAATAAAATACAAGATATATATTCACATGGTTAACAAATGATCTGATCTATAATGTCATAATTGTAATATCAGAATCAGATGTGTTACTCAAAGTATCATAAAATAGTCATGAGTTGTGTAATAAGTGCATTGATTTTCCCAAATGAGAGCTATGTGGATAGTGAATTGGGAGAGTTGTTGAAACATCTAGAGGAGCATGCATAAGAATATATCTTAATAAAAAATATGCTTAGATATGATTTATATTAATAGATTAAAAATAAATATTGGGATGTGTGTAAATACAAACTATAGGACTCAAAGGTAAAACGATACAAGATAGAGTTATAGGAGTTCATACAAGAGATAGTGGTGGTTTTGTATACATAGATATAGGAGAAAAAATAATTGTTGGAGGTGCTGTTATAAAATTAAATATAATGGGAAGCATAATTGAAGATATTGAAATAGTATCAAGTATACTATAAAGGATTATAGTCTTGATAAATAAATATCATTTAGCATATCCTTAATTAGATAAAAATGACAGTAATAATAGTTTTAATAGAATTATTGTCAATCAAAATTCCATGAGTACTTAAATGGTGATGTGAAAAAAATGTGTGAATATATTGAGGACCATAATTTGATTCATCATTAGGTATCTCACAGTTATGGAATCTAATATTAAATGTTTGTTGTGGAGAACTCAAAATCATGCCAATGATGTTATCTATTTTGAGCTCATGTGAAATTGTCAAATGTTATATAGATGTTGTCATATGCATGTTATATTGATTTTTAGTATTATGATTTTCAATGGATTTGTAAATACTTTGAAGTGTTGATTAGGCATTATGACATATTCATTCAATGTACAATTATGAACTTCAATTTGTATAGTGTTGTTATCAATGAGTTCTTGAATCTTATGTCTCAAATTGAAACATTGATTTTATGAATGTCTAAAAGCTTAATGATAGTCAAAAAATAAGTTAGCATTATACCATTTACAAAATTATCAAGTCATATCTAATTGATATGGATTAGGTACATTAATATCATTACATTTGACCAAGCACTTAAGCACTTAATGAGGTGGGTCTGGTAACATCATAAATTGGCAAGTGTTCTTATATGTAGGAAAGATAATCATATCATTGGATTTTGAAATCATGTTTATGTTTGTGGCCTTAATATTATTTTAAAATTAGGTGTATCATTAGTATTAGTGTTATCACTCTGGAGTGCACCTTGTTTGAAGATGTGCAAGGCACACCTTCTCTTTAACTGATAAAATTGGATCTTCTTAGAGTGTGGGTGACTCTGTATTGAGAACAACCTGTAGATAGGTTTGGCTACTTTAAGATTTATCTCAAAACTAACATACTTTTGATTTTTGGGGTGAAAAAGGAAGAAAGAAACTAAAATGGGAAATCCTATCTAATGGGGTGATGCACTTGAATGATTAGTAATCTCTGAAAGCTTTTCCAAAACTAAGTAAGGCACATATATGAATCAAAATAAATTCTTTAGTAAATCTTAAACATAAGTGTTTCAAAATAAGGCTTGAAAAAAGCTTGCAAAGCAAATTCTATTCCTAGCTCTTCAAATGACCTGTAGAGGATGAGATTTTCACAGAAGGTGAGGAAAGGACCTAAAAAAAGGGGATATATATCTCACTTATATTCTAGTACACAATCAAAAATACACTCTATTTTATTAAAAAAACTCATATGCAAAATATTTTCTTTATTGATAAATTATGCCAATGACAATTTTTGTTCTGCTTCCAAGAATTCATGAAAAATGGCTTGAAAAAACCAATATGTATGTCTAAAACCTAACTTAAAGCCAAAGTGTCATGAAAAATATAAGTATTAGTCTTATTTGAGTTAAATTAATACTAAAATCCTTTTAAAATATTAATTAAAGGCTTTAAAATCTTCCAAGTCTTCAAAAAATGCATGTTCTTTATTTTTTGGCATAAAATTGAGAAGTGGTGGGCCCATGTTCACTTCCAAACCTTCCTTTCATAAAAATCATGCCATAATTTTAAATATAACTCCATATTTATATTGATTTTAAGTTATTTAATGTCCTTATCTTGCATGAAAATCATGGGAGATGCATGAAACTAGTCAAACTAATCAACCGAAGAGATGTGGACTCAAAGACTACTCAACCTCCACTTGAAGTCAACTTGAATGAATTGAAACTTTTTTATTGACTTGAGAATGATATATTCACTTAAAAAATATATATGGCATGTGGTAAATCCAAAATTATTTCATTTGATATATTTTTAATGCCATTCTTTACTTGTTTGATTGACCAATTAGGCCTATTAGGCCAATTAGGCCTAATACCCTATCTTATTTCATTTGGAATCCATTAAACCTAAAACAATATGCCATTAAACCTTAAAAAATAATAAAATATACTTTTAAAAACTTTTCTCATCACAAGAAATGTGATTTTGATGAGAAAACACTCACCATTCAGTCAACAAGGTTGACTAAGTCTATTTTGCTCCATTTTCCTATAGGCTGTCCATTTTGATTGAGATATTTAAGACACTTATGGGATTATTTATGACCAAATAAAAATTTTATGATGAATAAAAATTCTTAATATTTTATCTTCAATGATTATATTTTATTGAAATATCCTGTACTTCATTTTACATGCTCTTTTTCACCAAAAAATATGATTTCTACCCTCATCCATACAGATTCATACATAAAATTTAAAATTATATAATAATATATAAGTTTAATTAACATTTTAAAATGTTCCAGGTTGATCCAAGATGATTTTATGGTAATAAAATCAATTTTTTTCAAAACTAGTTTTTTGAGGGTTCAGGCGGGCTTTGAAACTAAATCTTCAAAATGATGATTCATGAAGTAAAAACCTCAAAATATTAAAATATTTAAATTTTTATGTATAAAATTTACCCTCCTAAAATACCTAAAAATATTGGATTCCCTTGCAAAATATATGAAAATTTGCCATGTGAATAAATCTATATGTGGGGTTTTGACTGCATGCTAGGCTGCCTACGCTTATAATAATTATTCATAAATCATAGAACCTCAATTGGTATAAATTATTTATGAATTATAATTAAATATTTTTCCTCAAAACATCATAATATCTTTCATCCAAACTCTACACATGGTGAAAGATATGAGCATTTGAATAGGAGGCTTGGAAGGGTGTCTAGAATTGAAAAAAATGAAAAATTCACCAAAATGAAAATAAATATTCACCTAATTCACAATGCCTAAAAAATAATCATGGTGTCTATACCATTATACTAAAACACTCTTAAATCACATTTTCTTGAAAAGTCAAAAAAACCCTTTTTGGCCTATATGCCTATTTGCTTGAAAAATCTTGTATAAGCATGGTTTACTTAAAATTAGAGATTTTAAACTTGTTAAAGGTATTATTATGATGTGAAAACATCATACCATTATTTTAAAACTTTTATTTGGACTTAGAAACCTCTATGGCACTCTAGAATGATGCCTGCTCTAATGGTGATCTTTAACAGACATGCTGAGGACAGTTACAAAAAAATAAGTATCTACACTCATCCAATGGCCATTAAACTTTTTCAAAAAGTTCATAAAGTCATGGTGACCTTTTGTAAAAAAATTAAGGTCCTAAAACCCCCTGTAGCTCTAAAAAAGTTTAATTTCCTCTCTAAATTGACTTGTGTGCATAGATTGTCTGCATATTTGAGCTTAACAATGCTCTTTTGAAATGATAATGACCTATTTACAATCCATTTTTAACATTTTTTTACCAAAATTAATGATTTTTAGGCCATAATTCCTCAGTTTGACTAGTTTTAAAAGGGTTAATGACTAGTTTTAGGAAATTTTTGTATGACAGGGGTAGTAATTTGACCTTGACAGGCCAAGTTACTAACAATTTTGGTGACTTTCAGGGGTTGACCAGCCTATTGGTCAAATAAATTAGAAACTCTAGTAAAACTAACTTAGATAAACACTGATTTTTGAAAGATCTTTTGTAGATAAAGACACAACAAGATAATTGACACAAAAACAACAAACACATGCACATATGCACTTAGAAGAATGAAAAAAAAAAACTTGGAAAGGGAAAACAACACTAAAATCATGTGTGGATATGCATTTATAGGAAAGCAACAACAAGAAGTCTATTATGTACAAACTAACCTCCAACTTGCTAGTCCACCTAGATTAAAATAAAAATTTGACAACTCACTTTCATGATGAGATGGATAATGATGTACTACATGTTCCCTTGCAAGATCAGTGATTGAGAAATCAAGTATCTTCTTTGCCAAATCCTTTGGCATGCTCATATTTGGAACAATAGGAGCAAAGTAACCTCTGATGTAGACATACTCACTTGGTGGCTCCTTCTCCTTATTAGGCTTCATTTCTTCACAATCTAGTTGACTAATCTGAATATAAAATATACTTGTATTACCTTTTGGAATCATACATTTATCTTTAGGCTCATCAAGGAGATGATAACCCATTCTGAAGATCTAAAAAAAATATCCATCAATAATGAACTCTTGAGGTGGTATAATTGAAGGACTACCCACTCCTTTCTCTTCATTTGGCTTGACAAAGCTACTCTCTTTTTCTACAATAAGACCATAATCCCCTTGGAGAAGAGTATATCTTACTCCCAAAACTTCAAACAAGTCTTCCAATGAGCTTTCTGGTTGATTGGTAATCTCTGGCTGTCTCATAAATTGATCAATTTGATTAGCTATTACATCAATTTATTCATTCTCTTCATAAGATGGTAGTTTTGCTTCATCAACCTCTTCATGAACACTTGCATCCTCCTCAACATGTTCTTCTTGAAACTCATTTGAATCTAAAATTTCTTGATCTAGTTCCCACATGACATGCTCATCTTCCTTCTTTTGCATCTTTCTCTTAATGGATTTCCAAGATGGTAATGAGTTAGATTCTTGAGGAGGGAGGGAAAGTACATGAGTAGCTTTAGATTGGCTTGACTGCATGATTTTGTTACAAGATGGGAAAGATAGAAGCTCTTTTTTGACCTTTTGATTCTGGTTCTCTTCTTGTTCCATTGTCTTTAGCTCCAACTCTCTGATCTGATTATCAATATTCTCCTAGAATATCTTCTCTTTAAAGTGGTCAATGATCTCAACAACAGGCTATGCCATAACAATCTCCTTCTTTCTTTGACAGTTCTCTTAGATAGATCTCCAAGAAGGGAAGGTCTGAGAAACACATGAATAATTTGGCAAACTCAAAGGGGCACTTGGAATGGTCTCTTAAAGAGGAATAGATGGCATATAAGAAGGCTATGGTTGAACTTGTTCTTTGAGGCCTTATAGTTTATCCTCAATGCTCTGAATGTAACCACCAACATCCATCATCTCACTAGTGAGATTGCCCCAATTGGCTCTCTCAACAGGTGCCCATTCCTCTTTTATTTGCTGTAATGACTCTCTCACATTATGGATCTAGTGATTAGGGGTATCTTAGCCATAATAGCTCTATGAGTACAACTCTTGTACATGTTTTTTAAGGCTCACTAAAGTTTTTTTAAGTACTAGTAGGGATTGGATAGCTACAAAATAGCCATGATTAAGTTGGCTAGATGGGTAGGATGGCTCATGATAAGACTAGTAAGTGGCAATGTTATGATAGATTGGCTATTCATATGGAGGATTCGGGTATTACTCTTGTATATATGACTGATCTAGATCCTCAAACTCCTGGTGAGGATCATAATGTGGTTGGTTATACTAATCATAGTGAGGATAATATGGATCCATACTAAAACAAGATATTTGAGACCATTAGTAAGCTAAATACTAAAAGTAATCAATATTTAAAAGATACCTAATCTTTTGAATGCCTCCAAAGGCTAGTGTGTAGAATGAGAGTCCCATCAGACATGCTAAAAACTATTATCACTCTAGAGTGCACCCTATTTGAAGATGTGAAAGTCACACCTTCTCTCCAACTAATAAAATTTGATCTTCTCAGAGTGTGGGTGACCCTGTATTGATAAGAACCTCCAGAGAGGATTGGTTCCCTTAAGATTCATCTCAAAGCTAATCTACTTTTGATTTTTAGGGTGAAAAGGGAAGAAAGAAACTAAAATGGAAAATCCTATCTAATGGGGTGATGCACTTAAATGATTGGTATTCTCTAAAATATTTTCTAAAACTAAGTAAGGCACACATATGAATCAAAATAAATTCTTTGGTAAATCCTTAACATAAGTGTTTCAAAATAAGGCCTGAGAGAAGCTTGTAAAGCAAATTCTATTCCTAGCTCTTCAAATGACCTATAGAGGTTGAGATTTTCCCAGTAGGTGAGGAAAGGACCTAAAAAAAGGGGATATATATCTCAATTATATGCTGGTAGACAATCAAAAATACACTCTATTCTATTAAAAAACTCATACGCAAAAGATTTCCTTTATTGATAAATGATGCCAATTACAATTTATGTTCTGCTTCTAGGAATTCATGAAAAATGGCTTGTAAAAGCCAATATATATGTCTGAAACCTAACTCAAATCCAAAGTGGCATGGAAAAGATAATTATTAGTCTTCTTTGAGTTAAATTAAGACTAAAATCCTTTTACAATATTAATTAAAGGCTTTAAAATCTTCCAAGTCTTCAAAAAATGCATGTTCTTCATTTTTGGCATAGAATTGAGAAGTGGTGGGCCCACATTGACTTAATAACCTTATTTTAATGAAAATTACACCATAATTTGGAATATAAATCCATATTTAAAGTGATTTTAAGTTATTTAATGTCCTTATCTTGCATGAAAAGCATGGGAGATGCATGAAACTAGTCAAACTAGTCAACCGAAGAGATGTGGACTCAAAGACTAGTCAACCTCCACTTGAAATCAACTTGCATGAATAAGAAATTTTGGATTGACTTTATAATGATATACTCACTTAAACAATAGATATGGCATGTGGTAACTCCAAAATTAATTCATTTGATAGATTTTTAATGCCATTCTTTACTTGCTTGATTAACCAATTAGGCCTAATAGCCTATCTTCTTGCATTTGGACTCCATTAAACCTGAAATAATATGCCATAAAACTTTAAAAAATAATTAAATATTCCTGTAAAAACTTTTGTCATCACAATATATGTGATTTTGATGAGAAAACACTCGTCATTCAGTCAACAGGGTTGACTAGGCTTATTTTACTCCATTTTCCTATAGACTAGCCATTTTGATTGAGCTAGTTGAGACACTTATTGGATAATTTATGACCAAATAATAATTTGAGGATGAATAAAAAGTCTTATGATTTGATCTCCAATGATTATATTTCATTAAACTATCTTGTACTTCATTTTATATCCTCTTTTCCACAACAAACATGATTTCTACCCTCATCCATATAGCTCCATACATAAAATTAACATTTATATAATATTATCTGATTTTAGTTTAAATTTTAAAAGGTTCTAGGTTGATCCAAGATTATTTTATGGCAATAGAATCAACTTTTTGCAAAACTAGTTTTTTGAGGGTTTAGGTGGGCTTTGAAGCTGATCTTCAAAATGATGATTCATGAAGTACAGACTTCCAAATATCAAAATATTTCCATTTTTATGTATCATATTTACCCCCTAAAATACCTAAAAATATTGTGTTTCAATGCAAAATATATGAAAAGTTACCACGTGAAGAAATCTACCTATGGGGTTTTGACTGTATTATGGGTTGCCTATGCTCTTAAAAATTGTTCATAAATCAAATCCCCTCAACTAGTCTTATTTATTCATGAATTATAATTAAATATAGTTCCTAAAAACATAATAATATTTTTTGGTCAAACTCCACACATGGTGAAATATATGAGCATCTGAATAGGAGGCTTAGAAGGGTGTCTAGAACTGCAAAAAACAAAACATTTACCAAAATGAAAATAAATATTCACCTAATTCCCAATGCTTTAAAACATCATCATGGGATCTATATAATTCTACTAAAACACTCTAAAAGAAAAAAATTCTTTAAAAGTAAAAAAAAAAACCCTTTTTGGCCTATATGTGTATTTGCTTGCAAAAGCCTATATAAGCATGTTTTTCTTAAAATTTATAGTTTTGAAACTATTTAAAGGTCTTATTATGATTTAAAAAAATCATACCATGCTTTTCAAACTTTTACTTGGACTTAGAAACCTCTGTGGCACTCCAGAATGATGCCTGCTCCAATGGTGATCTCCAACAAACATGTTGAGGACTATTACAAAACAATGAGTATATCCACTCATAAAATGACCATGAAATTTTTAAAAAAATTTATTCAATTCATGTTTACCTTTTGTACAAAATTTGAGGTCCTGAAACCACCTGTAACTCCCAAAAAGTTTAACTTTCTCTCTAAATTAACCCCTATGCATGGATTGTCTACATATTTGAACTTGAAAATGCTATTTTTAAATTATAATGACCCATTTACAATCCATTTTTGACATTTTTTACCAAAATTAGTGATTTTTAGGCCATAATTCCTTAGTTTGACTAGTAGCAAAGGGTTAATGACCAGTTTTAGGAAAGTTTCATATGATAGGGTTAGTAATTTGACCTTGACAGGCCAAATTAATAAAAATTAGGTTTTAACATTGTCTTTACTTTATATTTAGAGGTGTTGGATGGATAATAAATATATATATATATATATATATATATATATATATATATATATATATATATATATATATATATATATATATACTTTAATCTCAATGTTGTGAAGTTTGTTAAAAATATCATCAAAATATTCATGTGTTGAGCTTTAATTTTTCCTTAAGTAGAGAAAGTTATCTATTTTAGAATGTACTCTAAAGCTCATTATCAATAATTTGGTGTGATTTTTTTTATAATCATGTTTTTAAAATTAAGTGTGTGGTCAGTTAGACATTTATTTGGTCCTTGTGTGATTTGATAAATTTGAGAAAATGTGACCTTTGTACCAATGTTTACATAAAAGTCTGCTAATAATATATTAGTCAAATCATTGAAACTACACATATGATATGCAGGCAAGGTGTAAAAATAATATAATGCATAACTTTTTAGACTTATAAGAAATATATTAGTCATAGTTAAATAATCATGATGAAAAGCAAATAAATATGAAAAATAGGCTCTAATATTACGTGATGGATCCTCGCTACCACTATATAATATCAACTTAGGAACTTGAAATGAAGGATGCAAGGGGTGAATAATAACTTTTGTAACCAAAAATTCATGTAATATAATATAAGATGAAACCACATGACTAGGTTTTTTAGATGCTTTAGATAATTATGCAAGTTGCAATCATATGCCATCAAGTTGTTGTAATGCATGATTAGAAGATGTACCATTGGTGTAAGCTTATCATTGGTGTGCGTGTATGTAGGAATCTATGTATTACTATGATTAAAATTAGTTTCAATGGAGGCTTGATTGGTATTTTTACTATGTCTATAACCAATGGATGCAATATAATAATGTGATCATGGAATCATATAGGTCATTGGATTAGTAGTAGAAGGAATGACAGAAGCCTTAGGTTTTTAGGAATAGAAAGATTCACCTAAAAGGGGTTGTAACACTAGGTGGAGGCAAATAAATATCAATATTAGGAGCACTTGCCTCTCCATCTGTATAAGTAGAGCCTTTAAGTGGTATATTATTATCATGCAATGTATTTATAGGTCTATGTGCAAGAAAATATTCTTTATTCCTAATTATTTTTTGTGTAAATTCCAACCTATATAATAAAAATTATAAAAATTCAAGATTTTTATTGATTTTAAATTGAAAATGAGAAATGGTAGCAACCCTATGTTGATCAACATCATCAATAAAATGAGTATCATAGAAAATCACTTGGTTACTATCATCATCAAAAGGAGGAATATAAGCAATCTATCATAGACAAATATTACATTGGGACCAACAACAAACATAGGAGGAGTATCACTAGAAGCAACTATGATCAATCTAATAAGACAACAAAGATAAATAAAAACATAAAAAATATATTTGGGAATGGAGAGGATCAAACCCTAGTAAAACCTTGAAATATATAGGCACTCAAGGAAAAAATATATATGCACCAAAATCTCAAAAGAAATTGGATGTATCCCCCCCTCAAAAAAAAGGTTAGTAACAACTAGGGCTTGATAAAAATATGTGAAAGTAAGATGTAGATCAAAAAATATATAAATTAGATTTGTTGGGTGAATATTTTGTCAGTTAGCTATCTGATTGAACAAAATAGGTCTTATCATCCATAGCAAAGGAGATTGGTTGGCCCAGTGTGCAGGTTTACTACATCAGAGGTCGACAAATCTCTCCTATCATCAAGGGGAGGTTCCCTATAAATACACAGGAGCTATATATACTATAAATATGCATAAAATAACACTCAAGGGTAGAATACATCATCCATCTCTCTTCTTTTAGAGATTATGTTAACCAATAAAGGAGAAAATCCTGGTGAAAACACTGAAAGCACTTCTCTTCTTTCAGAAGTGGTCTTACAGGAAACAATAGGAGTTATTTCAGGTAGTGACAAGTAACCGGTAACAGGGACGTAGTAACAAGTAGCTTGAGATGTAGTGCAAAGTCTCCACCTCAATTGCCTAAAGAGTGAGATACGAAGGAAAATGAGGGCACAAAGTCATCCCAAGGTCTTTTACATAGAAACAGAAAGAAAACACATTGAAGGCAATTATGGGGGTACAAAGTCTCTCCATAATTGGCTTCAAGACACCTTCCTGATTACTTTCACTAGTTCTACTTGCCAAATTAAATAAACAAAAACACATTCAAAAGATAGACATAAGAACAATCTCCTAAAATGATACAAGCTATAACAGCACAAAGTCTACAAGTCACTTGCTTTCTCATTCAGATAAAACAATATGAACAACAATTTGAGCTCAAAGTCTCAGTATTTGCCTTTCAATTTGGGTAGAGTTTTTCTTCTATTAATGAGAAGATCTCCCTTGTAACAAATGAGAGATTACAATATATAGTGCTCCAAGAAAGACTTGGGCACTTGTTTTCAAGAAAAAAGGCCCATGCTGAATTGAATGCCTTCAATGCACCTTCAGTTCTATCTGGAGGGACCATGTTGGGAATAGTGTATTGCCATAACTTTGGTGTGTCCACTCCTCTAATATGGATCTTCTGTAGTATGGACTGTCTGGTCTTTCTCCTAATGTCTGTGCATCTATCTAATTTGTCTTTACTCTAAAGGAGACCAACAAGGTGTGTCTTCAATGTTTGCAAGCTCAAAAATCTACTTTGCAGACTGTTCCAGTTATTGGAATAACTTCTGCACATTTATTTTGGGTTTTTCCCTCTTTTCACTTTTGTCCTTTCTAGCTTTATCTTTTTCAACTTTGTATCTTCCTAGAATTTAAGCTCTCGAGCTATCTTTTCAGCCAGTTGCTTGGTTCTTCCTTCAAGTTCTCTGCTTTATTTAAATTTCAACAGATATTCCCTTACTTTAAATTTGACATCTACGAGGCCATCAATGTCGCTAGCCACTTGAACCATGTTGAACCTTAAACCTTTGAACCCACTAAAATTACATTGGTTCATTGGTTCATTCTACCTCTTTTGTTCCATCGCTTCTTGGTTCAATCACTTTCCCGCTCCTTGGTTGAACCATTCGTTGAACCACCTGTTTGCTACTTCTTTCCTTGACTAAAGTCACCTTTGAACCTTTAAACCCATGAACCATTGAACTTTGACCTCTTTTAGTTTAAGGTTCAATCAGTTCATTGGTTTATCCTTTGTCCGTCACTTCCTTGTTCTTTCTAAGCTCTTTGATCTTCATCGCACTGGTTGAACCTTTGAACCTGTGAACTCATTGAACCTTTTGGTTCAAGGTTCAATGATTCAATCAGTTCATTCTTTTTATTTGGTTAAGTCCTTTGTCCACTTGAACCAACCACGCGTTGAACCTTTGAACCATTGAACCCATTGAACCTTTGAACCAAAATGGTTCAATGGTTCAATGGTTCAATGGTTCAAGCCTTCTTCTCATTGATAAGTGTTTTGAAGCCATTGAACCTTGAAGTGGTTAAACTTTGAACCTTGAAAAATGTGCTTAACTCTTGTTGATGATTCAAGTCCATATAAATCAACCTGCAAAGCCTGTAGAACTTGGCCTACAGAGTCCATAGATTTCTTCCTGTAGAGTCCGTAGATTCAAGCCTACAGAGTCTGTAGATTCAAGCCTATAGAGTCCGTAGAAATGAGCCTACAGAGTTCATAGTTTTAAGCCTGCAGAGTCTGTAGATTTTTGAAAAGCTTGAAGAATGCAAAATTAGAATACACAGAACAATTTTTGAAAAGGGAAGAGACAATTTTGGTCTTGCAAGACCAAAATAGTTCATATGTTGTCTCAAAAATGAGTGATATTTTTGGGAACAACAAGTCCCAAAACCCTAAGGGGAATTCCTAAAATAAATATGCATTTGAAGAATGGAGGGGTTCACCAAAATATTTTATTAAATTATGACATTATGTCATAATGACACTAAGAAATGGTAAAATAAAATGCATAAGGTATATCTACAATATAACTGATGAATCATATCTATTTGAGTGGCTACGAATATCAAGTGGAATTACAATTGATTTTATAAGCAATGGACAATATGGAATTAAAAATTTATGGAATAATCACACCTTGATATATTTATAGAATTCTAAAAGTGCAACCTTAGTTTGGAAGGAACGAATTATCTTTGTATTAAATTTTGGTTATGTACTATACAAGAACATATTTGATGCATGTTGTTCTAAGTAAGAATATGCATAGGAAAAATTTGACATTGTGCCTTTATGATCAATGAGTCTGTTACTATGTGATGAATGTTTATTGTACACCTTTTTATATTGTATGTTTTTCTATGTAAATTCACCTCCTAAAGTCATACATCCATGTATCTGCTCTTCTCTGAATTGGCAGGCAAAATGTGTGAAATGATATTTCCTTCTTTTCTTGTCTTAGTTTTCCAAAACACACATGAAAATGTGATGAAATATAATTAGTTAGGTCAGGAAACCTCAAGGGAGTTGCAACTACATGTCTTGCATGCTAGAATCAGACCCCATGTAGTTCTTATGCAATGTAAATGGAATGTAAATAAAGGGTTTCAACCTCCTCTTTCCTAGAATTCATGATGCAATTGGATGAACATTATCATAACCTTAGTTTGGTATAAATAGATGATGTCACAATATCTTGAATAATATTTAATTATCAAGGTGGGAGATCCTATCACAAGCATAGCAACAAATATGTAAATTGAAGGATCTAACTTAGATATACAAGAGTATGAAATGCTTGGGTGATTTGATATTTGAAAACTTCTTGTACATGGAAAATGACTTATCAATGAATTGTATATATAGGACTCATTATTACATGACACATGCAATGGTTGGCCATAGAAATTAGTGAGATGTAAAATAAAGGATGTGAGAAATCATGACAAGGAAGAAGGACCCATAAAAATAAAGGGGACAAACTCAACAACCTTCCAAATCCACATAGGAAGATTTAGCGGTAGACCTATGGCCAAAAAATCCATCTTATGAGAAACAAATGCTCAAGAAGGGTGAAAGTATCCTAAAATATATACAATATTACTCAAAATCTTAAATGAGTGAATATTGAATAAATTTGGAAGGCAAAATACTATAGAGAGAGTAGTGTAGGGAAAAAGTGTCATAAAAATATCCAAATATAAACAAGTAGAATAAGTGCGAAAAAATAGGTAAAAGATGCTATGGATAAGGGACTTATACCAAATTTGTGTGTCTACATTATGATCTATATCATGCAAAACTCTTTTTTTTCCATGATTTATATAATGCAAATGTTTCTTGTTTGATTCCTTATATTATAATGATTTTTATCATGAATTTAATGGTATAAAGGCTTCTATAAACATTATAATCTAGTAAGTGATACTTGGAAATGTCAAAGTTGGCATGCCTTCAGCCTAAGTGACTTCTTCATACATACATGAAACTCATTCTCCATTATCTCACATCCAAGTGCCTTCTATGGGCCTAACCTTACCAAATTACTCTCAGTTACCTACTAAAAATCCAACAGTCAATGTCAAACTAGTTATTTGTCTTACTTAAACATCTTCAAATCATTAGATCATTATTCCTATCTCCTAGATAATAACATCAGACTCAGAACATATTGTTTGATCTTAGTTTTTGAGTCTAACAGTTTTGTCCTATGTCAAGTAACAGTCACCTTTAAAATTAAAATCATTCATATGGGTCAACCCATCCATCTAGAGTGTTGTTGGCATGATAAATCACCCAAATAGTCTCAAATAAATAAAAATAGGTGTAAGCCTATAATCTATCTTGAAATAATCTATCAAGTAGATTAAAAAACTTACACATTTAAAGGCACTTTCCATTTCTTCCCAATTATCAATCAATCACAAGTAACAAGTCCTAGCCAAGTTTGAATCACCTCAAGATCTAATCGAAAGTTTCCAATTTCTAAGTACCAAGAGATAGTTTATTGGTTGCATACATTTAAGGAGAACTATTTCAAACATTCACTTAACAAGGAGAATCACATAAGATTTGATTTCCCTTTTGGAGTATGGGATGCGTAGGCAACACTCAACCATTCAATGGTGAGTGGTTGGGGTCATCTCAACCCACCTTTCTTCCCCTTTTGTATTCCTAATGTTATCATTAAAAGTAAACCTAGGATTTCAAGTGAAATAAATAGATTTATGGGTATTATGCACATAGTTAGACCCCAAGATCATACACACAAGCATAAAAACAACATGCTGAATGACTTTTATGGGAATATAAGTGAAACATTTACAAATATAAAACCATCATATTCATAACAAAACTACTAATGGTATAAACCAAGACTAAGGCTAGTGTTCAGGTGAGCCCAAAACTCCAACTTATAATATGAGTGACTCATAGTTAAGATTTCTACATGCCTTACCACCTATGCATAGTCTCAATCACTCACATAGAAATTAACCAATAAATATCTTATCCTTGTATTATACTTTATATATTTGGTAGGTGAAATTATTAAACTAGCTTCATTCCTTTTCATTCAGGTTTATGCTTTATTATTATACATTATAACCTAAATTATACACATAGTTTAGATCTTTTTTAGGGTTAGCATTAATCCAAAATAGGGTAAAACATGTTGGTCTCATATATTTCTTGAACATTTACAAAACATAGGTTATCCT
Organism: Torreya grandis; assembly: GCA_037957365.1. NCBI lineage: Eukaryota > Viridiplantae > Streptophyta > Pinopsida > Cupressales > Taxaceae > Torreya > Torreya grandis. The sequence goes on along the minus strand of JARHVA010006704.1, from coordinate 563,433 downwards.
TATGGTTTCATCCATATTTCTAGGGTTTTATGTTTCTATAGATAATCCTAAATTTTTAGACCTAATTTCTAATTTTCCTTTGTGTACAAATTACACATGGTTATACTGGCTCAAGACAGTTTCTATTTTTTTATTCAATCTATGATTGAAATATTTACATATTATTTTCATTTGATATGTAAAATTTTAACAACCATGTAATGTCATGAACCAAATCTTTGTACATTAATATGGTTAAAAATAGTAATAAATAATCATAGGCCTTTCATAGCTCATATTGTTGTAACCTCCAATCTGAGTTGCTTATTATTACCACTAGGCACCAAATGACATGCATGACTCATTTTTTTCCTCCCCCCCCCTCTAGACCATAATTTTTTCTTAGCTACCATCCCCCCCATTATTCACCAATCTTATATTGGATTATGTGGTCCATGTTGTTACTACCTGAAGAAGTAGGGTTCCCCATTTGTGGAAAAATGGAGGTAATCAACATGTTCCTACTCAACACCCTTTACCTCCCATTGAGAAAACTAATCCACCAAAATAGTATGAAATCATTGATCAACTAAAGAATACCAATTCTAATATTTCTATTCTCAAATTACTAAAGAGATAAACTATTTATAAGGACATTTTATATGAGGCATTGTGTAATAAAACTCTCCCTAGTGATACAAAACTTACATAATTTGATTCCATCATACATACATTTAAGGACGTATTAAATTTCATTAATTTTGACAAGGAATACCTACCTAATAAACACTTAATGGATCAAAATATACTATTATCTATTCAAGTCCAAGTTTATATTAAAGTAGTCAAGCATGTGTTGATTGATAATGAGGAAGGAATGAATACTTGTAACATCATTTTTTTACAAAAATTGGGTATCAATATGGATAGTATTAAAAAAGAGTATAAAATTATTTTATAATATTCCATGTTAATTACTTGGATCAAGATCATTGCATGTACAACTAAGACCCAAGATAGTGTCTACTATATTTAAATTCATGCCTAATCATATACATTAAAATTTTCTATTGGGGTGAGCTCGAATACATATCATGGAAGCATTACCATCAAAATTACCCAAATATTTAAAATTCATGCATGATGGATATTATTATAAATTCATCGTAGATGATCCTTTCACATATTAAAAAATGACACAATCTACTAATCAAAGTCATTTACAATTTCTTTGTGGGGATTATTCTATAATAACATTATCACAACCCATCCCATTAGATAAAATGCATACATATGAAGTTGTAGAATCAAGTGAAGTCAATTACAAAAAAGTAATCATTATAATTAATGCAAAAACATAGCAAGAATGACAAGCTAATACAACACTAAATGAGATAGTTAAAAATATTCCTTTGGTGGTTGGTGATAGAATGAGGATGTGGAGAGAAATTAAGGCATGCCATTAACTCTCATGTTGCAGGGGTTGAACAATACAAATGGACACACATGCATTTCATCAAATAATTGATGTACATATAATAAAGAATCACTATTGCATTAAATCATAGTGGAATACATATCTATTTTTTTTCACTATTGGGATTATTAAATAAAAAAATACATGGAAGAATAATTATAGACACTCTCTATTCTTATCCAAACCTCTACCTTTGAAATTTCAGTCTCACCATACACTCTGACTAAGAAACGAAATAATATAGTTCTTGAATTTTACCACATAAAACCAATAATCCTCCAAAATGGAAGCCATTGTGCCTTTGTAGATATGGATGGAGTGACTTCTAGACTTCTCCCATATTTATTTGTCTTATCTAAATGTTTATCCATGTTACAACTCCAAGGAGAATGCAAACAATAACCAAAAATAACCAAACGTGTGTATACAACTATAGACAATTATAATCAGGTTTCCTAAGTATGAATGAAACTTATAAAACAAAATTTTTCCTTTTATTACCTTGGTGGCCTTAAAATAATGTCAAACAATTTAAAATAAAGACAAACCAAGTTGGGACTTACATTCTTGATTGGCATTGGGAGCTTTCCAAGAGCCTAACCACTACCTAGTTAGGTTTGGTCTCACCACTTACCACTACAATAAAAAAAATCTCACTCCAAGTTCTATTTGGTAATTTTAAAGACATTATACACAATGCAGACCTGTCATGTTTTCCTTTGAAATTAGCTATGTTGATATCATGTATTAATAGTCATAAGCTTAAGTGGACTTACAATCCCCACCAACTAAATAAATAATTAACGAAATGAACATGATCCAATTTAGGAATATGCTCTTGGCCACCAAAGACAATATTTGGAGGCTTTAGACTTAGTTCTAATTGGGGGTGAAACCCAATTTCTAATACAAACTCCAACAAAGTACTCATCAAGACTTGATCATAAAATAACTTCTGATTAACAAAGAGTAATTGATCAATCTTACACAATACCTAATTGGGTAAATGGAACCTAAAAACAACTGAAAGGCAATAAATTTTTTTCCAATACTTAATATGGTCATAAAAAGGCTGATTAACACAATAAACATGCAACTTGAAAATATGAAATCTTAAGTTTCAAACACTAAGGCAACTCACCATTATAAGTTTAATGTTGGAGTGTAAGATGAATTCACCATCAAGATCATGTCAACTATAGGAATGACCTGACACAAAATTGAAGAATACATCCTCTAAACCAAACCACACCAAAATAAGGTGAAAGCAAAGCAAACAATGAAAATAAGATTGCACTCTATTTTTTGTTAAGAAAGATTACATAAGACCTTTGATGCTCCTACATCAGATACCTAAGGTTCAAAAAATGTGAGCTCCAACTCACATAGACAAGATAAGTGGTCAACCCACTCTTTTGGTCATGAAGCATGATACCATGGCATCCCCTTCTAACATACCAAGTAATTCAACTACTTTTTCTTTATTTTTCATTGTCATTTCCAGCTCCTACATGTTGGTTTTCAATCTTTATCTCTTCTCATTTCTACACTTTATCTCATTCCTTGTGTTATTTGACTCACCACAATCTCTTCCTCTATGGGATTCAACCCACCATCATTTGTCCTCCTCCACCAAAGGTGTAACCAACTGTAATTTAACTCACATGTGGGTTTAAACCCACTCTCATCCATCCATGACCACCTAAAGCCCACTTAGATTTGTTCACTCATTATCCAACCCATTTTTGGATCCTATACAATATCACATACCACTATTTATAGTTGTTTCTTATGGTTTTAATCTCATATATTAGCCCAATATCATCATAATTGAATCCACATACACAAGGGCATCAAAATGACAACCCATAACATCTAAAATCACCTCAAATATAGTTCTTACCTTCACATATTTCATTTTTTGCATTGATATGAAAATTAATCTCTCCATATCAATTGTAACATCCATTTTTTATTCACATGATTGGGATCCCATACACATTATAAACTACTCCTTCTAGTTGGTGAGCTCAAGAGACTCACTCTCCATACCTCCAACATCACATACTTGAGCTAATGTCAAACTCAACTTCTCTAATTCATCCATCATCCTATTACAATCTTGCTCTACATCAAACTTAGGCTTCTGAAATCCTGCGCTATCATTTTGACAACTCTCTAAGACAATATTCAAATGTTCTTGGGATAAATATTCTTCTACACACTTGTTAGGAACCCATGTTACCCCTTCTCTTTACTTTATTAGTATATTAGTTTTTATGGATACATGTGCTTTTTAAGTCATCCCATGAGAATTTTATTTTATCCCACATTCATGGGAAGTAGTAGTTGCTTAGATTAGACTTAGTATATAAGTAAGTGTTGAGGCCATTGAATGCATCCATGAAAGTATTGTGTCGAGCTTACTCAAAGGAGGTTTCCCCCTTGAAGTGTCATGTGATCAATATAACTCCTTTGATGTTTCTGCTAATTATATAAATATATTATTTCATGCATTTTCATTAATTTATTGCAGGAGGATCCTCTCATCTAGTATCAGAGCACTTTCTGGGGCCAATTTTTTTCTTAGAAGTGTTTTTTTATTCCACTGCATAATTCATTTAAGTGTTTTTCTGTATCATAATATTCTATTTCAGATCAGGGTAAATACCTATCCACATAACTATGAGAAGTGTTTGGGTGTAAGCCCTAAAACTCATTGTGAGGAGTACCATAGGAACCCCAAAATAGCTGGCCCATTTAGAGGACTTGCCAGTGAAAAGGGCAATGGCCCCATCCTAATTGACTAGTTCCCACCCATAAGGAAAACCAAGAGCTATCATTTAGGGGTAAATCTATGGCCAATTTTTTTAAAGAGAAGTACCATCTCAAAAGGCTTAGGTGGCTAGAGAGATATCTTTAAAACCCTAAGCACTTATGGAAACTTGGGGCCCATTTCTATCAGTTTCAAAATATTACTATCAAAGTATCAAAAAACTTTCCATATCATATCTCCAAATATTACCAATAGAGTATCAATAGACTTACCATACCAGTTTTAGCATATTACCAATAGAGTATTAGAAAACTACCATATCATTCATATATTACTAGTAGAGTATCATAATACTTGCCATACTAGTTTTAACATATTACCAATAGAGTATCAGAAAACTTTATTTGGATACCTGAAATTCCATTCTCCACATTTTCTTCCTTGAGGTCCCATATCCTGATTCCACTCCTAATTCTCACTAATCTCAATTTTTTTCCATAACTTCTATTTTTTTCCATTTGCCTCAAAAATTTCCCATAGTGTTCATATCCCTTTTCTATTACTTTGTCCCTCTTTGATAAATTTTCTAGTTTTTTTATTTTCACTTCTGAAATTGCCCTCACCTTGGTCAATCATACTCCCACTATGAAAAATAATTAGTAAAAGTACCTTTACCCCTTTTGATTTCATGCAAATTAAAAAAATTCCTTACTAAACATGTCTTAACTCTAGTTTTCCTACCCATTTCAAAAAAAATATCTTACTATGGCCATGGTAGTAACCTGAATAGGAGCAAAAAACATGGAGGATGAAATTGGAGCCCTCAAGACCCAAATCAAATATCTTGATGAAAAAATTCTTGGCCTCAATATTCAACATACTACCTTGAACAATAGATGGGATCTAGAGTCCTCTTTGGACATCAGGTTTTATTCTTTCAATAATTTTCATGGGTTGAAGCTTGATTTTCCTTGATTCAATGGTGTAGATTTGACTAGATGGATCTATCAGATAGAACAATATTTTAGTCTACAAAATACTTTTGATGCCAATAAAGTCTCACTTACATCTTTTCACTTAGAACATGAAGCCCTTCAATGGTATCATTGGTATATCAAGGATCATGATGAGAAAATATGGACCTTTTTTTGTACCCTCATTTTGCAATGGTTTGGCCCTAGTACTTTTGATGACTTTACTAGAGTACTCACTAAACTTCACCAAACAGGAACCATGAGAGAATATCAAATAGAATTTAAAAAACTGGCCAATCACATGGAGGGATTGTTTGATGAATTATTCAAGAGTTGCTTTGTTAGTGGACTAAAAGATGAAATTCAATCTAAGGTCAAAATGTTTTAGCCCAACATGATGATAGAAGTCTTAGGGTTGGCTAAGTTGACAGAGGACAAGATCATAGCTCAATAATGATTCAAATCCAATTTTGCTCCATTCAAAAATACAACTCCATAATGATCTCAAATAACATAGCCCCTATAACCACTCCTATCAAGCATTGATTGAAGTAAAGATGTGAGCACATAGAGAAAAAGGACTATGTTATAATTGTGATGACAAATTCACTTGAGGACATCGATGTGTTGAGAAAAATATCTACCTATTGAATGTTGACTCTCTACCTAAAACTTAAGTTTGGGAAGATGCTCAAGATACAATAGATGATTTGGAAGAAGCTTAGTCGATTGTGGAACCTACTTCTTAAGAAGACCAACCAAAGATCTACCTCCATGCCTTAGTAGGATTCACCACCCCATAAACCATATGGGTCAAGTATTACTTCAAGAAGATCCTTTTCATAATACTCATTGATTCTAGTAGCACTCATAACTTCACTGACCCCTAGATCACCAAATAGATTGATTGTTTTATCCATCCTTGAACCAAATTTGAAGTCATGATTGTCAATGGGGGCATATTACCTTATAAAGGGAAGTTTTTCAATGTGTGTATCTCTATTGGATATTATAACTTGTACTCTAACATGTTTACCTTTCCCTTAGGTAGATGTGATGTTGTTCTGGGAACCCAATGGTTATGCACACTTGGACCCATCTTATGGGATTTTACTGAACTTTGGATGCATTTTTTAGACAATGGGAAAACACACACATTGAAAGGCTTACACCTAGGGTCTCTTAGCATCATAAGTTCACATCACATGGAAAAGCTTCTTAGCAATAATTCACATGACATCATTTCCTAGATCCATTCCATTCAAATGTAACCATTAATGGTCTCCACTACTCCTTCTGATCTACAAACCATTCCCCATAGGTATGCATGTGTCTTTGCTAAACCAATGGGATTTCCACCTTCACAACCAGAAGACCGTCGTATTTATATCCTTCTTAGAATCATTCCTTGTAACATCAGGCCGTATCACTACCCATTTCAAAAAAATACTGAGATTGATATGTTCATTCAAGACTTATAAAGCAAGGCATTATTCACCTTAGTACCAGCCCATATTTTTCCCTAGTTCTCTTTGTCTATAAAAAATATGGGTCACGGCACCTCTGCATTGAATTTTGATCACTTAATCACATCACAAGCAAGGATAAGTTTATTATCCCTATAATGCATGCACTTTTTTATGAGTTTCATGGTGTACATTTTTTATCCAAGTTGGATCTTTTCCTGGATATCACTAGATCCAAATTCATGAGGATGATATCCCTAAGATAACTTTTTGCACCCATGATGGTCACTATGAGTTTTCGGACATGCCCTTTGGCCTTACTAATGCTCCTTCAACATTTTAGACATTCATGAATAAAATATTATGGCCCCACCTAAAAAAATTCATTCTAGTCTTCTTCGATGGTATCCTCATCTATAGTAAAATATGGTTTAAGCATCTCCAACATCTAGAGCTCACATTGCAACTTCTATTTAATCATCCCCTCTATGAAAAATAGTCTAAATATGCTTTTGGCCAGGATGAAGTGGAGTATCTTAGGCATATTGTTTTAGCCTAAGAGGTTCAAGTGGATCCCAAAAAAATAGCTACCATGACAAGTTGGACTCATCCTTAGACACTCAAGATCCTCTATGGTTTATTAGGGTTGATTGGATACTATTGCAAGTTTTTCAAGGATTATGAGAAGATTGTAACTCTGCTAACAACTATGTTAAAAAATAATGCTTTAAAATGGACATAAGATATTGAGTGCACATTTGAATAATTAAAACAAGTTATGTATACTACACCTATTCTATTTATGTTAGATTTTGCCAATACATTCACTATTGAGAGCGATGCTTGTGGCAATAGACTTGGTGTTGTTGTCCTCCAAGAAGGATGCCCTATTGAATTCACCATCAAAGCCCTTTATAGCAATAATTTAATACTCTCTACTTATGAGAAGAAAATGATAGCCATTTTTCATGTAGTATAGAAGTGGCAGCTATACCTACTTGGGAATCATTTTTACATCAAAATTGATTCCCAGAGTCTAAAATATTTCCTAGAATAATGGGCCTCCACCCCATCACAACATAAATGGGTCAGAAAACTCATGGGTTATGACTATGATATCACTTACAGGAAGGGTAAGGATAATATTATGGTTGATGCTCTATCTTGTAGATTTGTAGACCAAACTTCCCTTTCAGTTATTTCCATGCCTAGTCTGAATTGGTTAGATGATGTATAATAGGGGTATGTCAATGAATCCTCATTATCTCAAATCATTCAACATTTGGCCACTAACCCTCTTTTGTAATGAATTATTCTTGGGATGATGCTTCTCTATGATACAAGGGTCATTTGGTGCTTCCCTAAAGCACATATCTTCAACAGGTTGTATTCTATGAACTCCATGATTCTCCATCCATAGGGCACTCAGGGTTTCTCAAAACTTATGAATGTGGATGATGCAAATTCTTTTGGAAGGGAATGAAAAGGAAATTCAATAGATGATGGATGAATGTGATACTTTCCAATGTAACAAGGGTGAAACAATACTCATTTTTGGGTTGCTCAAACCCTTGCCCATCCCTACCAGGATTTGGACAGATATTTTTATGGATTTAATTGAGGGGTTCCCTAACTCTAGAGGGAAAACAATGATCTTGGTTGTGGTTTATCACCTCTCCAAATATATTCATTTTTGTGCCCTCATCCTTCCCTAAACCACCTCCATAGTCACATAAATTTTCTTAGACCAGATTTTCCATCTTCATAGCATTCCTTCTTCCATCTGTAGAACTTAATTCTAATTTTTAGAACAATAGTGTGTATGTGATTTATGAGTACCCCATAGGTGAATAAACCCTTGTGAGTTATTATGATAAGGTGATACATTATTCACCAAAATATGGAGACCCATTTTATGATGGTGGGCAAGATATTGTGAAGACCCATGAGTGGGAAAATATTGAATTGTCTTTATTTCATGGTGGCAATAAGATTATCAAGTTTTTTATGAATGGTAGTAGGGTTGAGAACAACCAAGGTATGATGCATGTTTCTATGAATGAACCAATTTAGTTGATTAATTATTATAACCACATAGATTTTCAAGTGAGTGAATAATGCAACCATATATAGTTGTAATTTTCCATAGAGAAAACATTGGATATGGATGTTATGCAAGCTAGTGCACACAAGAAGAGTTGAACAACATGTCCTTGGTCTAGTTTCCCTTCTCTTTAATTTTTTATGATATTAGTTGCTATGGATGCATATTCTTTTGAAGTCATCCCATGAGCATTTTTTTATCCCACATCCATGTGAAGTAGTATTTTCTTATATTAGACTTAGTATATAAGTAAGTGTTGAGGCCATTGAAGGCATCCATGAAATTATTATATTGAGCTTGCTCAAAGGAGGTTGCCCCCTCAAAGTGGCCTCTGATCAATATAATCCCTTCAATGTTTTTGATAATTATATAAATCTATTATTTCATGTATTTTAATTAAATAAATTTTGTATTTCATGCATTTTAATTAATTTGTTGTAGGAGGATCCTCTCATCACCACTAAAAATGAACATCCACTTGCACATCTCCTTGAGAATGAACTTATTATCATGATCTACCACACTCTTTTATTTCCATATCAACTTGAAGACACTCCTCTATTACTAGAACATCAAAACCAACTAGCTCTTCATCCATCAATGCCATATCAATCACTTAGTCAGCTTATTCACTTTGCCTCATACAAATGAACATGTTGGACTACACCATATTTAGTCCTCATCTTCATTATTATCTCTAATGGCTAAACATACATATTTCATAAAAACATTAGGGGAAATAAAATTTACCTCAAATAACTCATCTACCACTCCATCATGCCCCAATGACATGTTGTCCAACTCTCCTTATGTGTACTAGTTTGCATAACATCCACATCCAATGTTTCCTCCATGGAAACTTGTAACTCTATATGGTTGCATTCTTCACTCACCTAAAGATCTACGTGGTTTTAATATTTAATCAACTAAATTAGTTCATTAATAAAAACATGCATCATACCTTGGTTGTCCTCAACCCTACTACCATCCAAAAAAATATTGATAATCTTATTGCCATCATGAAGCAAAGATAATTCAACAGTTTTCCTCTCATGGGTCTTCACAATATTTTGCCCACAATCATAAAAAGGGTCTTCATATTTTGGTGAATAATGTATCACCTTCTCATCCTCATTTAAAAATATTTATTCACCTATGGGCTACTCATAACTCTCATACACACTATTGTTATAAAAATTAGAATTAAGTTTTATAGATAGAAGCCTCTCCTTGTTGCCTTCCAAGATAACCTGCTCTTTTGTGCACCTATGCATGTCCATGCTACTTCTCACAGTAGTATTTGGTTGTTTACATGACATTTCCCCATTCTTATTTCCACTTTTTGAAATATTATTCTCACCAACACTCTCAAACCTCTTCACTCAAAGCTTCTTTAAACATCCTAATTATAATTTTAGATGGATAAATCGACCTAACATCTTAGAAACCATACGTTCCTACTCAAAAATATTTTGCTTACCTTTCATTGTCTCTGCACTCGGATATCCTTCTAATATGTGGATTAAACTCCACTTAACTAATTGCATACAACCTTCACCCTCTTAGGGTCAATAATATTCATATGTTTAAAACACATTTATAGCTCAACTATCCAAGTCATGAGTTATTCAAAGTTTTCTTCTCCATAAAACTAAAAATATATCATTCAAAAATTTACCTCTTTTCTCCACCACAACCTCAGTTCATTTATTTCATTTGTTGGCAACTTTTCCTTTGCTTTCTTGAACTCCACCCAAAACATCTATCCACTCTTGTAGGGACAAAAACTCGACTATCAACTCTTCCTCATCACCATCACATATAGTTTTAATATCATCACTTTGTGTAGATATATCTAGTCTTATCTAGAACACTTTCAACATCTCTATCAACTCACACATCTCACATCCCCTTCTCTTGTGTGCCATATCTCACCACAACTCAATAGGATTCTCTTACACAACCTATAATTGGACTCCAAACTAAGCCTCTCACAAACTCCCTCATAATCTCGCATGACTTCACCCACCTACAGCCACATAAGCAAGCTTTTCAACAACTTACAATCTCCATGCAATCTTCTCTCTCATAGCCTATAACACACATTGAGGAGTTCTATTCCACACAACACCACAAGGACATTAAATTACTATGATACCACTTTATGCCAACATGATGAGGAAGAGACCAATGAATTCCTACCATTAAATCCTATGTTGTATGGGTTCAAAAAATAAAATAGATACATAGGTATTCCATTAAATAATTAATGTACATACAACAAAGAATCACTCTTGCATTAAATCACAATGGAATATATATCTATTTTTGCCACTACTGGGCTTATTTCATACAAAAATACATGGAGGAATAATTATAGACACTCTAAAGCCTTACATAAACCTTTACCTTGAAAATTAAAGTCTCACCATACACTTCGATTAAGAAACAAAATAATATAGTTTTGGGATTTTCTTGTAGAAAACTAACAACCCTAAAAATGGAAGCCACTGTGCCTTTTTAGATATAGATGGAATGACATATAGACTTCTTCCACATTTATTTGTCTTCTTCAAACATTTATCCATGTTACAACTCTAAGGAGAATGTAAACAATCACCAAAATGAACTAAACCCTTGTATACAACTATAAACAGCTATAATCAAGTTTTTTGAGCATGAATGAAACTTATAAAACACACTTTTACCTTTTTCTTACCTTGGTTGCCTTAAAATAACATCAACAAATTTAAAATTAAATACAGACCAATTCAGGACTTAAATTATCGATTAGCATTGTGAGGTAGTCCCAGTCTCATCATTTACCACTACAATAAAAACTTGTTCTCACTCTAAGTCATGTTTGTTATTTTTAAAGACATTATACATAATGCATACCTATCAAGTTTTCCTTATCAATTAACTCTATTGATAGCATTTCTCAAAAATCATAAGCTTAAACATACTTAAAATCCCCACCAACCAAATAAACAATTGATGAAATAGGGATGAGCCAATTGAATAATATGCTCTTAACCACCAAATACAATACATGGAGGATTTAGACTTAATTATAATTAGGGGTGAAACCCGATTTCTAATTTAAACTCCAACATAGTGCTCAACAAGACCTGATCAAAAAATAACTTCCAAATAACAAAGAGACATTTATCAATCTTAGACAAGACCCAATCGAGGAAATGGAACCCAAAAATAACAAGGTAAGAATCAATTTGCAAAAACTTAATCAGTCCAAAAAAGGCCAATTAACATAGTAAACTTACAAGTTGAAAAGATGAAGACTTATGTATCAAACACTAAGGCAATGCACCAATGCAAGATTAATGTTTGAGTGTAATATGAAGTCACCATCATGATCATGTCAAGTACAATAATGAAATGGCATAGAACTAAAAAATACTTCCTCCAAACCAAACCACACCAAAATAAGGTGAAATCAAAGCAAATATCGCAAATAATAATGCACTCTATGTTTGGAGAATCAAGATTACATAGGACCTTGGATGCTCCTGCATCAGTGGTAAATTAGGAAAATCAAGATTGTATAGTCATATATTATTATGATAGTGATGAAAATGATAATATGAAAGACATGTTAGATGATTACTTGCATAAGCTAAATTTTTTACTCATCTCATACTTTATCCACACCTGTTGAAGTTTGATAATATCTAGAACATTCAAAAATAAAGAGCATGGATAATTCAAAAGTTCTTACTCACAAACAATCATCAAGAAGTAAAGAATATGAAAAAATATTAGAACATCAGAATAATAAAATTACAAATAGTAGTTGCAATGTTATATCACACCATGATTCTCACATGTTAAAATCACCATTATGAAAAACCTTTGTATAATGAAACATGACTTGAGCACAATAATAGTTATACATTTCACACTATAATAAAGGTTTTAGGCACGTTTTAGTTAATAATGTGTATGTTTTAGATACAAAATCCTCCCTGACACTAAAACAAATAAGTATTCAAGATAAACCAAGCATCATATTACAATTACTACTTGATAAAAACATGATTGAATTACAAACTACTAGACATTGAGAAATAAGAAGTCTTTCACATCAATAAGGCAAATTATATTATGAATATCATAGAATAACTATGCATGAAACATATGATTGCATATCATTACAACAAAAAATCAAAATTACAAGACTGAAGGGACCATTAAAGTCATTACACTATAGTAGGAGCACTCACCACTCATTTTAATAGAACTTAGCACATAAATACAACACACAAAGGCCATAAGCACCCAAGGCAAGATATTTTGACTATAAAATCATATATATAAGGCACTTATCAACAAAATATTTATATTTATCAAGATCAACTTCAATAATTATGTAACATTACATTATTTTAATAATGGGTATATGCCATTAATGAATTATTTAATCAACATTGTGGTGCATTCCTTGGACATTATAATTTTCCAATTTTTTTTGGACTAAATGTTGTTGATACACCTATATGGGTAACACCTTCTCCCACCCAATTACCATTTATATAAGGATAAGACTAGTTTTTCCTCATGCATGCCATAATGGATAGAACAAATCAATATATTTTCTTTTTACATGGAGGGAATCCAATCAGAATGCACCTTAATGAAAATAAAACTCAATAAAATACAAAATCTTTTAAGATAACTACAAGCATAAAACTTGAACAATAAAAAATAGTGGAAGAAAAGATAAGCATCTCCACAATCTTAAGGACAAGCTAGTGACTAGAATGAATTTATATACTGATTCCTGCACACATTGAATTCTAAATATTTCAAACATACAAAAAAAAAAAGAAATATTCTAAAAATACAAAAACATTCAAGATCTAAAAATAAAAATTTAGGACCTAAGCATGACATTGTTGCTTGTTTACATTATTTGAATATACTATTTATCACATTTTTGGTAGATTACATGTCTTTTTTCACACAATGTGCATTTCAAAATATACATGAGTGTTATGCAAGGCATACATATACACATGATACATGTATACATATATGTTGGACCTTTCCTATACTTAGGGGTCATGCTAATGTTAGGGGCATATTCATCTAAGATCATAGTATTACATGTTATATATTTCTATGAACTCTCTTTTTACCATGTTTAGATACATTGATTGCTTACACATGTCTTGATATTAGTCATACTTAAAACATTGTTGCATGGGTATGTTACTTTACTATGCTATGACATTGACATACATTGATAGTGTCAACTAAAGTGACTTGTTATATGCTTCATTGATGTTGTTTCTCTTTCATGATAGGCTAGTCATTGCTTGTCTATTGTATGTGACCTATTGGTCTTGTTTATGATTACAAATTTATGTACCTAGTTAGTGCCCCCTTGGCCTTTCTTATTGTGACATATTTATTTTCATTGTGTGTGGATCCTTAGAATTTTTCATTGTGACATATTTATGTCCCTTATTTGTGGCCCCTTGGACTTATTTTTTATGAAATATTTGTGTCCCTTGTATGTGGCCTTGGCATTATGAGTGACATTGAGTGTGTTTATATTATGTGAATCATGGCCATGACATTGTATTTTAAGCTTATTGATATTTCTTAACTTGTTAATGTTATTGAGTTTACAAGTGTCATGATCCATATCACACACCTCCCCATTTGTGTGTGGTGTCATGATTCATATCATGTATCTTGTATTACATAGTCTTATTCAGTGTATTTATTAGTGATGGTTACTATTGTGTGCCTAATTTCTATATCAATATTGACATGGAACTTGTATTTCTTGCATTACATATGTTTCATACATGCGTTAATGACACATACAATACTATGATGACATATTATCCACATGTCGACATGATCCTACATGATTATATATTTATATACATAACATGATATAGCTAATTTTTTTATTTTGAGATGAGTGATCATAAGCTACATCGATCACCTCAAAAGAGTTATTATTATTGGGATCATCATAGAGACTTAAGCCTCTATGAGCATAAAATTTAGATTTTGAGACAAAATACATGATTCAAAAATGTCATAGTGGTTAAGATAACATATCTGGATAGATATTTATATATTTAAAACACATTTTAAGGCATATTTCATGCATATATACTCCACTTATAGGGACACGAGCATAGATTTATATACAATTGAGTTTATATGTTATGTATGTGCACATTATTTTATAGGAACAAAAATTACAATTATTAGATTACTAAAAATCATAGACAATTGTAGGTATATGAAATCATTTTTAAACATTATGAGATATAGGCTCTCAAATTCAACACATATAACATATAGATGGATATCATTATACAAATTATATCATTTTGGGAATATGAGCACAAGTCATGTTCTCATTCTTGTAGTTATTAGTTAGCACTGATTCATGGGGCATGAACAATGTTCACACACACACACACACACACACACACACATAATTACATTTATTTATTTTCAAACATAATCAATGGTACCTAAAAGTGATCAACCTTAAATCTATAAGTCCATTTACAATGGTTGATTTATGTTTTTTGAGCTAATGCAGGTGAGGTTAAATTATGTTCAACAACCTTGGAATTACTCATAGTGAGCCTAATATGTATCTCCCACCTTCCATCTTGGGGTTACAATATCATTTCAATATTAGTTACATGAGTTAATTTAGTTTAGGTTCAACTATGCTCAATGGACTTGGCATTACTCCTTAGTTATTTTCCAATGAGGTTTTGGGCATTTACTTTCCCAATCCATGGTATTGCCTTAATTAAAATAATACAGGGCATGGTCACCTCATTCTCCAATTTATTGAATAAGGAAGTACAATTATCCAATGCTTTAGTAGGGAAGTATCATCTCCAATAAGTTATAAGGAAATGTGGTTCACCCACTCACAAGTGTACTCTTTCCTTGTTCTTTAAATTCAAGTTCCAATTTATGCATTTTCATATTTTTTTCCAAGGACATTAACTACTAAATTTTCATTATTAGTTGCTTAGAGCATCTCCCAAATATAAAGTGTGTTGGACACACTCAAACATGATTTCTTTATCCTTTTACTGTAGTATTTGTATTGCATTTCAACACTAGAATAAAGGGGAGAATTTTTAGACATTAAAATCTAGTAATTGATACTTTGAAATGTTAGTTTTAACCTACATTTAATGTACATGACTTATGTTTATATACATGAATCTCATTCACCATTCTCTCACATCCACATGCCTTCTATGGGCCTAACCTTCTAAATTTTATCTCAATCACCCATAGGAAATCCCATAGTTTGTGTGAAACCTATTATTTATCTTACTTAGACATCTCTAGATTATTAGATTAGTATTCATGTATCTTAGGCAGTAGCATCATATTCAAAACATATCATTTGATGATAGCATCCGAGTCTAGTAATTTCATCCTATGCAAAGAAATAGTCAAATTAAAATTCAAATCATTGGTATGGGTCATCCCATCCGTCTAACATGTTAGTGGAGTGAGAAATCACCTAAAAATTCCTTTATAAATTCAAAATAATTTTAAGCTTATTACCTTTATGTAAATCATCTATTAAACATATACAAACACTTACACATTCAAAGGCATTACCCTATTCTTCCCAATTTACAAATCAATCACAAGGAGTAGCACCTAACCAAGTCTAAATCACCTTAAGATCTAAGCCAAAGTTACCAATTACCAAGTATCAAGAGATGGATAACATGTTGCATACATTCAAGGAGAAATATTTCACATATTCACCTAATGGGGAGAATAACATGTGGTTTGAATTACCTCTTTCGAGTATTATATATGTAGGCAACATTTAACTATTCAATGGAAAGTGGTCATGTTTAGCTTAACCCACCTTTCTTCTCATTTTTTAGGCCCAATTCTATCATTGCAAGTGGACCTTGGGTTTCAAGTGAAGCAAATATATTTTTGGATAATGTGTGCACAATCGGATTCCAAGATGACACACATTAGCATAACAAAGACATGTATTATGCCTTGTACTAGATTAAAAGTGCACAACATAGATAAAATTGTCAGATTCAGAACAAAACAATTGGTGGTAGTGATTGAGACTAAGGGTGGCATCCAGGGTAACCTATAACTCTAGCCCCTGATCTAAATGATTTGTAGTCTATATTTTTACCTACCCTGCCACCTATGCAAAGTATCAGTCCTTTAGAGAGAAAATAAATAATAAGTATCTTATCCTTATAATGCACTTTCTATATTTATTATTGTAATTTTTAAATCAACTTCAATTCTTTTCATTCAAACTTATGCTTATACACATATTTTTTATCTTTTTAAGGGTTATAATTAATCAAAATTGGGTAAAATAGCTCCATGCATATTTTGCATTGATATATCTACTACTACATATCTTATATTAGGGTGTGCTACCTTAGTGTTTCATTGATTACATGTTTCCCATGGGGGCACATTACTATTGTGATTAGGTTTCTTATAATTTTACCCTGAGGGACATCTTACCATTACCATGCTTACATTGTTATATCTTCCTCACTTGGTTAATATTACAATTATGCTTATATAGAATATATTTAAGTATTATTTGGGACCATTTATCTGACATAAAGGCTTTCATGATGCCTTACTATGTTAGACATTAAGTATTTTGTTTTATATCTTACATATGATGCATGTAAGAATTTATTTTTAGATAGTACTTCACAGATTTCTCACATCTCAAAAAAAGGGCAAAGATGATCCATTCTTACTTCTACTCTAGGACCCATGACATTTCCACACTACTTTTTCCTCCATGAGAGGATAATGACAAATTAATGTTAGAAATATATACAAAATATGATACTTGATCCCACTATGGAATACCTCTAGATTTAACATAGATTATGTTACTTAGATTCGTACAAGGGCATCCTCACATGTTTCAAACACACGAGGTACATCATTTCCAATAGTTTTTATTTTTGGTATTTAAGTAGTATATATTCATAAACACTTATATGTGCATATTTTATTCTCTTATGACTCACAAATCAGTCACACCAAACTTTAAGATGTTGAAGATTCACATTTAAATTTATAACCAGGTGTATAAGTTTAAGTTCTCCTTTTATTAATTTTAGTAGTTCATTAATTATTTTGAAATGTATCCACATGCACATGTTATTCACATATTTATAGGGGTACAAGTTTAATTTCAAGACACAATAAAGTGGATGTTTGTTCCAATAAATTCATATCCCTTCATGGTGGATATCACGTGATCTCTTTTTTGTTTTGAATTTTAGTTCACCTTTATCTATATATTAACTTTGATAATTATTATAGTTTTAGACAATTGAGGTATCTTCTACAAACCTTATGGTTGATCTTGTCTATTTTATCTTGATACGTATGTTCATAAATATGTCAAAGTGGGGCATTATGCAGACACGTAATTTTGGTCTAAGGGTAGTGTTAGTCATATAATTTCATTTTTATAAGGTGCTTCTGTGTTTTTCTATCATTGGTTCATATTAGGCTCTTATTGGTGTGTTTTTCCTTATGTTTTGGTCTTGTTTAGTCTTTTTTTCCATGTTCCCCTTTCTTTTTCCTTATTTCTTATTTTTATATTATTTTTAGCATATTTCCCTTAATCATACATTGTGCGAAATTGGGTCACCATGATTGTAGAGTGCGTGGTTCTAATATGGTCCCTTGTGATCCTTTTCTTGGGTTCCCTATGCCTAATTATGCTCCCCATTTCTAATTCATTTTTTCCCATTGTGTGCCAATTTGGTCTAAATTTTAATTTGAGAAGGCTATAAATACACATGTGATTTAGTGCATGTAAGACAAGAATGAGACATGAAATTATAAGGTGTGAGCCATAAATTGAAAGCATGAGTCAATAATTTATTGAAGAGATATATTATAGTATAAAATAAGCATTTAGAGAAAAAGTTTAAACATTTTTTTAGATATTTATTGCATTGTTTTATATGTTCATGTTATCATAAATAACCAAGAAGGATTAAGGGTTGCATCCAAAAATTATTTGATAAAGTGTATTGAGTGTTTTTTCCCAATTTTTATCCACACTAAAATCCTAATAATAATGAAGGGATAACATATACTCCTTATTGATTCTCCCATTTTTATTAGTATGTGATGAGTTATTAGGGTTTTTGAGAATGAGATTAGTACAAAATTTAAGAAAAGTGAGGAAATTTTTTAGAGCCCTAAAGTAGGTGAATAGGATCACAAAATTATATTTCAAAAATTCATAATTAGATAGACCTGTAGCTTTTAATCCCATTTTTTTCTTATTGTTGAGAGAGTGCAATTATGACAACTTTCTCAATTTGCCTTGAATTTCTAGGTTTTGTTCATCTTGCCTCTTGGATCTATTTTCTATAACTTATTTTTGTTGAATATCCCTTGATTCATGACAATTAAGATATTCTTATAGAACCATCTCTTTGCATTTATTACTTATTCTATAATATTTTGTATTGCAATTAGGTGTGATTTTTTTTTATTTGACGAAATTTGGCTAGACTAAGTTATAATGTTAATGGGTAGATGTAGTGCATTTTTATGTAAACCCCCTTTTACCATTTAAAAAATATATATATAACCAAGTTTAGATAAAACAAGGCCACTATATAATTAAGCATAAAGTAAACAATAGAGACAAACATAACATAAATAACAACATTAAGCATATAAAGACATATCTAGCAGGAAATTTACTTTAGGATATATAAAATTGAGTGAAAGTGGATATGATAAAGAATTATCAATGAATATAGAATCTAAAATGGTACTAGTATATGCCCTAAAATTTCCCCTCAAGTATAAATGGGATGTGCCTTTCGACCTACTATGACTCTACAATCATATACATATACTTGATGTATACATTTCCTACATCTATCTCAAAAATATCATTAGTATTATGTATATACACAATAATTGAAGCCTAACCTAGTTAACATATTTAGCTAAGAAGATAACACAAAGTGTGTACCCTAACGCAATCATGAAGTAGATAATCTTTTAAGGAAAATAAAACATAAAAATAAGTCATACCATAACTTAAAAAGAATTTTTCATAAGTAAATTATATGCACATAGAAGGTAAAGGAGGAAAAGCATTTGGACCATATAGTTCTATATCACTATGGTTTGCATATTTTATTTCATTAGAAACCATACATATGTAATTATTTGCATAAGTTGATGAATTTGAAATATAAGGCATACCAATCAATCGATAAGTGACCATGTGGTAGGGCATACTTATATACACATATTATTGCAAGACATACATTATAATTTTGATTTCTTAAGAAGTATCCATTATATATCTCTTAAATTAGATAGTAAGGGTGTGTATTGACTTGTAACTGCTATGGATTTAACCTAGAATGCATCTAGGGATATGTGTGGCTGAATTGTGGCTTACACATCTTTATATTAGCTTGTTGAATTTCTTGATGTTCTTAGTATGGTCAACCTATGGAATAACCATGGCTAACTAGAGTATATATAGGAGGGAGTGGTTATAATTTTATTATCATATTGTGAATTTTTTTCTTATTTAATTATTGTGGAGGTTGTCCCCTCGAAGTGGACCAGTCATAATATTCAATTATTCTTCTCTTTCGCCAATTGTTGTTATGGATTTGCTTATTCTGCTCTTAATTTTGCCATATATAATTGTATTATTGTGAATAATCTAAGTAATTTCCTTACAATTGGTATCAAAGCATCAATTTGGGAAAGTTTTTGTGGCATATTTTTTTTGGATCTAGCATCTGAAACACTAGAAGGCCAAAAAAACATAACTTGTGATCTGAGAGGAATTGATTTTTTTCGTCACCGCAGTTTTGTTGATGAGTTTTTTTCACATTTAAGGAAAAAATGTTTTTTTGGGAAAAAAAGTCTAGAATTTTTTTTACCTTATGTAAATTAGCAGTCTTTGGATTCATATCTACAATATATGATCACAATGGTATACTCTGCTAGTACATTTTCTAGGGTCAAAATTTTTACACCCTTGTGCACAATAGTAGTAGTTGGATTCATCTTAGCGTAGATGATCACAATGGTATATTCCATTGGTACATTTTTTTGGGGGTTGAAACCCTCCTAGGGTTTGTGAATGGCTAGTACAAAAACTCATGGATGTGTGAAAGGGTAATAAACTCCAAAAACTCCTCACAAGGATGACATAGAATATGAAATTTGTGATCCATCTATTTCAGAGATAGTTAAACAACTTAAGTCAGAGTTATAGGGCATGGTGAAAAAAGATGATTTTGATACAATTCAAGGGGACATTACAAGTTTGAGAGGGGACTTAGATAGTGTGAAGGATCAATTACAACAAATATTTGGCAATTGTCCAACTTATCAACTCAACCACTACAAAATAATCCTCCACCAATTCAGTTTGGTTCTCTTACTCCACACAATACCAATACCAATTATGGCCCTAAGTTGATGTTGCCAAAAGTGGACCTGTGCAAGTTTGATGGTACTGATCCACTCACTTGGATCACTCAAATTTAAAATTTATTTAATCTCCATAAAACTCCATGTTTGAAAAAACTGGTTATGCCTCTCTTTATCTAGAACCTAAGCCATTCATTTGGTATTATTGGATGTATGCTCAAAATAAAAAGAAGGGTGTCCCAATTTCATGGTCAATATTTTTAAAGGAGTTATAGCTCCACTATTACAATAATGTATTTGAAAATTAATTCAGTCAGTTAGCCAAGTTGCACCAAACTGGGACTATCAAGGACTACATTCATCAATTTTAGAATTTCTCTTTATGTGTGGTAGACATCATTAAGGAAAATTTGATTGGCCTATTTTTGGGTGGTCTCAAAGATAACATATAATTAGAGGTTCACATGTTTCATCCCAGTACTATATCAAAGGCCATATCAAAGGCATGTATGGTTGAGGAAAAATAACTGATCAGATGAAGACCTTTCACCAATGTTCATGAATACACCTTTCCAACACCATCATTTCATTAGCCTATCAGATTGACACCTCAACAAGTGGAAGCAAATTGTTAAAAAGGATTGTGTTTTGTCTATGATATAAAATGGAATAAAGGGCATCGATGTATTAAAAATAAGTTATTTTACATTCACGGTGCCAATGATGAGGAATAAGATGAGGAGGCTTTAGGGGAAGGGTTAGAAGAACCTGAGGATGAATCTGAAGATTCTTAGCCTACTATTTCTTGTCATGCACTTCCAGGCATTAGTACTCCTCAAACTCTTAAGGTGGTGGGGTTCTTGAAGAAATAGAAGATGACTATGTTAATTAAATCTAGGTTACACATAATTTCATCAATAGTAAGTTGGTTACTCATTTGAATTGTTTCATTTACGCAGCTCTAGACTTTCAGGTCATGATTGTAGATGGTGGTGTGGTCAACTATTCTATAAAATTTCATCATATTAAGCTTGTTATGGGAGACTATTTATTATATTACCTTATGTTTGTTATTCCCATGGAAGGAGCTTACATTGTTTTGGAAGTGCAATAGTTCACCACTTTGGGCAGAATTCAGATGAATTTATGGGAATTATTCATGAGGTTCCATTCAGAAGGAAGGACTTTTAAATTACATAAATAATGGGCTAAATATCCAAAACTAGTTAGTCCCCACCAGATAATGAAGATTCTCAAAAAAGGTGTAGAAGGTTTTGTGGCATGCTTATTTTTGGAGGTTCAACCAACCATGAAGTCTACAAATCCTGATTTACAAAAGGTGTTGGATGAACATTCTATTATTTTTGGTGACATGCCAAAAGGACTTCCTCCAAGTCATGCACATGATCATGCCATCAAACTCATTTTAGGAAGTACACCACCCAATATCAGACACTACTAATATCCCTATGCCCAACATAGTGAAATTGAAAATATGGTACACAAGATTTTGGAGGCAAGAATAATCTGACATAGTCAAAGTGAATATTCCTCCCTGATGGTCATGGTGTGGTAATAAGGATGACAATTGGAAGATGTGCTCAGACTATAGATAACTCAATAAATACACCATCAAAGATAAGTTTCTTATTCTAGTAATTGATGATTTTTTAGATGAATTCCATGGTGCTATTTATTTTACCAAGTTAGTTATTCACCTTGGATATCATCAAATTTACATCTGTAATGAAGATATACCTAAAATAACTTTTAGAACTTATGAAGGCCATTATGAATTTATGGTCATGCCTTTTGGCCTCACAAATGCACCATTTACATTTTAGAGTTTGATGAATACTATTTTTAGGCCATTTTTTAGAAAGTTTGTATTTATATTTTTTGATGATATCCTCATCTACAAAAAAAATTTGGGAAGACCATTTGAAGCATGTGAAATAGGTACTTTCAGGTCTAGAACAACATTAGCTTTATGTCAAACCTTCTAAATGTGCTTTTGGTGTCCAAGAAATGGAGTACTTAGGTCATATTGTTTCACATGAAGGAGTGAAAGTTGATACTAATAAAATCCAAGCCATGGTGGAGTGGCAGGTTTCCAAGACCCTCAAAAACCTTCACAGATTTATGAGGCTAACTAGTTACTATCATAGGTTTGCCAAAAAATATGGTATTATTACTACCCCACTCACCCTTTTGATGAATAAAGAATCCTTCTAATGGACTGATTTAGCTACCAAGGCATTTGAATAGTTGAAAATGGTTATATGCACAACTCTAGTTTTGGTTACTCCTAATTTTTCAAAAAAAATTGTTGTGGAGTGTAACCCATTAGGATATGGCATGGGGGATGTAATCATGTAAGAAGGCATACCAGTAGCATTTGAAGTTTCCAACTTAAGGAAAAAATATGCTCAAACTAATATATGAGAAAGAGATGATGGGTTATTATACATGTAGTGAAAAAATGGAGACCATATCTAATGGGTCATCATTTTTAGGTAAAGATTGATCATGATAGCCTCAAATATTTTTTGAAACAATGCTTGTCATCTGAAGAACAACAAAAATGGGTGACTGAAATGTTAGGCTATGATTTTGAAATAGTGTATAAGAAAGGAAAATAAAACGTGGTGGTAGATTCCCTCTCTCAGTAGGATGAATAAGTTGAGGCATTATTATGTGCCATGACCATGTGGTAGGCAGATTGGCTAGAAGAAGCAAGATCAGAATGGGAGAATGATAGTACTACCAAGGATTTAATTCAAAATCTTCAATAGGGTTCTAAAGAATCTTAAAAAATTACATGGAAGGGGAACACATTATGGTATGAATATAGATTATACCTTTGTAAGCATTCTCTCCTCAAACATAAAATTATTTAGGAACTTCATGCCTCTCCACTTGGAGGACACTCAAGATTTTTGAAAACATATCATAGAATCAAGTAATATTTATTTTGAGGACTCGAAGGGGATGTTCATAAATATGTGGCTGAATGCATGGTACACCAACAATATAAAGGTGAAACCATTAAGATGTCAAGTCTTTTGTAACCTTTATCCATCCTTAGCTAGCATTGAAAAGAGGTTTCTATGGATTTTATTACGGGGTTACCAAGGTCTGAGGGTAAAAATGTTATCATGGTAGTTGTGGATCAACTCACCAAGTATGCTCATTTTTTATCTTTATTGCATCCATTTACTGCTAGTACAGTAACTTCTATTTTTTTTAATATAGTTCAAAAAATACATGGAACTCTAAAGATCATTGTAAGTGACCAATATCCCATATTTACTAGTAAATTTTGGACTAAATTATTTGCATGTTTAGGTACTTAGTTGGCTCATAGTTCATCCTCAATCTAATGGATAAATAGAGGTAGTCAACAAATGTCTCAAAGGGTATCTTTGTTGTTTTGTTTTTAAAAAATAGGACAAATGGGTTCATTGGCTACCACTTGTTGAATGGTGGTATAACACTTCTTTTCACACTTCTTCCAATATGTCTCCCTTTGTGGCATTGTATGGGTATCACCCCCCCATCCATCACTTTAATTTTTAAAGTGCATCTTATGGTTCGAGCTATTGAGGAACACATTCATCATCAATAAGAGGTGTTATTCAATTTGCAAGAGAATTTATTAATGGCACAAAATCAAATGAAGTAGCAAATATATCAACACCATAGTGAATGACATTTTGACATAGGTTATTCGGTCTTTGTGTGTTTGTAGCCATATAAGCAGATGTCTTTGAACTAACAAAAAAAGTATAACAAGTTATCACCTAAGTATTATGGCCCTTAGTATGTCTTGTAAAAAATTGGTAGTGTGGCTTAAAATTTAGAATTACCCCCAGCCACTCGCATACATCTGGTATTCCATGTATCTTGCATGAAGAAAGTGATTGGATACATAGTTTCCACTTAGAATGAGTTACCTGAATTAGATGAAGAATATAGAGTCATTCTAGAGTCTGATGAGATCCTTCACATGTGCACTAAGCAACTACATATTAGATCCATTAAGCAGTATTTGATCAAATGGAAGAACCTACATTTTGAAGATGCAACATGGGAGGATGAAGCATTCCTACAAAAACATCTTGGTTTGATTCAATATTAAGGACAATGTTAGTTTGATGAGGAGGGACATGGTATGGCCTTAACCTATAGTGCGTCTAAGGATATATGTGGTCAACTTGTGGCTTACATATCTTCATAGTATCTTGTTGCATTTTTTGATGTTCTTAATATGGTCGACCTATAAAATAAACATGGCTAAGTAGATTATATATAGGAGGTAGTGGTTAGTATTTTATCATCATATTATGAATTCTATTTTTATTGCATTATTTTGGAGGTTTCCCCTCGAAGTGGCTTAGTCATAATATTCAAGTATTCTGCTCTTTCAGTAATTATTATTGTGGATCTACTTATTCTGCTCTTTCAGTAATTATTATTGTGGATCTACTTATTCTGCTCTTAATTCTGCCATATATAATTCTGCTGATGCGAATCATCTATGTAATTTCCTTACAACAAATGTATTATAAAATGTTTTTATTATCATTTTTATTATTAGTTCTAGTGTTCAAACATCTATTATTCAAACCACAAGGTATATTATTAGTTATATCATGTACTTGGTCATTCATATGTCCACACTTAGAATCTTTATGTAACTTCTTACCATTGTTATGTCCAATTCCTTGCTTGACTAGACAATCACTTGGAATAATGGCTTTATTATTGCATTTTTTTTCTTTTTATTTCATGAGTCATTTACTAGTATAACCCATATTTTTTTGGTATTTGAGTCCAAATCCATGTTTCTTTAAGGAATATTGGACACAAACAAGTGCTTTGATTTACTTATTTATATTGCAACAATCATCTATTATATTTCCTTTATCCTCAACATTAATTAATTTTTGTTCAATAATTAGTGATGTTTGAATTTGTCTTTCATACTCCCAAGGGGTTATATAAAGAACTCCAGTATCAAAAACACTCATATAATCTCTATATATTTCTTAATGCTAGTTAGTGTAAAACTTAACTTATAAATTTTTTGATCTATGGTATTAACTTGGCAAGAATTCTCCTCATTATTTTATTTAGCATTGCTACATTCACCAACTTCAAATGTTTCCAATTATTCCATTAGAATAACTAGTTGGGATGTCACTATAGTTTGTTGACCCTTTTTAAAGTGAGGCATAACAGTGTCCTAAATTTAAATAATCTTGAGAAATATAAATGACACATCATCAACAAGACATGTATGGATAATTTCATCATGACATATGTGCTTCAAACATCTATGTAGAGTGGGTGGATAGCTCCCATGTTATGGATCTAATGTCTCCCAAGTAAAATATTATAGTTCATATCATTAGGTATAAATTGACATTCCATAGCTACATTTTTTTGTCTAAGTGATAGGTTCAAAATTGTTCACAAGTATTTTTGCTTAATTTTCAAAAAAATTAATGATCATATTTGAATTAGAGAGGGTTTGTCTTCCAATGCTTAATTGTAAGAGAAAGGTCTTATTAAAAATGTTTAATGGTAAGCTATTTTCAACAAGCATCCTTTTAATTCCTATATCGTTAATTTTAACTTAAATATACAATGGCAATTGTTAAGTAATAATATATTTTGAAGACACTTAATTATTCTCAAAGGTAATTACATTCTCACTATCATTCAAATATTAAATAATAGAATCAAAGTTAGATGGTTGAGTATTTCTTAAAAATGTTGTGTCCTTTGGTGTTTTGTTAAGAATATCTTTATACATTTGAATTTGGTAAGTAATTCAAAGTTAGATATATTTTAATGAGTATTTTACAATTGATCCATGATATCAAAATCTTTTATAAGATGCCATCTAAGTTTAGCAGATTGAGGGGATTAGGAGGGAAGTTTTAGTTGTTCCCACCTTGAGATTGAGGAAGATTGGGATGAATTGTTGCATTCATTTCCCTAACCCTTTTTTGTATAATATAGTCCACCTTATAGTAAGTTATCATATATAGAGAAAATGTTAAATTAGAACAAGACATGTCTACATAATAAATTAAGGCTTTGTTATCATTATCAAGGGTAACAAGACATAAACATAAACATTATCACACTTACATGAAACCAAGTAACATTTCTTGGAACATATTCAAATATTTTATGATTTTCTATTAGAAATATAAATTTGAATATGAATATTAACAATATGTATAATAAGAACAACATGATACACATGCCATGAATATACCATGTAGATGTAAATATTTGAAAGGGTGACATATTAGATTTACACAGGTAAGAACATTTCTATCCATGACAAGAGTTATATTACATAGAGATAAAAAAAATTACAATAATTTCTACAATCAATGATGAGGGTTTGAATAATATGACTCTAAGAAAAATCCTAAGAAGAGGCACATAAGCAAGCACAATTTTGGCAATAACACTTGGGTTTGGAAATAAAATTAATTTTGTTTAGAATGACCTAGAGCTTGAAATCAAACACAATATAATTAAGGATAGGGGGATCTAAACATGAAATAACACAAGTCCTAAGAACATTCAAATTTGATATTATGTGAAATAAGATCTAATCCTAGGAATAAGGGAATGACTCATCATGGATTTCTGAAACCCTATAGGGATATGCCAAAGGATTAACACTAAGAAAATCATATCCACTACAAAGGAGACAAAGTATAACCCTAGAATAAGTGTAAGAGAACATGGGTTCACTAAAAAATTTTATTAGAAAGTAAGTTTACATCAAAATGTAATATATCTACCCATAAATATGTAATAAATCCTAATCAGATGTAAAACAATAAAATCAAATTTAATTAATATTCTAATTCTAGAAAAATAAATGACAAAGAGAAGGTTTAGAGAAGTATCTTAATTTTCAAGAAATCTAAAAATAATCATCATAGTTTAACAACATAATCGAAGTTTTTGTGGTAAGATAGTGAGAACCGAAAAAGCTTATGGCAACCTAACCACCTTGTCATAATGTGCATTCCACGTTTCTAGTTACCATAACCATTGCAAACAAATTTTATGTAGATGAAAGACATGAAAAATATAATTTGACAATTACATTTATCATGTTTGGGCTCCAAAAACCTTGCATAATATTATGAATCTTCGCATTGATCACTAGGACTTTGCTTCTTCTTCAAACCCTAATATGGTACTTAAAATTGCAAAGGACATAGAAAAGTGTTTTGGGGCATGTGCTTAAGGTCACCATAGTTTTTAAGCACCATCTACTCGTAAGGCTCCTCGATAGTAGACAATATTGAATGCATCACATCAAGTAAATTACAATTCAACAAAGCAGTCAAGAGTCATGTAAGTATGTCGCTACACCAATGTTCATTGCTATAATAAATGGTTTATAAATGCTTGAACTCTTCTAGAATCCAATGACAATAAATAGTAGATGCTCTTCAAAATTCATTAGATTCTTATATGCATCCTCTAAATGTTTATATTGATTACCTTTATTCATTGTTTTTTCTAAATGCACTAATACACCTTTGTAATTATAAACCTCTTAAATTCAATCAGGACTCTATTGGTGTGAAAATTGTCAACAAACGAGAATAAATGTTGATAAGACAAGACTCAAAACCCTTGGGAGACCCTAACGGGTAAAATGGGCCCACACCTTAGAAACATCTAGTTTACATTTTTAGAGAAAACATTGGAAACAAAGAAAGATAAGGGGAGTGTAAGGAGGAGATGGGAGAAGAGAGGCAAAAAGAAGGAAACATGACAAAAATGACCAAAATGATAAAAAAGAATGTCAAATAAACATAATTTGGATTGATAAGAGCCATTTATAGGTGTGTACACCTTATTAATCTAAATACAACAAAATAAATGAAGTAATCAATCATGCAAAACCACTGTCTTAGGAATCTAAATAAAATCAAATAAGTGAAGTATAGTTCAACTCGGGAGGAGGATGGTTGCATATATCCATCCATCAAAGTACAAATCCCTCTAAATACCCGATATAAAAAATCAAATAGTTAAAACCAGAATCATGTCATAAATGATTTTGATAAGTGATTTCATGTAATACACTCAAACATACAAACAAAAAATAAAAAATAAAATACTATTAAAGAATTAGGGAAGGCCATTCTTCCTTATAAAATATAGACAATTACAAGTAAAAAAAATGCACTTATAGTCAATCTCAAATATTACATAAGTGTAAACAATTAGAAGTAAAAAAAATGCACTTATAGTCAATCTCAAATACTGCTTTTTTAAAGGTTAAAACTAAGTACAGATTAAACTCAAACTCACTCATATAAAAAGTAAACCATACTCAAAGGAGGCGAATAAAAACAGTGTATAACCGACAAAATTCACAGCGCATGTGGGATAGTTTCAAATGCCGTGAATTCTTGTTTAAGTAAGTGGTCTTCGACTTTATAATCCTCGCATATTTTACTCCACGACATTATTCATACAATACAATTTGTTGTTGATATTGTATTGGGTTTTAGCAGTTTCATTCCTGGAAGTCGCCTCATTCATCGGGTCTGACCAGAATTTGCACGTCCTTATATATAGAGAGGAGATTTAGGTCTCTGATAACATGACTGGCACGCACAGCAGTCTTTGAAAAAGGGAAATTTAATCAATTTTCTGTTATTTTTAATGCGTTCAATGTATTGCAGCCCAAGCAACAACAGAAGAAGAAGAAGCAGCCTGTCTGCCCGCTGTATTTGCTTCATAACAAAGCTTTGCAGAACCTTTTTTAACATAACCCTCATCATAGCTGCAATACCAACTTCCCATCTTCAATAGCCACATCATATCTGCAATACCCACTTCATAGCTTCAATACCCACTTCATTAACTCCAAAACCCACTTCTTGTTCTTGGCCTGGTGCTTCTGATATGGTGTCTTGAGTCCCTGGGTGGTGTGATATACACATTACATATATTCACAATATATATACACACATTCTTTGAAATTCAGCTCTGTGGATGGTATTGGGTGTATGCGGGGATGAAAATAATAGCGGGTTTCCTGTCTGCCTTGATTTGTGTCCTCCTCGTTCTGTCAAATTTATGTATGGTGGAGTCTCGGAGAGTCCTCAGAAGCCATGGCGATTCAGTAAATTATTTTTCCAAGTTTAGTACCAATGAAATTTATCCTTACAGAAGTCCCCCTCCTGCAGCTGTTGTTGGTGATGATGATGATGACGGAGATGAGATAGATCCAAGATATGGAGTGGAGAAAAGAATGGTACCCACAGGCCCAAATCCTCTGCATCATTGATCGATTGGCTGGTCAAAAAAAGTTCCACAGTAGGAAGCTGCACAGAATTGGGATCACATGTACATTATGGATTAATTCGTCCTTCTCACAAGATCTGGGTTTTCAAGAGCCCAGCACAGAAGGATTGACTTAATTATAATATTACAGGGAACTAATCAATATACTGCGCTTGTTTATTGCAGGAGGAACTATACACAAGGCCTGTTTAGTACTAAATTTCAATGTCATCATCAATGGCTGATAATAGTTAGGCCCTTTGGTTGGCCTAACTTGTCTTCTGCTTCTTAAAAGTGTTTTCTGGCCTGAATCCTGATGATGATCCTTAGAGGATTCAAGCCTGGTAGTCTTGATTTGCATTGTTTCAGAAGAAGGGAGAAAACAGCATAGGATTAGCCTTTAGGAAAAGAAAAATGGGCTTTTAGATTTTGATTATACAAGCATGCCAATATGTTGGATCATGAGTTAAATTTCAGGTTTTATTTATTCTTTGTAATTAAGGAGAGTGTTCAATATTTCAATCTGAGGCAAGAAAAAGGTCAAGTTCTTGTGGTATTTGGATTTGTCAATTAATTATATTCTTTCAGCATAGATAGCATCACATAGCAATAAGCTTTGTATAACCATGTAAAATAGTCTCTTAGGAGAGACATGTTATATAAAAGAATATGTAGAGGATTTCAGACTTGAATGCTTGTTTTGATTTGGAGTTGTGTAGAGATTTCAATTATTATTTCTGTCCTTTGGAATGTTGATTCATGGCAATGGAAAAGCTGAGGGCAATGCCATGGATTTAAACTTGAATGCTTGAGTTTTATTTCTAATTGTGCAGAGATTTAAATTCTCCTTTTTGTCATTTGGGTGGTTGATTCTTGGCAATTTGAAAGCTTTGGGCAATTGCAAATATGCAGGAGATTTCAAACTTGAATTCTTTAACTTTACTTGTAAATTGTTTAGATTTAAATTAATCTCCTTTCTGTTCTTTGGGTTAATTCAAGGCAATTTGAAAGCTTTGGGCAGTGACATGGGTGTTGACTATGGAGATTGGAATCTGTTCTGTGATGTAGATGGATTGCTTTTTCATTAGAAAAATTGGGGTCTCTCTGTTTTCTCACCATAATTTTGACTGTATTAGAAACAACATTATAATGATGGTAGTTGATATCCTCAAGGAAAAAAATAGAAACTCACCTAACAGATCCCACTGTGTCTTATAATAAGAGTAGACACCCAACTGCCGAAATGTACTGATTTTGATAGACGCCTTGACGTGCTCAACTGAGATGGTTTTTTAATTTTTGGGGATGAATTTTGAATTTGGCGTAAATGGGCCAAACCCACCTGAGTTTTCTTACAATATTAGGAGGAATCAATGGCCTACACAGCCTGTACCTGCTCTGTTTGGAAATGAGCAGAGAGTAGTTGTGTGATTGAGGATTCCACGGGTCTGTTCAAAATCTGTACTCATTTATAGTCCATTTAATGCAAAGATGCTGACAGTCAACTGGACCAACAAATGGAGAGGCCGGACCTACTGAGTTTTTCCAAATTTTTTACATGTAAAGATACAGCAGGCATGACGTAGAAAACTAGCAACATGAAAGGACAATTCTATTCCACCTTTCTCAGAGCAGCATAAGGGGGTTCATGATAGCATTTTTTTTAAATAGGGGAGCCTTGTGAGTTGGAAAACAAAGTATCAACAAAGACAAAAAAAAATGGGAGAAGAAATGGATCTAAAAAAGGGTTCTCCTAATGTCAACGCTTTATGTTTTCTTTGGGAACGTTATGTCTAACTAAATCATCCTCCGGGACCTTTTGAGTATAATCCAAAAGATGGGAGATATAGGTTAACTCTCTTATCCATCTATGCCCTTTTTGTTTTAGGCTTTTTGGTCTATTCTAAAAAGTTCGGTGAAAATTGTCATCTTTCTAGCCTATTTCATAGGCTTTAGGTGAAAGTTGTCATCTTTCTTGTCTTGTTCATAGGCTTCGTGGGTTTCACATTCCTGGGTGTGATTCTAACAAATTTTTCAGTGAGAGATCCACTCGTGGGTTTCTTGTCTTGTTCATAGGCTTCGTGGCTTAGGCTTAGTTATGATCCATGTATGTAGGGGTGTAGCACCTTCAGCATTAGGTAGAGGTCCTTTATGGTAAACTCTAGTTTATGTAATAATGTTCTAATTTTTGTTGTTATGTTGAGTTTACATTATAAAGGATGATTTTGTTTCGATTAAGTTATGATAATAATGAATAATATTGTTTAAGTTATGTTGATTTCATGTTATAATGGGCAATTTCATTTTAAGTTATGAACTTGTGTTGTTTTAAATGTTATTAATATTAAATTTATAGATTTGATCATTGAGTTTTTTTAATTAGACTTTGTCTTAATCTATATATTTAACGATGTAGCACCTTAACGTTAACTAAAGGGTTTTTTATGTTGAATTTATCATCAATGATTGAGTATGCTATGTCGAGTTCATGTGACAATGGAAGGCCCCCATGTTAGTGTCACTAAAATCGTTGATTTGATCATTGAGTTCTCTAATAGGTTTCATCTTGATCCATGCATATGGGGATGTAACACCCTCGATTTTAACTAGAGATCTTTTATATTGAGTTT
The DNA here is from genome assembly GCA_037957365.1 of Torreya grandis. Classification (NCBI taxonomy): domain Eukaryota; kingdom Viridiplantae; phylum Streptophyta; class Pinopsida; order Cupressales; family Taxaceae; genus Torreya; species Torreya grandis. Next base: position 530,193 of record JARHVA010006704.1, on the reverse strand, counting down.
ATCATCAATGACTTTGGCATTACTATGTCAACTTCATGTGATAATAGAAAGTTTTGTCTAAGTTTCATACTTATATCATTTTTCATCTTAGTTGTGCTATATTCATGGATTTGATCCTTTGTCCCCTATCTGGTTTGGTCATGATCCATGCATATAATGATGTGTCTTTCTCACCATTGACTAAAAATATTTTACGTTGAATTCATCTGACCAAAAAGATACTTTGGTCTAGGCTATGTTGAGTACTTGTAATAATGTATGATTTTCACTATGTTATGTTGAATTCATGTGATAATGGATAACTTCATATAAGTTATGGATTTGATTGCTTTACTTGTTAATGACACTAAACTCATAGATTTTCTCTTTGTGCCCCTTATATAGGCTTGTGTGTAATCCATATATAGTGATGCAACAACCTCACCGTTAGCTAGAGGTCTTTTATATTGAGTTTATAGATATCGAACACTTTTTGATTGATTATGCCAAATTCATATGATTTCAAATACTTCATCTCTAGACCACTCTAAATTCATGTGATAATGGACAATTTTGTGTAAGATATGGACTCCAAATATTTTACATGTTAGTGACCCTATATTCATGAATTTGATCCTTTTCTTATCATGTTATAATTGGTCAAGATCTATGTATACATTAATATAACATTTTTACCATTAATTACGAATTTTTCTATTTCAAATTAGTGTAACGAAGTATGATTCTATTTAAATTGTGTTGAGTTTATATGACAATAAATTCTTCATCTAAGTTACGATGAGTTCATGTAATATTATGGACGATTAATATATAGATTCAAAATTAATTAATTATAAATGTAAATTCTAAGTAAATTTATAAATTTAATATATATTAAAATCTCTTATTAAGTACAACATCATAAAAATTGTAGTTATATTGAAAAAATATAGAATGAATACTTCTCAATCTTTAACATTAAATCGAAGAAAATTCATTCTTTATATCTTTAAATCAAAATATTAATCTTTTAATAATCATAATTAAAACATAATTTCACACTAAAATCTATATAAAAATTATATATTATACTAAAATTGTTACCAAAATACTTAAATTTGTTTCAATGAAAAAATGATGCTAATAATGAAAAGAACTTTCAAACCTTTTGAAAAAAGATTTTATCTATATTTAATTAATCATCTATTTCAATTGTAACTTTCCATGGGCCCAATTTCATTAGAGAAACTTTGACAATTGCCATGAGTAAGTTTGAATCCATTAATGTGCATTAGTCTTGAGGTTGTTTGTGATGCTTTTTCTTTTCAATGATTAACATAATCCTACTCATTACCCATCTATTAGGGCAAACAAGGTTACATCTAGTGATGTAGATTGTGTGCCCTCTAAATCTAAAGATGGATCTACTGTATTAGTGCCCTTCACACTTATCATGTTTTACATCTTTGTCAGGTCACATCTTTTGACACACAATTATACATGGGCCCAATGTTATGATGTTTGGTATAAAAGTGGAGATAGGAAAATGACTCATAAATTGTTGATTCTCTATTCTCTAGTACAATATGGGACATGGGTCCATAGAAATAGGACCTTTCTAACACCGTTAGTTCATATGATTGGGGAATTCCTTACCTAGGAAGCCAGCGAAAGATTTCAGGAAATGTTTTTCACCTTTTCCATTTAGAAGGGAAATAACCACCAAAAGATTATACACCATAATGGCTTATGGGAACCTCATGACCATATTATAATTAAGCATGTAATGAGTATTGTTGTCCCTTCCATTTATCTTGTGAATCAATCAATACATCATGCCTTTGCTTTCCCTTCAATCCCTTTCACAATACTATGAAAAACATAATTTAATATTAAGGCCGTTGTTTCTCACAATCCATGAGTCAATTCCACCAAAAGAGATACGGCTTTATAAATATATCAAACCATTCTTTTCCTTAAAAGTCAACCAGCTCCCGTCGGCAAAGGGTATTTGTCTTTGCTCAATCATGATTCTAAATTACTAACACCCTTCACCACAGCGCACAAGTTTGAAATATGACATGCATGGCTTGTGGTGGTGGTGGTGGTGTTGGGAGCGGAGGGCCATTTTTAAAATAATTTTTGTTGGATTTATAAATATTTTCATCAAAAAATGGAAAGGTATTGCGATATTTTTATATTTAAATGAGAATATGGACGATTAAATTTTATGCATTTAATTTTAAGTATAATTTTGAATGTTTAAAAAAATTTATAGTTAAAAAAAAGAATGAAAAATATATTATTGAATTTAATTCATCCTTATCCACTATATTAATAAAATATAAGTGGGCTCTTTGCATTAGTATAAAAGTCGTGTTCAATAAGCATTTTGTTTGTGTACATATATATTAGTATAGATGTCTTAAATATATTTATATAATTTTTTTTTAGATGTATCAATCACGATGTCTCTGTTTTGAATGTGTCATATAGTTTCATCTATTAAATGGTACCACAATTAATGACTCCATCTCTTCTACAAATTTTTATTTGACTCGTGATAAATGGCCTCAATCTAGTTATGTCATTATATCAGGGTCGCAAAAATAGTACAAGAATAAATAAACATGATCCAAACTTGAATGTATGCCCAGGATATTGTGATTTTTTATCACTACCTCTAAGGAAGAAGAAAAACTTCTCTATGATGATCAAACGAATGTCAAATTTGAGGTTAGATATTTTATTGACATCTCACACTATTAATCTTGCTCCTCCCACCTCGTTATTTGTCATTGTAGTTATGCCTCTTGATATGTGTGTGCGCGTGTGTCTGAATATATAGCTTTCAATTTTATTTTTTAAATTTCACTATGAAATGAACTTTAAATAAACTCAAGTTCGTCTATATTATGGATTTTATATTCATTATTGAATTTTTTTTTAATGTAATGTTTAAGGATTTTATATTTATTATTAAATATTTATTTTAATGTAATGTTTGATTATATTTGTAAAGAAATATTATTTTATGTGGAGGGTGCATAAGTGTTGAAAGCATTACACCGACCATATAAAAGTATGAGATAAGGTAGATCTAACCTAAATATGATAAATAAAGACACACCTTATTGATTTATAATAAACAAAAGTAAATAAATAAAAATACCTCGAAAAATTTATAATTGAAAAAGGAAAAAGAGTGATGTATACGTGATTTGTGACTTACTTGAGTTTTGATAGAAACTAAAAGTACAAATAATAATAATTTGAAGCAATGCAGAATAACATCCAAAAAGTAGACAATGATCTAAGATAGTGACTAAAATTAGACTATACATTAACAACAAGACCATTATCAGACCGTACAATAGCGATATTTCTCTTGAAAGTCATCAACCTATTCTGATAATTGATGTGTAGATATTTATTGCTTGGAATTTCATAAAAAGCTTTGTTAAGTTAGATGATGTCCATAACCTTTTCATCAATATGCAGACTGATGTGCATAGATGCTTGAATTATTTCTCCCTTGCTTGACCTCAAGTCCACACTTTCTAGGGAATTAAAAATTTGAGTTTTTTTAGTAGCTTACCTTAGTTAGACCCCATCCTACCTCGACACATGTATGAAAGTGTAGTGATCAACACTCATGCATGTCATTAAGAAAATCATGTGTATGTGTTTAACCCTAAATTGGATAAGGAATCCTACTTGGGTAGATAGGGTTAAGAATATATAAATGCCAATGCACAAGGGTGATGATCATATGTACAACAGGCCAATTGGGTGCCAAACTCAAATATAAACATATAATAAATTTCTTAAACTGAGATAGACTAAAAATAATAAGTACAACTATGTTAAGCATAAAAATGACAAAGAAATAATATACTCAGCTTATTCAGATGCTAATGCAATTCTAGATCTGGAATAGGAAAGAAGAAGTCTGGAAGAAGATTTTAGAATAGTTGACAGATTCTAGATTGAGTGCTTATGGAGCTGTAGACACTAGTGTCAGCCTGGGATGATTACATCGACACTATTGTTTGAACCTGATACAAATGTCTTGTACACAATACGTGCTAGAAAAAGATGCAACCACTTGAATGCTTCTGGGTTTGACTTCATTTTCACTCTGATACATTTAGATCTAGGTCATAGATTGTCACTCCTTATAAATTTGTAAAACCCTAGTTATTCATCTTCATAGTGACCTTAGATAAAAATGGGTTTGTGACACACAATGTCGATCTGACCCCAAAAACCTCTCTATCAATGAGTGTTGGTTACATAGTCAATACTTTGAAGAGGGCCTCAGACTAATGTAATTATCCCCTATGTGTTGGATTGTATCTGAATCATGCAATATGAGCAAAGCAAGTACAACAATGACCTAACTTATAACTTAGAAAATATATCTCTTGGGATGTTCCTTCAATACTTTAAACCTGTAGATGTGTTGTCCCTATGACTGATATGGAAATAGGGAAGCTTTACTTAATTTAATTCTTGATTGAATGCTTTTGATAAGTTACCTTGGTCTCTTTTGGTCTTTCTAGGTGAAGAATGAATGAGGGTTGATCTTGTATTTATATCGATCCTTTTAGAGAAGTAACTCACATTAAAGCACTTAGGCAAACCATTAAGATAAGTTTTATTTGAAAACTAGATGACTTTAGGGCATTGGACACTTATGTTGAAGTAGGACACTAGTTTCAATGCAGGTGTCTGTCCTAGATGCTAGTGTCTAGAAACAAATAAAATAGGTACATAATCAAAACTTGTAGAGGCAAAAGATAAGCAATTTTTAAGCATTCTGGGGAAGATAAAAGGTCTGGTTCATCAACATAAGACTGGTTAGGCTAAGAAATAGGCCAAGGGTCACAAAATAGAGCAAATTTAAGACTTTGGAAAGTGGGAAAGGTCCAAAATTGAGAGGAATAACCAAGCTCTAAATTTGCAAAGTGTACAAGACTAACATGCTATATAATCCATAATATAATGTTTACATTTCACCTCTTTAATCTAGTAATGAAATTACTAGTTTAAAGGAAAAGAATGCATACATGGGTGTGTAGAACAGACCTTACCTTTGCTTGAGTCCAATTTGAGTGCTTTGTTAGTGACTGCCCTGCAACCAAGACCATGTCACATTACATAATCAATGCATATAATATAGAATTAAAAGTATTTGAAATGATTAAAATTGAAAGAGCAAGGTTTAGGAGTACACCTATGTATCGAAGTAACTACCTTGCCTATTAAAAAGTTGATTTAAAAGATGTATCATTATAAGGCTCTAAAATCAAGATTAATACAAATGTATATAAATCTAGAAAGTGCATATATCTGAGAGAGAGAGAGAGAGAGAGAGAGAGAGAGAGAGAGAGAGAGAGAGAGAGAGAGAGAGAGAGAGAGAGAGAGAGAGAGAGAGAGGGGGGGGGCACATGCCCCCAACCTTGGGGAAAAGGTGAGTTACCACCCCACCTGTACAACCCAATCATATTTATAACCTAGTGAGCATGAATGAACAAAGTCAACCTATACTATCAAATTGGTAAGATTGGATGGTGTAATCAAGTCTAACTTCAAAACTTGGCAAGATTGAGTGATTTAATCACCTCAACCATACCAAAAGTGAAGTGAATACTGTAGTAGATTAGCTCAATATAATCCATAAAAGTACATCATGGGTATTAGTACATAAAAATACATCTTGGTGGGTGATGGCAGTGCCTGAGCATGTTTTAAAATCTAAAATTGATTTGGATTTTGTAATAGTAGGTGCATATTGCATATCATATGCACTTTAGATATGCCTCATGCTGAAACTATGTGTAGCAATGGTACTAATGTATATAATTCTACCACAACTATGAATTTTAATTATATAATTGTGTGTTTTGGCCAATTCAAAAACTATGTAAGTGTGGAGAATATTATTCTAAAGCATTCCCCCACTATATGTGGAGAAATTTGAAACTGCAATAGGTAGCAATGAAGAGGAAATGTTTCTAAAACATGCCCCCACTTAAGTTGGGTGTGTTAAATATTGAATAAGTGTGGAGAAAATGCTTCTTGTAGATGATATTTTAGGATTATATAGTAGCTCAGTCTTGTACACTTGGAAAACTCAAACCTTGGTTGTTCATCTTAGTTATTTACCTTTCCTACTTCTATAAGCCTCACATTTATTCTATCTTTGTGTCTCTTGGCCTATATCTCTTAGTCTAACTAGTATTATATTGATGACTCATGTCTTCTATCTTGATTAAAATATACTTATCTTTTATCTTTACAAGTTTTGAGCATGTACCCACTTTCCTACTCCCCAAACACTAATGTTTGGGATAAATAATAGTGTCAATGTTACTGTCATGTCCTGATGTAAGTGTCCAATGCCTTAAAGTCATTTAATTTTCAAATAAAATATATCTTAATGGTCAACTTGAGTGCTTTAATGCAAGCTATTATTCTAAAATGATTGATATAAATATAAGATCAACACTCACTTATTCCTCACCCAAAAATGACTAAAGAGACCAAAACAACTTATCAAAAGCACTCTATCAAGCATTCAATTTAAAAAATATTTTTTATTTGCATACCAGTCATAAAAACTACATATCTATAGGTCGAAGTACTAAAGGAACAGCCCAAGAGCCTTATTTGCCTTGATCATTATTATACTTGATTTGCACATATTACATGATTCACACACAAGCCAACATGTAGGAGAGAATTACATTAGTTTTAGGCCCTCTTCAGAGTATTGGCTATGTAGGAAACACCATCTGACATCATGGTATTTGAGGTTAATTTGACACCATGTGCCAACTAACCCATTTTCCCCCAAAGTCACATTGGAGTTAGAGAACTAGGGTTTTGCCATTTCATAAGGAATGACAATCCATGACCTAATTATAAATGAATTAGAGTGAAGGTGAAGCAAAAACAAGAAGTATCCAGGTGGTTGCATCATGTTTCAACATATATTATGTACATGACACTAGCATCTAACCCAAACATTATTGTCAACATAACCATCCCAAGTTGAAGCTATTGTCTAGAGAGCCAAAAACATCAAAGCTAGAATCAGATAATAGTTTTAGAATCTACTTCCAACTTATTTTCTATCTATTATAGATATATAATTGCATTAGCATTAGAACAAACTAAGTACATCACTTATTTGTTATTTTTATATCTAGCATAGTTCTACTTTCCATATATAGAATATCTTAACATAATAAATTCAATGTATACTTATATCTGAGTTTAGCATCTAATTAGAATGCTATAGATATATATATATGATTATCACCCTTGTGCCATTTAATTTATATATACCCCTTTAACATATAGATAACCCTAATCTATAGAATTCTATTATAAGTGTGAATTTGAATTATATAACTAAGTGATTTAGCCAATTCAAAAACTATGTAAGTGTGAAGAACATACTTACAAAGTATTATCCCAAAATATATGGAGAAATATAAAAATAAAATAAGTACCAATGTGGAGAACATATTTCTAAAACATGCCCCAACTAAATTTGGGTGTGTTGAATACTAAATAAGTATGGAGAACATGCTTCCAAAGCATGCCCCCATTGAATTTGAACTATGAATGTGTGGAAGCCATGTCTATATGACATGCCCTAATTCAATCTAAAAATTGATATAAGTATCAAATATTGAATAAGTGTGGAGAACATGCTTTCAAATCATGCCCCCACTGATATGCACCCCTTTGAGTTGAGGAGAGAATAAAAACTAGTAGTTACCTCACCTCAAAAGGATAAGACAACTACATAATCTATGAATGTAACCATATAGCATATATAAGGACATGTCTAGGTAAATGTAACATTGAAGCACATAGAACAATGTGATCACATGAAATCCTAAGATGCATGATAAAGATCATGACAATGTCTACATAGTAACAATACAAGCTTAACAAAAAAATAAGCACATACACAAGAGCAATCAAAAGCAAGTCAAAGGCAATGGTCCAAGGAGACCACAAACAAAGGGTATGTTCAAATGTTGCACAATTGAAGGAACATGACTTAGTCAAATATACGTAAAATCAAGGGTGACATATTAAAATGTACATACAACAATAAATGATATGTTCAAGTGTCAAAGAAAGGACACATAAGCATGGGGGCCACAAACAAAGGAAAATATTCAAATGCTCAGATAAGAAAGACACTAAAAAGGCAAGACACTCAAAGAAGTGCATAAAGGTAATCATAAACAACCAACATAAATATGTCTTAGTATCCCATGGATCAAATATGTTTGAAAAAAATGTCAAGTGCATAACATATCAACTACCCTATATAAGATATAATCATGGATAAAGGCATGTGTATGTATATGAACTCAAAAATGATGATGTAGAGTGACCATAGAATGATATAACCTGAAATTAATCATGATCATAGAGGTGGATTCCACCAATGTCCATATGACATGAGTAGAAGAAAGACCCAACATCTAAAATAGGAATAAATCATGTATCTATGTATGCTTGCATCACCCTCAAGTAGAAGTATGACACATATGTGTATGTAGGAGTAAAATATATGCCATCCATAAACATGAAACTAACACATAGATACCAAAGAGCCAATAAAACATGTAAGTGCCAAAAATGTATTTTAAATTTTTGAACGTTTTAGATTTTTTTGGTATTTTTAGAATGTGAATCGGAAAGGTGATCCTATAATCCCATCCAAAGGGTGATCATAAATATCTACCCACTATGAACCTAGTGTAATAATCTGGTGATGCTATTGAGGAGCATGTAGAGGTGCAATATCTATCACTGTAATGTTTGTGATGTTTTGCACATGTAAAATAGAACTCTATGGTCTTAGAGAAATAGTAGGAGTAATAGTAGGGTTTTGTGGAAACCATCATTGAGTGATCTATTTTTTCTTTGGAATAATAGTAATAGAAACAAGTGTAGGTGTTCTAGATATCTAAACATGGTGCATAACAGATGAAGATTCCAAAGAATCCACTATATGTCTTTGATGTAATGCTCTCTCAAGTATTGGCCATTTAGTAAGGGGGATTGATTGTTGCTTACCATTTTGCATTGGATTAACCTTAGTAGGTTTGATAATTAACTACCTAAGTATAATTTTTTCTTGTTGAAGAAGATGCTCATATGGTATTTTGGAAACCGTAATTACTCAATTGACATGAATGTATTTAACACACTCATGTACTATAGAAGGTACTACTCGAAGTGTATGGATCCAAGGTCTTCCCAATTAAATATCAAAGATGATCTTAGAAGTTATAACTAAAATTTAGTAACCACATATATAGGATCGACTTATAAATGTAGGTCAATCTCTCTAAGGACCTTCTGGGAGGTCCCATCGAATTTTCTAACTGACCTAGTAGAAGGATACAAATAATGATAAGTATAACCCAAGTGCATAAGTAATGTCATGATGCAAACATTTTAAGTTGCACCATTATGAATCATAACACTGTGTATATTCAATTGATCAAGGAATGATCAAATGATTAAAGAATGAAGATCAGAGTCATCATCCTTAATCTCACTATCATTAAAAGAAATAGTAGGTCTTTAAACCATAAGAGGTGTATGCCATGTATAATTACCAATATTATCATCTTATGAGTGGTCATAATGTGATGGAAGAGGATGTGCAATATATTCCATTTGCACTTTTAGTTCTTTCCTAGAATAGTCTTGCAAATGATTGTTAAATATTTTCTACTTTTAGTGATCACCAGGTTATGAACTTGGTTCCTTGGGAGGATTATCAAATGTAATATTTTGGCCATTAATTAGGTCTTGTATGTTATTATTTAAGGTAAATAATTTGTTCGTAGAATGTCTTAGTTCTTGGTGATAATCACTATAAGCATTCACATCATATCCTTTAGGTAGAGGTCCATTTATATCAACCTCTATAAGATGAGGGATAAATATAAGCTGACACTCTTCTAACCACATGAGTAATGAGGTGTGAGACTTAGGTAAGCATGTAAATTGTCTCTTTGGTGTATTAGATAAGACAAGCCAATTAGGCTGCTATGAAACTATGTTAACCATGTTGGTTATTTCCTTTTTAGGCTTAGGAGGTTTTACTTTATAACTTGATTTGATTATAAACTTAGTACTAGATGTAGATTCAGCTGGTGTGTTTGATACATACTTGATCTTATTTAATGAAACAATCTTCATTTCATTGTAGCGTACAACATGGCATAGGTCATAAAAAGATTTAAACTTATTGAAAATAATGGAATCATGTAAAAGAGAAAGTAAACTTTGTTTGAATATGTCTTGCAACTCTTTATTTTCCATAGGATTGGTCATTGTAGCTAGCATGGTCTTGTACCTCAAGCCACATTCATTTACATGTTCATTTGTTCCTTGTTTGATTTTGGAAATTTGAGCATAGGAATTTTTTTCAAAAATATTAATGGAAAAACATGTCAAAAATTAATCTACAAGAGGTTTGAATGCTTTCATAGATTGGAGAGGTAAATCATAGAACTACCTCAAAGCATAGTCCTTGAGGGTTATTGGTGTTTAAAGCTAAAATGGATGGGGATCCAATTTTTGATAGATAGGGTTAAGAATATAGAAATGATAATGCAAAAATGCAATAATCAGATCCACATCAGGCCAATTGAGTGTTAAACTCATATATAAACATACACTAAATTTATTATACTAATAATTATATGTGTGTGTGTGTGTGTGTGTGTGTGTGTGTGTGTGTGTGTGTGTGTACATACACACACACACACACACACACACATATATACATATATATATATATATATATATATATATATATATATATATATATATATATACACACACACACACATATACATATACATATATGTATGTGTGTGTGTGTAACATACATACATACATACATACATACATACATACATACATACATACACACATATATATATATATATATATATATATATATATATACATATATGTATGTATGTATGTATCATACATACGTACATACATACATACATATATTAAAACTAATCTATGTATGGAAATGACAAATAAGTAATATACTTAGCTGGTTATAATGATAACACTGTTGGATATGGAATCGATAGGAAGTAGACTAAAAGAAGATTATGGAATTATCCCCTGATTCTAGATTAGATGCTTCAGGAGCTCTAGACACTATATTATCCTAGGATAGTTATGTCGACCCTATTATCTATGTTCGATACAAGTGTCATATATAGAATAACTGATAAAAAAGATGCAACCACTTGGATGCTTCTAGGTTTCAATTCACCTTTGATTTGGTGCTTTCAGATTTGGGTTATGGACTGTCATTCCTCATGAATTTATAAAACCTTGGTTCTTCATCTTTATAGTGATTTTGGGGAAAAATGGGTGTGGGAACATGGTGTCAAGCTGACCCCAAATAAACCTATGCCAATGAGCATTACCTACATAGTCAATACTTTGAAGAGGGCCTCATATTGATGTATTTCTCCCCTACATGTTGCCATGTGTGTGAATCATGTAATATGTGCAAAGTAATTACAATACTGACCTAGCTTGTAACTTGGAAAATATATCTATTGGGTTGACCCTTCAATACTTTGAATGTATGTATGTGTTGTCACTATGACTAATATGAAAATAAGAGAAAATGGAGAAGCTTTGCTTTATCGAGTGCTTGATAGAATGCTTTGATAAGTTGCCTTAGGTTTTTTATAGGTGAGAAATGAATGAAGGTTGAACTTATATTTATATCAATCCCTTTGGAGAAGTAACTCACATAAAAGCACTTAGGTGAACCATTAGGATATGTTTCATTTATATAAGATATGACTTTAGGGCACTAGACACTTATGTCAGGTTAGGACAATAATGTCAATATTAGTGTCTATCCTATATATTAATGTTTAAGGAGTAGGAAAGTAGGTACATGTTCATAATTTATAGAGATGGAAAACAAGTACATTTTAAGCATTATATGCAAGATATATGGCCTAGGTCATCAACATAAGACTGCTCAGATTAAGAGATAGGCCAAGAGGCATAAGATAAAGTAGATGCAAGATTTGTGGAAGTAGGAAAAAGGTCTAAAACTGAGAATATCCAAGGTTTGAGTTTACCAAGTATACAATATTGAGGTGATATATAATCCATAAATATCATCTATATTCCCCCTTTAATATAGTAATGAAATTTATAGTTTACTGCATACCTGGGTGTGTATAACACACCTTATCTTTGCATGTGTGCAACTTGAGTGCTTTGTTGGTGATTGACCTACAACCAAGAAAATTTTATAGTAAACAATAAATGCATATAATCTAGAATTAAAATTACTTGAAATTGAAAGAGCAAGGTTTAAGAGTACACCTGTGTGTCAATGTAACCACCTTACCTATTGAAAAGATGATTTGAAAAAGATGTATCATTTTAAGGTTTTGAAACTAAGATTAGGAAAAATATAGATAAATATTGAAAGTTCATATATCCAGAGAGAGAGAGAGAGAGAGAGAGAGAGAGAGAGAGAGAGAGAGAGAGAGAGAGAGATCACATGACCCTAACCTTAGAGCAAAGATGATTTGCTACATGCTAGTTGAGACTATATCAATTGTGTAACCTAATTATACTTATAACTTAGTGAGGTTAGATGCTACAATCAAGTCTAACCTAAAAAATTGGAAAGATTGAGAGATTTATTGACCTCAACCATACCAAAAAGTGAACCAACTACTATAATAAACTAGCTCAATAATGTCCATAAAAGTATGTTTGGGGTATTAGTATATAATTTTTTTTGGAATCTAAAACTGATTTTGATTTTACAATATTAGACACAAATTGTATAGCATATGCACCTTAGATATGTCCCATGCTATAACTGTGTATAAAAATGGTACCAATGTATATAATTGTACCATAACTATGAATTTGAATAATATACTTGTGTGCTTTGTCCAATTTAAAAAGCTATGTAAGTGTGGATAACATGCTTCCAAAGCATGACCCCACTATATATGGAGAAATCTAAAGATTTATATAGTTACCAATTTAGATAACATGTTTCCAAAACATGCCCCCATTTTAATCTAGAGATGTTGAATATTGAATAGGTGTGGAAAACATGCTTCCAAAACATGCCCACACTAAATATGAAAACTCTGAATGTGTGGAAGCCATGCCCATATGACATGCACCTACTGAATATGAAAATTGACATAAGTACCAAATACTAAATTAGTGTGGATAACATGCCTCTATGACATACTACCACTAATATGCACCCATTTGAGGTGAGGGAAAGATAAGAAATGATATTTACCTTTCTTCAAAATGATAAGACAAATGTATAATCTATGAATGTCACCATGTAGCATATATAAGGAACATGTCTAGATAAATATAGAATTGAAGTGCATAGAAACAATATGATCAAATGAAGGCCTAAGATGCATGATAAGGATCATGGCAATGTCTATATAGTAATAGTACAATCTTAACAAGCAAACAAGCACACACACAAGAGCTCTCTAAAGCAAGTGAAAAGGTAATGGTCTAAGGAAATCAAAAATAAGGGGCATGTTCAAATGCCACATAATCAAAGGGACATGACTTATTCAAATGTCCACAAAATCAAGGATGACATATTCAAATGTCCATATAACAAAAAAATGACATATACAAATGTCAATGAAAACATACATAGGCATGGGGGCCAAAATCAAAGGAACATATCCAAATAATCAAATAAGGAATATAATATCAAGGTAAGACACTCAAGGAAGTGCATAAAATAAATCATAAAAAACCAACATAAACATGTCATAGTAGCCCATGGATCAAATGTGTTAGAAAAAATGTCAAGTGTATAGCATATCAAGTACCCTATATCAGATATAATCATGGATAAAGGCATATGTAATGACATATGTAAGCTCAAACATGAAAATGAAATGTGATCATCAAACCATATAACCTGTGTGTATCAAGATCAAATAAGGTGGATGTCCCCAATCCATGCATGACATGAGTAGAGGGAAGGCCCAACATCTTATGAATAGATCATATATTTGTGTATTCCTATATCACACTCAGGTAGAAGTGAGACACACATGTGTGTATGTATAAGAAATTTAATATGACATCCATCGACATGGAACTAACACATATATGCTAAGGATATAATAGAACATGCAAGTGTCAAAAATATACTTGGTTTTTTGAATGTTTTTGATTGATTTTTTTTAATAGTATTTTTGAAACATTTGAAAAGGAAAGATCATCCTATGATGCCATCCAATGGATGGTCATATAGATCTCCCCACTGTGAACTTGGTGTAATAATCTTGTGACACTATCGAGGATCACATATAGGTTCAATATCTATCATTGTAATATTGGTATCTAAATAGGACTTTATGGTCATGAAGTAGTAGTAGGAATAATAAGAGTAGGGGTTCATAGAACCCATCATTGAGTGCTCTATGGTTTCTTTGGATTGACAATATTATAAACATGTTTAGGTTCTCTAGATATCTAAACATGGTGCGTAGTAGATGGTGATTCTTAGAATCCACTATATGTCTCTAATGTAATGGTCCCTCAAGTAATGGCTACCTAGTAAAAGGTATTACCCATTGCTTAACCTTTTTCATTGAATGAGCCTTAGTAGGTTTGGTAATTAACTATATGGGTATAGGTTTTTGTTGTTCAAGAGGACGCTCATATGGAATCCCAAAAACTATGACTATCTAATTGGCATGAATACATTTTACACACCCATGCACTATAGAAGTTAATACTCAAAGTGTATATATCCAAGGTCTCACCAATAACATATCAAAGATGCTTGTGGAAGGTATAACTAAAAAGGTAATAACCACATGTGTGGGACCAACCTATAAAGGTAGGTCAATCTTGCCAAGAACCTTTTGGGAGGTTCTATCAAATAATATAATTTATATAGTATAAGGATGAAAATTATGATAAGTATAACCCAAGTCCATAAGTAATCTCATGGTGCAAACATTCTCGATTTCACCATTATCAATCATAAAACTCTATATAGGATTTTTATCAAGGTATGCTTGAATGAATAAAGAATTAAGATCAGAGTCATCATCCTTAATCTCACTATCATCAAAAGTAATAAAGGGTCTCTGAGCCATAGGGGCTATATGTAATGTGTAAGTACCAGTAATTCCATCTAGTGGGTTCCCATAATGTGATAGAGGAGGATGTGCATTATATGTCATTTGTACTTCTAGTTCCTTCTTAAAATGGTCTTGCAAAGGATTGTTACATATTTTTTGTTTGTGGTGACCATCATGTTATGAGCATGATTACTTTAGAGTATCCCCAAATTTAATATTTTGGTCATCAATAAGATCTTGGATCTTATATTTTAAGGTAAAACATTTGCTTGTAGAATGCCTTGGTCCTTGATGATAATCATACTAAGCATTTAAATCATATCCTTTGGGTATAGGTTAACTCATATCGACCTTGATAGGATGAGGGAGAGATATAAACTAAAATTATATTAACTATGGGAGTAATGAAGTTATAGACTCAAGTAACTGGGATAACTATTTTCTTGATGCATTAGATAAAACAAGCTGACTAGGCTGTTGTGAATCTATGTTAACCATGGTGGTTGTTTCCTTTTTAATCTTAGTAGGTTTTACCTTATAACTTGGTTTGATTGTAAATTTGGTACTAAATGTATATGAAATTGATGTGTTTGCTACATATTTGAGTTTATTCAATGAAATAAGATTCATTTCATGGTCTCATACTACATGGCATAAGTCATCAAAATATTTATACTTCTTAAAAATAATGGACTCATGTAAAGGAACAAGTAAAATTTGCTTGAATATGTATTATAACTCCTTATCTACCATAGGATTGGTCATTTTATCTATCGTTATCTTATATCGCAAGACATATTCATTGATATATTCATTGGTTCCTAGTTTTAGTTTTGAAATTTAAGCATAGGAAACCTTTTCATAAATATTAATGGAAAAGTGTGCTAACAACTAGTCTACAAGAGGTTTGAGTGCTTTCAAAGATTGGAGAGGTAAATAATAGAACTACCTCAGAGAATATTCCTTGAGGATTTTTTTAATAATTTGTTCAAAATTCTATCATTGGAGGCATAATTTAAGCATGCCACATAAAAGGATTGAAGATTCTATTCATGATCACCTTGCCATCATAAAATGGAAACTCAAGTACAAAAAAAATAGCTTACAAAAGGTGAAAAGACATCTCAAGTGCAAGAGGGTTATGCGATACATCTTGAAAATCAATAGCATGAAGGGATTTTAAAGCATTTTATTTAATGTTTGTAACCTTATCCTCCAAGGTTTTTATAACTTGAAGGAGTCTTTGTACTGTAGACCTATTAGGGTTTAGATTAGTCCGTTGAGTAGACACCCAGGGGGATGTAAACATGTTTTGATTAGTAATATGCATTGAAACCAATATTTATGTTAAAAAAATTGGTAATTTCATGGTAAATGTAGCAATAATAGTTTTATGAAACATAAGGTTTAAACACATAAGTCGTGCCCCCACTAGATGTATTATGTTGTAATGTGTTCAAGGGGAGGGATGTTTCAATTATACCTTTCGAACATTTTGTTTCCAGTATAGTTTTTAGGATCACATAAATATATTTAGGGATTTTATGAATACACTCATGAAAAAATTAATTGATTTCAAGTGATCGTGGTCTATTTACTCACTTTCAGTTGTTTCACAAGTTTCTTTATCATAATATTTTTATATGATAACCCTATCAATATGTTTTTAATTATCAACATGGGTATCATCATGATCCAAAGAATGAGATCCCTCATTGTTTTGAGACATATTAGATGGTCTAAGGGGAATCTCAATGTGTTTAATAGGCATACTTATCAATCTGGGGTTATGCCTGGGTACATGTAAAATAGTAAAAGTAGGAAATGAAAAGTACATCAATTTAAAACCCTAGCTAGATTAAAACAATAGGAATCATAAAAAATGCATTCATATGAATTGAATTCACCAAAATTTTAACCCTAAAATGGATGGGGATCCTTAAAAATATAGAAATAATAATTCAAAGGGTGATAATCAAATCTATAACAATACAATTGGGTGTTAAACTCAAATATAAACATACACTCAATTTATTATGTTGAGAATAGGATAAATATATAAAGTACAACTAATCTATTTATGAAAATGATAAAGAATTAATATACTTAGTTGGTTCTAATGATAACATATTGTTGGATCTGAAATAGACAGGAAGCAGACTAGAGGAAGATTTTGGAACAATCACCTAATTTTGGATTAGATGCTTTAGGAGCTCTAGACACTAACGCCAACTTGGGATGGTTATATTGATGTTAATATTTAGGTTCAACACAAGTGTCATATATGAAATAATTGATATAAAAAGATGCGACCACTAGGATGCTTATAGGTTTGACTTTACCTTCACTCTAGTGCAATCAAATCTAGATTATGGACTATCACTCCTCATGAATTTTAAAAACTCTAGTTCTTAATATTCATAGTGACCTTGGGAAAAAATGGGTTAATGGTCATATGGTGTTGAATTGACTTAAAATATCCTTCTATCAATAAACACTACTTACATATCTAATACTCTGAAGAGGGCCTCAGACTAATGTAATTCTCTAAGTACAACAATGACCTAGCTTGTAACTTGAAAAATATATCTCTTGGGCTACTTTTTCAATACTTCAGACCTGTATATGTGTTGTTCTTATGACTAATATGAAAATAAGGGAACATAGGGAAGCTTTAATTTATTAAGTGCTTGATAAAATGCATTGATAAGTTATATTAGGTATTTTATAGGTGAAGAATGAATGAGGGTTGATTTTGTATTTATATCAATCCATTTATAGATGTAACTCATATAAAAGCACTTAGGCCAACCATTAAGATATGTTTCATTTACAAAATAGATTACTTTAGGGAACTTGGCACTTGTGTTGGGTCTGGACATTAATGTCAATGCTAGTGTCTATTTTGGATGTTATTTTCTAGGGAGTAGGAAAGTAGGTACATGTTCAAAACTTGTAGAGATGGAAGAGAAGTAAATTTTAAGCATCCTGGGTAATAAGATAGAAGGCCTGAGTCATCAACATAAGACTAGTCAAACTAAGATATAGATCAAAGGACATAAGATAGAGAAAATGCAAGACTTGTAGAAGTGGAAAAAGGGTCTAGAATTGAGAGGAACAACCTAGGTTTGAGTTTTCCAAGTGTAGAAGATTGAGGCGCTATATAATCAATAAATATCATCTGTACTTGGGAATAATTTGGTCAAAATTTTATCATTGGAGGTATAGTCAAGGCATGCCACATAAAAGGTTTGAAGATGTTGTTTAATATCACCCTTATCATCATAAAATGTGAAATTAGGTGTAATAAAACTAGTTGGCAAAGGGTGCAAAGATATCTTAAGTGTAAGAGGGTTATGAAACACATCTTGGGAATCAATAACATGAGGAGAATTAAAATAAATTTGCTTAATGTTTGTATCTTTTTCCTCCAAAGTCTTTATAACTTAAAGGAGTGTTTGAATTGTAGACCCATCAATATTTAGATTATCAAGTTGAGTAGTCACCAAAGGGGATGTAAACATTGTTTGAGTATTAATAGGAATTGAAAAAAATATTTGAGTAGAAAAAATTGGTAATTTCATGGTAGATGTAGTAATAGTAGTTTTAGGAAGCAAAGGCTTACAAACATAACCCATGCCCCCATTATAAATATAAAATGGTAATGTGTTCAAGGGGAGGGTTTTTGGTATATAGGGATGACCCATTTTTTTAATAACATGATAAATAGATGGACCTATTTGGTCACCTATGCTTTTTGTTTTCTTACTTTATAAAATGGTTTTTAGGATTTCATCAATATCTTCAGGGTTTTGATGAATACAATCACATAACAATATAATTGTTTTCACTTGCTCATGATATATTTTTTCAAGTTCATTGGTTTCATTAGACTCATGATTTTCATTATCCGAATATTCTTTTATGATAACCTCATCAATATGTTTTTCATTCTCAACATTGGTTTCATCATGATCCCTAGGATTATGTCCCTAAATGTATTTAGAGATGTTAGATGGTGAGAGGGGAAGCTCAATGTGTTTATGAGAGGATCCTTCCTAAACAAGTTAGAAAATAATTGCAAATACACAAAATAAACTATGAAATTAGCAATATATTAACTCAAACACACTGAATTGAATTACAATAGCTGCCTTGTAGGATCAATAGCCTCTTTAAGGGGGAAACATTCTTTTAACAAGATCAATACAATAAATTTGTGGATGCCTTCATTGGCCTCAACACTTACTTATATACTAAGTTTAATCTAAGAAACTACTACTTACCATGAATGTGGGATAAAACAAAATGTTCACAAGATGACTTATAAAGCATATGCATCCATAGAAACTATTACACTAACAAATATAAGAGGAGGGGTAGCATGGGTTCCTAATATCCCCTCCCTCTTAGAAAAAGATTTGTCCTCAAAGCTTTAGATGTGGGAATTAGTGATGAATCTAAAATAGTGGTTCCCATGTTGCATCCTCTGGTTGCATTCTGTGCCACTGAATTAAAAACTTTGTGATAGAGTGGGAGAAAAGTTAGCATGTGTACCTATCTAGGATTGCCTCGAACTTGATAATGATGGATCCTTCATTATCAAGTTTTAGTAAAATAGTCTGCACTCTGATGCTTGTGCTAAGAACTTTCTTTAGATAAGAGACATGAAATACTATGTGAACTCAAGAAGAAGGTGGGATATCCAATGTATAAGCAATTAACCCAATATTTTGGAGAAATTTATAGGGACCATATAAATTGGGAGCTAGCTTATGATGCCCTATGAGTTTTAGGGAGTATTGCTTGTATGGATGTAGGCAAAGAAAAACCATATCACATACTTGAAAAATGTGCTTAGAATGGCACTGATCAACCTATTGTTTCATTTAATTTTATTCCATATGAAGATTATCTTACATGGTGTTGAAGATTTGATTTTAGGTTTAGAGAATTGTGTCAACCACATGAATTGATGAACTACTGGGGGTGTATGGAAGGAGCACTGGTGGTGCTTGACCATAGATTGATTTATATGGAGTCATTTTCATTATAGTGTGGTAGGAGGTATTGTACCACCATTTAGTGAGAGGGAGCCACTTTTCCCATTGATGTTATTGTTATGAGGTAAACAACTAAAGAAAGTTTCTAAGCATTTATTGACAATTTTGATCTACCCATCTATTTAGGGATGATACCTAGAACTCATCTTCAGTTGGATGTCAGTGCGGTGAAATAGTTCTATCCAAAAATGACTAGTGAAAGTTGCATCATGATCTGAGACAATGGATAAAGGAATGCCATGAAGATAGAAAATATGGTCCAAGAAAATTTGTGTGACTATGGAGGCAGTATAGGGATGGCTGAGGGCACAAAAATGACTATATTTGGAGAGGTGATCAACCAAAACTAAGATCACTATTTTCCCTCTAGATTTAGGGAGCCCATCAATGAAATACATATAAATATTGATCAAAATCCTGGTAGAGATGGTCAAAGGTTTGAGTAACCTAGGGATGAGTGTTATTTCACCCTTTTTACATTGGCATGTATCACATTCAACCACCATCTATTGAATTGCCTTTTTTATTCCCTTCCAAAAGAAGTTGCATCATGCCTGCTTATAAGTTTTGAGAAACCCTGAGTGCCTTGCAGATGGAGAAGCATGGAGTTCATAAAATACAACCTACTCCAAATGACCCTTGTATCATAGAGAAGCACCATCCTAAGAATAATGTGATACAACAAAGGGGTTAGTGGCCAATTGTTGAATGATTTGAGATAATGAGGAGTCATTGACATACCCCTATTGTACAGTGTCCAACCAATTTAGAATAGGCATG
Organism: Torreya grandis; assembly: GCA_037957365.1. Lineage (NCBI taxonomy): Eukaryota > Viridiplantae > Streptophyta > Pinopsida > Cupressales > Taxaceae > Torreya > Torreya grandis. The sequence goes on along the minus strand of JARHVA010006704.1, from coordinate 509,156 downwards.
GAAATAGATGAAAGGGAAGCTTGGTCTATAAATATATGAGACAAAGAATTATCCACAATATTATCCTTACCCTTCTTGTAAGTGATCTCATAGTCATAACCCATGAGTTTGTTGACCCATTTGTGTTATGATGGGGTGGAGACCCATTGTTCAAATAAATGTTTTAGACTATGGTGATCAGTTTTGATGCAAAAATGATTCCCCAGTAGGTATGGCCACCAATTATATACTATATACAAAATGGCCATCATTTCCTTCTCATAAGTAGAGATAATTTTTTGGTAAAAAGGGCTTTGCTAGTAAACACAATGGGGCATCTTTCTTGGAGGAGAACAACACCAGGTCCATTATCGTAAGCATCACTATTGATAGTAAAGGTCTTGTCAAAATTTGGCATAGATAGAATAGGTTAGTACATATCTTGTTTTAATTTTTCAAATGCACACTCAGTAGCTTGTGCCCATGTAAAAACATCCTTTTTCAACATAGCTATCAACGGAGCTACAATATTCCCATAATCCTTGATAAACTTGTGATAGTATCCAGTTAGCCCCAAAAGACCATGAAGGCTCTCGAGTGTCTACGAATGAGGCCAATTTGTCATGGAAACTATTTTTTCATGATCCACCCAAACCCCTTGTGCTGAAATAATATGCCCAAGATACTCTGCTTTATCCTGGCCAAAAACACATTTAGACTATTTTGCACAAAGATGATGGTTAGAGATAAGTTGGAATGTGAGCTCCAAATGTTGAATATTCTCATACCAAGTTTTACAATAGATGAGGATATCATTGAAGAATACCAAAATCAATTTCTATAGGTAGGGATGGAATATTTTATTCATCAATGCTTGGAATGTTGAAGGAGCATTAGTGAGGCCAAAGGGTATGACTAGAAACTCATAGTGGCCATCATACATGCAAAAAACTATCTTAGGGTTATCACCCTCATGAAGCTAGATCTAGTGATATCTAGAGTAGAGATCTAACTTGGAGAAAAAATGAGTGCCATGAATCTCATCAATAAAAGGGATTGGGAACTTATTCTTGATTGTGATGTGATTAAGTGAATAAAAGTTAATACAGAGTTGCCATGAACCATATTTTTTTTGAATAAGGAGAATTGGGGAAGAATATGGGGTGGTACTAGGGTGAATAATGCCTTGCTTTAGTAAGTCTTAAATGAGCATCTCAATATCAGCCTTTTACCAAAATTGGTAGTAGTAAGGACTGATGTTGAGAGGAACACTTTCAAGAAGGAGATGAATAAGATGGTCCTCTAGCCATGAAGGTGGCAATCCCATTGGTTTGGCAAAGACACATGCATACCTATGCATAATGGTTTATAGATCAGAAGGATTAGTGGAGATCATTGATGGTTGTATTTGAATGGAATGGATCTAAGAAATGATGTCATGTGAATTCTTCTTAAGAAGATTTTACATGTGATGTGAACTTATGATGTTGAGAGACCCTGGTTGTAAGCCTTTCAATATTTTTTTTGCTCATTATTTGAAAATTGCATCTAAAGTTTAGTAAAATCCCATAAGATGGGTCCAAGTGTGCATAACCATTGGGCTCCCAAAATAACTCACATTCACCTAAGGGAAAGGAAAATATGTCGAAATGCAATTTATAATATCTAATAGAGACATGCACATTAAGACACTTCCATTTACAAGGTAATATGCTCCCATTTACAATCATGACTCTAAAGTTGGAGTAAGGATAGACAAAAAAATTAGTCTATTTGGTGATCTAAGGGTTAATAAAGTTATGAGTGCTACCAGAATCAATGAGTATTGTGAGAAGGAACTTTTTGAAGTAACCCCTGACTCACATGGTTTATGGGGTGGTGAATCCTACTAAGGCATCAAGAGAGATCTCTAGTTGGTCTTCTTGAGAATCAATTTATATGATAAGTTGAGCTTCTTCTGGATCATCTATTGTATCCTGAACATCTTCTCAATCTTTAATTTTGGGTGGAGAGTCCACATCCAATAGGTAGATATTTTGATCAACACATCGATGTACCTAAGTGAATTTGTCATCACAATTGTAATATAATCCTTTTTCTCTATGGGATCTCATCTCTACTTCAGTTAAATGCTTGATAGGAGTGGTTCTAGGGGCTAGCATTATTTAAGATCATTATGGAATTGTATTTTTGAATAAAATAAAATCAGATTTGAATCACTAATGAGCTGCAATCTTATCCTCTACCAACTTAGCCAACCTTAAGGCTTCCATCATCATGTTGGGCTATAAAATTTTGATCTCATATTGAATTGCATCCTTCAGTCCACTGATAAAGCAACTCCTAAAGAATTTGTTGGATAATCCCTCCATGTGATTGGCTAGTTTTTCAAATTCTATTTGATATTCTCTCACGGTCCTTATTTGGAAAAGTTTAGTGAGTGCTTCAGTGAAGTCATCAAAAGCACTAGGATCAAACCATTGCAAAATAAGGGTGAAAAAATTGGTCCATATGGGCTCATCATGAGCCTTGGTATACCAATGATACCATTGAAGGTATTCATGTTACAAGTGAAAGGATGCAAGCAGGACCTTGTTGGCATCAAAAATATTATGCAGACTAAAATATTGTTTTGTGTGATAGATCCATCTAGTTGGATCTACACCATTGAATAAAAAAAATTAAGCTTCAACCCACAAAAATTACTAGGAAAAGAAAACCTGGTGTCTGAAGAGAAGTCTAGATGCTGTTTGTTATTCATGATGGTATGTTGAAGACTGAAGTCTAGATGCTGTTTGTTATTCATGATGGTATGTTGAAGACTGAAGTCGAGAATTTTTTTATCAATATCTTTGATGTGGGTCTTGAGGGTGGAAATTTCATCCTCTATGTTTTTTGCTCCTATTTGGGTTATTGCCATGGCTAAAATAAGATATATTTTTTGCAATGGGTAGGAAAACTAGAGTTAAGATGTGTAGTAAGGGAATTTTTTAATTTGGGCAAAATTAGAAGGGGTGAAGGTACTTTTAATAATTTTTTGTATAGTGGGAGTATGATTGATGAAGGCGAGGGAAATTTCAATCGTGAAAATGTAAAAATTGGAAAACTTATCAAAGATGGACAAAGGATCAGAAAAGGGAGTGAACACTATGGAAATTTTTTGAGGCAAACAAACAAAAATAGAAGTTATGGCAAAACTCAAAAAAAGGAAAATTGAGATTTGAGGGAATTAAGAGTGGAATCAAGATATGGGGACTTCCGAAAAAAACATGGAGAATGGAATTTTAGGTGTCCAAATAAAGTTTGAGGATCAATGGTGATATAGATGGAGAGATATGGAATTTTTTTTCCCTATTTTCTATTTTCTATAAAATATCTAGTTGTAGGTCTTTAAAGAGTCTGTTGATACTCTAATGATAGTTTTATGAGACTAATAAGATGAAAACTTTTTAGTTTCTAGTTTCTGTAAACTATTTGAATGTAAGTTCTCTGAGAGTCTTCTGATACTTTGCTGATTGATGTTTTGAGATTATGTTATGAATATTATGAAACTGATAGAATGGGCCCCAAGTTTTAATGTTTGCCTAAGGTTTTATAGATATCTCTCTGGTTGTTAATGCTGTCTAAGTTAGTACTGCTCTCTAAAACCATTTTGGCCATAGGTTTACCTCTAAGTGACAACTCTTGGTTTTCCTCACAGGTGGGAACTATTCAATCGAGAAGGGGCCATTGCCCATTTTGCTGGTAGGTCCTCTCAATGGACCAAATACTTTGGGGTTCATATGGTACTCCTCATTATGAGTTTTAGGGATTTCACCCAAGCACTTCTCATAGTTATGTGGATATGTTTTTTTTACCTTGATCTAAAATAGATTATTGTGATGTAAAATAGTTATGTAGTAGAACAAAGTTAAGACTTTATGAAAAAATACTTAAAATAATTGTGCAGTAGAATAAAATTTAGACTTGCTAAAAAAATTTGGCTTTAGAAAGTGCTTTGATACCATATGAGAGGATATTTCTTGAAAAAGTTAGCATATAATTGAAAATACATAAAATAAATGATGAAATTAGCAATATATTAACTCAAATAAGATGAACTAAATTACAATAGCTAAATTTTAGAATCGCTGGCCTCTTTGAGGGGGAAACCTCCTTTTAGCAAGATTAATACAAAAAATTTGTGGATGCCTTCATTGGCCTCAACACTTGTATCTAAGTCTAATCTAAGCAACTAATGCTTTCCATTAATGTGGGATAAAATAAAATGCTCACATGATGACATACAAAGCATATGCATTGATAACAACTATTACATTAATAAAATAAAAATAAGGGGTAACACGGGTTCCTAAAAATTTAATAGGCACACCTCCTAATCTATGGTTATGCATATTTTATATGAAAAATAATATAAGGAGGAAATGAAAAAGTAAAACAATCTAAAAACCTAGCTAATTGAAAACCCTAGGAACCAGAAATGTTTGCATTCATATAAATTAGATTCAGTAAATGTTCAACCTTAAATGGAATAACTAATCCTACTTGGATAGATAGGGTTAAGAATATATAAATGACAATGCACAAGGGTGATGATCAAATCTACAATAGGCCAATTGGATGCTAAACTCAAATATAAACATATAATGAATTTATTAAACTTAGATAAGATAAAAATAGTAAGTAAAACTATGCTAAGTATAAAAATTATAAATTAGTAATGTACTTATCTTATTCTAATACTAATTTAGTTTTGGATCTAGAATAGGTAGGAAGTAGATTGGAAGAATATTTTAAAACATTCATTAGATTCTAGATTGAGTGCCTTTAGAGTTATAGACACTAGCGTCACCCTAAGATGGTTGTATCAACACTACTATCTGAACCTAACACAAGTGTCCTATATAAAATACCTACTAAAAAATAATGCGACCACCTGGATGATTCTAGGTTTAAATTCACCTTCACTTTAAAACATTTAAATTTGGGTCATGGAATATCATTCCTCATGATTTTGTAAAACTCTGTTTCTTCATCTTCATAGTGACCTTGGAAAAAATGGGTTAGTGAGCACATGATGTTGAGTTGGCCCAAAAGATCCCTCTATAAATGAGTGTTTCCTACATAGAAAATAATATGTAGATGGACTTAGAATGATGTATTTCTCCCCTACATGTTGGCTTGTGTGTGAATTATGTAATATGTGAAAAATAAGTACAATAATGACTTGATTGTGACTTGGAAAATATAGCTCTTGGACTACTCCTTCAATACTTCAAACCTATAAATGTGTTATCCCTATTAATGATATTTAAATATAAGGGATTTGATAAAATTATTGCTTGATTGAATGTTTTTGATAAGTTTCCTTGGTCTCTTTTGGTCTTTTCTAGGTGAGTAATGAATGAGGGTTGATCTTGTATTTATATCAATCCCTTTGGAGAAGTAAATCACATTAAATAACTTAATATAACCACTAGGGTACTATTTCATCACAAATTAGATTATTGTAGGACATTGGACACTTGCATTGAAGTAAGACACTAGCATCGATATAGGTGTCTTACCTGGATGCTAGTGTCTAGGGAGCAAAAAAATAGGTACAGACTCAAAACTTGTAGAGGTGGAATATAAGTAGGTTTTAAGCATTCTAGAAAGATTGAAGGTTTAGGTCATCAACATAAGAATTATCATACTAAGATATAGGGCAAGGGGTAAAATATAAAGTAGACGCGAGACTTCAAAAAGAAAAAAAGGTCTAGAATTGAGAGGAAAAACCAAAGTCTGAGTTTACCAAGTGTACAAGATTAAGGTGTTATATAATCCATAAAATAGTGTCTAAAACATGTCTATTTCCTACCCTTTATTATTATGAGATGAATTTTAGTAAATAAAACCATATGTTCCTTATTTTGGTATAAGTAACAACAAACCTTTAGGAGATAGAGAGTGAAATGAGAGCATAATGATTGAGTCATGAAATCAGTGATATGAATTATTCAAAATAAAAATTACTTTTTAATTAATTAGGACCTTAGTGTACATGTGTATATATACACTCATTTGAATTCAAATTTGGACACATTCACATGCAATTCAAAAATATAAAAATGATAAAATTTACAATAAAGGTGAAAGGAACATCAACAAGATCATTCCAAGTCCAAGATCTGAAGCTTTAACAAAAAAACCATCACAAGAAGAGTTGTAACAACTAAAAAGATTATATGCAAAGGTAAAGGAAATATCATATAATATCCATAAAATAACTTTTGTATATTAAAAATGAGAGGCCTTGCATATATAGGCAAGGAAAGACAAGAAACAAGATAAACTAACCAATGTGGGATAAATCCACAAAAGGAGAAATTAGAAAAAAGATAAAAACTATCTATAAAACCTAGAAAACATGAGAACCAACTCTAACACCCCCACTCAAATGAAGCTAGGGGATAAAAAATTAAAAATAAAGTGGCATATTCATAGTACAAGTCTCAGTAACAAGACTTGATCAGGTACTCATTTACAATATATATCCATGAAATGAGGAAAAAAAGAAAACCTGTAGGAAAAAAACTCCCTCCCCCATAAAATGATGTAAAATAAATAAAAGAAGAAAGGAATGACTTCATGTGGAATCCCACCTAAGGACAACTTACTTCACCCTACACAAAGATCAATACTATATATCTTGCATGGATGGAAAGAATGTAAGGAACCATCTACATAGGTGGTGAGATAGTCCCAAAAATAAAATGTTCTTCCCATAAATGTACCTTCCTCCTGATGTTATAAATAAGTTATCCTAAACACACATGACTTGTAAACATATCGATGCTAATAAAAGAGATAATGCTGTGTAAGAGTCTACCAAGAACTCCATGATTGTATCTTATAGAGTGAAGTATGCAAGATCCAAATCCAAGAGCATGTTTATCAAAGGAAATAAGTACACAAGTAGGTGGATCAAAAGTGGGACAATAAAAAAATGCAGTAACAAGAGAAATAACAAGCTTTAAAATAAGAGTAAGAGCATTTTCCATATCATGAAGATTAGATGGTGAATATGCCTCATATAAAATAATCAAGTCCTCACTAAAAACTAAATAAAGAGGAATAGTAAGATGTGTAGGAGGTAAGAATGCCTCATCTAGATCACCATTAAGAAGTATGTCACAAAATGAAGAGGAATCCTAATTTATGTCACTAGTAAAGATTCAATTCTCACTAGGAAGAGAAGAAAGAAGTTACAATAGTGCATCAGCCATGTAATTTTCAAGACTCTAATATTTAATAACATCAGTGTCATCATTAAAAGATAAATCCTCACTAACAAGAGGAAAGGGAAGTGAAAAAGAAGGAGGTGGAGAAAAAGAGGGTGAAAAAGACCTAGAAGACTCAATATCCTTCTTAAATAAGGATACAATAGCATCCAAATCTTCCTTTGGTTATGTGGCATATGTGATGTAGCATTTAAAACTATTTGAAACATGGAGGTGAATAAAATAAAGAGCCTCATCTTGCATATATTCAATCCATCCAATATTTTCCTCATCTAAAAAGTGGGGAATCTCGCCAAACACCATTCTCCACAAGTATTTATGTTGCAAGTGTATCCACATTTTGATTTTCCAAATAATGTAGTTGGAGGTGTTGAGGGGATCCATTATTGAAATAAAAGGAGTAAGTTGGGAATAAAAAATAATGATCCCATGAGCACCCCCCAAACAACAACTCCTTTAACAAGGAAAAAATAAACCCCCCCAAAGTGTAATCTATCCATAAAATTTTTAATTTATAATTGAGTGAATTTTAAAATATAAATTACCCCAATGGATGGATAATCAAAAAACATACACTTTAGAAAAAAATGGAACTTAATTTTAAGTCAGAATTCAAAAGTTATAGCTTTCACAAGTTTCTCGTTAGTAAAATAGGTCAAATAAGTAAACATTGTACAAAAATTAAATGAATTAAATACCAAAAAAATATTTAACACTTCATTAATATTATAAAAATATTTATATAAATTTATTTAGCATAAACCAAGCACATGTTATCGAAAATGGGTGAAACCCAGCTTGAGGAAGACTCTTTACAAGATCCAAAAAAATTGGTGGAATGGGCCATGTTCTAGCATACAAAAATATGGTAAAACCTGATGGAAAATGGTAATTCATATTATATTATAAAATTATAACTAAAATAATATCCTCTCCAAGAATCAGATCTCAAATTTCAGATCATACAACCTCAAACTAGAAGAAAATCAACCAGCTATCTAGACGATGAAGACAAACCACTACAATAATTTTCAAGCTTCCAAAAGATATATACAACCTGAGAAAAAATGATTCAAACTAGTATGGTAGGAAATATATAACTATCAAATAATTATACTAGGTTTTATATCTAAAAATTTAGATCTGTACCATCTGTGATGAGAGAAAACCGAATAGATGGTAGGTATGTGCCAACAGACCAACAAGTAGGTTTTTGAGTATAAGGGTTATACAACCTAATATTTGGATATTTTAAAAAATTTAATAGGACATAAAACTCATATTAATATTCTCATATGCTTTAATATTTGGATTTGGATGCATGTAAGGATTAAAACCATCAAAACACATGCTTAAATTACATAAAAAGCTTCCAAAACAAACTTAAACATGGGTCTATAAAAATAAGTAACTAATGGTAAAAAATAGGATCCATATGGCCTAGTAAATTTCCTCCACTTTTCCAAGAATAAATTTTTATAAATATACAAACCTTTGCAACAATAAACTCATAAATGTATGGCTACAACACCTATAATTGTGATACCATGAAAGGAACATCAACAAGATCATTCTAAGCCCAAGATCTGAGGCATTAGTAGAAAAAATATCACAAAAATAGTTGTAAGAATTTAAAATATAATATGCAAAGATAAAGGCAATATCATATAATATCCATAAAATAAATTCTTTATGTTACAAATGAGAGGCCTTGCATATATAGGCAAGGAAAGACAAGAAGTAAGACAAACTAACCAATGTGGAATAAATACACAAAAGGACAAGATAGAAAAAAGACAAAAAATATCTATATAACCTAGAAAACATGAGAACCAACTCTAACACAGGTAAAAGAAAACATGGAAACATGGAAATATGGAATAAATGACCCATAAACGACATGACTAGAATCATATAAAATGAAAGTGGTCAAGCCAATATTAGAATATTACAATTTTTATTAAGGTGAAACAAGGATCAAAACAAGGATAAAGAAACAAATATAAATGAATTTTCAAGAGTGTGTTTGAATATCCTAAGGTAAATAAATGATGAATTTAGACATGTTCATGAGAAAATGATGATAAGAAAAGTTATGTAGGGTCCAGTGTGAAGGGCAAGTGTGCCAAGAAGATCCTAACATGCATTAATGATCCAAATGTATAAAAACATGATAAAAATTACTAAAACTACATGAATTGTAAAAAAATTATGTGTCTACAAAACTCCCCACTTTAATATGTGTGTGTGCACATATATTAAAGTAAAAAAAACAAGGGTAGATATTATTTTTTCTATAGTCATCTTGATACTTTAGGTTATGCTTGAAGTTAGTTTCTTAAATGAAAGTGATTTAAAAGTCAAAAGGAAGAGATATATTACCTCCTATTAGAGTCCAACAACATGCAAAATAGAAAACCATATCTCCACACTATCTGCATGAATGTCTTGACTACCACTAAGGATATATGAATGCTCCAATGTAAACATCTCAAGTGTACATATAACCAAATGTGAATGCATATAAGTAGATCAATGTATTGATAAATTATAGAAAAAAATATAAATGAATAAAAGGATCAAATACATCTAGTTCTATGTGAACCATGCTACCATCTTTGAAAAAACTAAAAATATCACGTGCCTTAATTTCCTATCCATGTGGTGAAACCTATGAAAAGTGTCACATCTCAATTTCACCTTATGTTTTTACTTTTAAAATTCATGGATTTGAAATACGTTATAATGATTATTATGTTGTGAGATGCTTTATATTGTACTATATAAATTGTGTCACTAATGCATCTTTCCATGGGAAATTAAAATAGTAGTAATACTATATTTAATTTGTTAAAATAAAGATTAATTATAATCTTAAATTGTTTAATTATATTAGACAATTATTAAATTATGATATTCAATATATTATTTATGCTAATTAATTATGGGTATAAATCTTAATTAAACACTAGGATGAACACATACTTTATAAGATTTATCTAGTATTTATCAAGTGGAGTTGATTATTAATTAGTAGTGCATGAAATATTTTGATGACTTTACATAAAAATGGGAAGTTGAGTTACCTTATTCTAACTTGAGAAATCAAGGGAGATAAATTGAAAATTTATTTGATAATTACTTGTGGGATTCCCATTTAATTGTTTTGGAATAAAGCTTACAACTTTGGTTTCAAGTGGCATGCAAAGGATGGAAAATGAGAAAAAAAGGTATCAAGGAAAGAAAAAGGGAAGATTTACACACAGGAGAATACACAGAAGATATACGACAAAGGGAAGTAGAAGTTTGGGAGAAAAAGAAGACTTTGAAAGGATGAAGGGAAAATTTATTTGCAATAAAAGAAGTGCAACAACTCTTTCAAATTAAGAGGTAACACATTCCATGTTAGTTTATGTTTTCAATGAACTCATAACTTCCCACTTGTGCCTTGAATACACTTCAAGTATGTTTCTATTTTCATGCATGTTAAATATATATAATGTATTTGTAAATAATAGTTATTGCATCCTTTCATAATGATTGTTAACATTGGCAACACTTCTAACATTTTCAGCAACATGTGTAATTATAAAGATTATCAAAGACCATTTATAATTATGATAGCCAAAGTTTAACGCTGAAACACTTCTATCATTCAAGTTTAGAAATGAGATAAATTCTTATTTCTTTCAACTTTTAAATGAGATAAATTCTTATTGGTTCACAATGTGTACTTCCTTTTGCAATGCTTATTACTACCCTATCTTAGGTTCTAACCTCCATCCTACAACATTAGCAGATTGACATATCAAGTTATGTTCTTTTCTCTTCTTTAGTTCAACCTAAGAGCATTACGAACCCATTCTTGAATTTTAGCTGTCTCAATTCAAATAAAACCACATTTCATTCTAGTCAATGATTTTTCAATGGAACCCATTCCACATTAGCTAAGACTTGAATCTATATTTTTACCTCAAATTTCCATGTTGCAAATTTATGGATTTCAAACTCTTAATTCTTTACATAGAATAGTGTGCTGATGATTGGATCTTTTGATTCAATCTAAGCTTTGGCCTCTGGCCATTATTAAGGTTATCAATGCTTGGATCCCTAACTCGCCACCCACCAACTGACTTGAGGACATGTATTTTGTTTTTTTATTTTTATTTGGGAGCTGTTCATTGAAACTATTAGATCTAACTGCCATTTTCCAATTTGGTTTGGATTTTACTAATGGTTTTTGGAGTGGTCTTTCAGAATGCCTACCAGAGTTGCCTTTCAGTCCTAATTAAATTGGAAACAATATTAAGTTATGTTCTTTTTATTTCTTCTACTCAGTCAAAAACAAAATGCGACCACCTCTCCCTTAGCCCAATTCCCCCATCACACTTTTATCTCAGCTACTTCAACTCAGCGGAATCGTATCCCATTTTAGTCAAGATTTTAATGGACTCAAAAAACCTCTATGCTATTAAACAAACTACCAATATGCATCTATTTCCATGTCTAGACTCTGTGTGTGTGTGTGTGTGTGTGTGTGTGTGTGTGTGTGTGTGTGTGTGTGTGCATGCACACACGCACATGCGTGCCATGGTCAGAATTCCTTTTGGAGCATGAGTCGCTTCACACCTGCTTCTTACGTTTAAAAATTATAATGTGAAAACCACTTCTTTAAATTTTTGTCCTGAGTTTTATTATATTACTAGTGCATATTTGATTTCATGATATTATGAATTGATGGGAAGGGTAGTGAGAAACCCAAATTTAGCCAATTTAAATATTTTATATATTTAAATATTTAATAAATATGGTTTGAAATTTACATGCATAAATATATAATTAATATGGTTTTAATATAATATATATAGCTGATATATAATCAATATGATTATTTATTTAATTAATTTAGAAATTTAAGAGAATATTATTTTATAATATTAAGCACTATATTATACCGATTAGTATATAATAAATTGTGATCCCTTGATATAATTATAACAAGGATTTTTCCTCTTAAAAACATATCATAAATGAAATTTGTTGAAATAGATATAAATCAATTTCCCTATGACATGCAAATTGGTTGTCGGCATTATTTTAAACCTCGTAAGTAAATTATCTAGGGGCAGGGGAAATTATATCAATTCTTAATATTGGGGGGTTTTTCTTTATATATGCAATGAAAATATTATAAAGATTATGATGAAACTATCAGAATATGTTTGAAAATGATGATTTATGGAAATACATATTTTGTGTTATTTTAAAATTATAGAAAATGGGTAATTAAAGATTTTCCTTAATTTTGTTGGTTTTAGGGGAAACCAAACTTAACCATTCTAAAAAATAGAAAATATCTGAGAGATCTTTGTTTTCTTAAATGTATTTTTTAGTACAAATAATTGATTTATGCTTAAAATTATCTATTATATAGACTTTTGATATCATGTTTGGTTGGTATGGTTTGTCAGGTATGCTTAATTATATTAGATATTGCATATATGTGATCATGATCCTTAGATTAGTTTACCTGGATGGTGAGGTTATGATTTGGATTATTTATCTGATAGTATATTATGGGGCTACATGAATGATACTGCCAAGCAGTGAGATGGTTTCTCAAGCTTGGATGGGTATGGATAACCCAATCAAATGATGTGTTATGAATTTGACTAATCTGGATGACCAATGTTATTTAAAAACTTAGGCCAAAGTAATGTTAGATTAACATTGTCAATTCATATGTATGATTTGCATATTGTGTGATATCATAGTTGAAATGTATTTTTTTATGATACATTTTATGTAGTATAATCTTACAACACATGGGTGTACTAGCATATCAAGCAATATTTATTGATATTTGATATTGCATGCATGATGTTAAAGTCCCTTGATATACATACCCAGATGATATGGTTATGTAAGGACTCTTAAATCAAAAAATATGACATACTTACTCCATGGATATGTAACCCATCTATATGTATATATTATCCTTGAGAAAATATTATGATTTAGATTTACCTAGTGGTATACAAACCATTTGATACCCTTTTTATATGTAGTTAAAACTCATAGTGTGGCAATATAGGAGGACACGAGAATGGTGTTGGACATCAATAGTCTTAGCTTATACATATTTGATGTAAGTTTTAGGTTTGTAAAAACCATATAGTATTCTCTCTATAATAAAGGAATGTATTTATACCTTTTCTTTGTATGTGTTTGTATGAGGAAACTATTAAGTAAACATTTTTACCTTTAGTAGTTTGGTAGAACTACATCTAGCCCTAATTCTGTGTATATAGGTGACATCAAAGATATGTATGGCAGCTCAGAGAGTGAGCATGGGTATAGAAAACTAACCTTGATAGGTATTCCTTAGTATGACATCTGCTAGAAATGTTAGTGAAAGCAAATAGCTTTTTTTTTTATATAGTACTGTTATGCAAACTTGTCAGCAAGATCAAGTTTGTCGTATCTTTTAAGGATGAAAATTGTTTGTGATATATTGTGTGAGAAAGTTAACTATGCAAGTGGATATATATTTATAGAATAACACAGTGCATCATGAGGTGTGCCTAGAGATTATGTTGTCTTCAGATTGTTATTAAAGGTATACTCAGGTAGTATAATCTTGACTTGCTTTATTATTATGGTTGGATGTAATATTATTGTTGATGTTGAGTTGAATACTCAAACACAAATACCTATGATAGTATGGGATGTCATAGAGTTTCATAGTACAACAAGTACCTAGGTGGTACATACTATATTCATTATATCTTGATCCATACCTATATATATATATATATATTATGGTTATGAATGTTTGGGTAGAGTGATCATGAACTATGATAGTATGGGATATCATGAGATACTTCAACTTAGATGTATATACTTAGGTGGTACATATTGTAGCTATATGTTTGGACTCTCACCTAAATTAATTATTCTAATGATTTTTTTAGTTATTACTTTAGCAGTATATTCATAGCAGCTAGTAGGACAACATGTATGCATGTGCATAGTCTTGAAAATATAAATGAATGATATTTTCATTTGTTATGTACCGTATGTCTTGTTTTGCTTTTTATACTTAATTGTGTCTAGCATGTGATTTTATATGAAACTAGGAATATGGATTCCTTCATCATTAATTATATTTAGGTTTATATGTGAGAGTGATTGGGTAAGCACACAAGCCTAGATTAACAAGATGTTATACTAGAGTGTGTCACTTAGCTATGAGATTAGACAAAAGCTTTAAAAGCTCATCTATGTCATAATTAGTTTTTTCTCTATTTATCTTAGAGTACCAACCCCTTCAGTGGTGATGTATCATGGAGGAGACCATCACATTGGAAAGGAAAACTACATCGGACCCTGATTCTGAGGAGTGAATATGTAGGTTGCTCAAGAATGTGGTGGGGCATCGAGTCTAGATCCTTAGGCTAGGTTAAAGTAGACTTGATTACATAGTAATCTAAGTGAATGGATAAATTAGTACCAATACTTAGTATGGGATTTAGATTGTGCTAATGTCCCTTGTGAGATAGAAAACTTTCTATATCATACATTTATTCTATTGTTTACAATATTGGAATGTTGAAACTGCTATTACTTAAAATTGGAGATTATGAATGACTAAAATATTATAAAAACTATAATTGAATGAATGCTCTATATTTATTTTTTTAGTTTGAAAAAAATTTACTGCTTTTCTAAGTACAACTAGGTAGGTTGTTATATGTGGTATCAGAGCTTAGGCTTGAACGTTAGGACCTAATAAGTCCATTAAGATTTTCATATCTTCTATTTGTTAGAAAGGAGAATTTGGAAAAATGTATGGTACATTGAGTGAGTACCTATAAAGAATTCATAACCCCTTAGAGTTATTAAAGGGTGGGTTTATCGAGTGTCTCATTGGTGATGGATTTATAAGGTGTATGGGTAGGAGAATTCATATCTTAGTTCTTGAGTGTGGACAAGAGTTTCCTACCATATTTTTGATCTTTTGATTGAATACCTCGAGTATGACTACATATTTCTTAGTAATCAAATCACATTCACCATTTGTATTTGTATTTGACACATATGGAGTGCTTCTCATTTCAATATATATATGCTTTCATTTTGTGTCTTGTTTACATAAAAACTAGGAATGGGAATTTCCTTAGTTGATTGCAGATGATTTGATTATAAATTCCTTTGTGTTAGGAATTTGTGGATTATCATTATTATTATTTTTTATTTATATATACTTGAGAATAAGTATCATCTCTCTTCATTAGCTTAGAGGTGAGTTGTTATTCTCTTTCTACTCGTACATCATTTTAAGCTACCAAAAAGGTTCATATCTTTAGGATGTTGATCTAGTGTTTTCTTAAGTGGAAACTTGTTTTTGAAATATTATTTGATCTCTATTCCCTTACGTTTGTGGGATAGTGTTTCCTACTTCTTATTGAGAAAATTTGTAGGATTGGATGGATTAGTGCATCCTTGTGGTTAATATTTTCTTTGTAGTTGAAGAAGTAGGTTATGATTCTACTCTTACAATCTGGTAAGTAATGTGGATTGTGGTGTTATCTTTTACCATGTGAGGATATGTAGGAGTTTTTATTTTGAGACATTATCTCTCTACTTTCTACTTATAACTTTATAGAGTTACTATTTTATCTAAAATATAAACTTGACCACGAGGAGTAGCTAACAATAGATTTATATTAATTATAGTTGATTATAATTAGTATGTTATTATCTACCTTTGATAGACTAATATTATTTTCTTTTTAAAACATGTTGTTTTGAAGAGTAGTATGTGTACCTTTTTTCTAGGAGCAAGTAAGGTATTAGATATACAGAACATCTTGGTAAGGGTAGATATATCTTTTTATAAAACTTGTGTGCTAGTTGTGCAAGCAAGATACATGGTCTCACTTATAAGTTTGAAGGGCAATATAATCCTTTGCCTAAATATGTTATGTTAATTGTGAGATTATTTATATAATAGGCTAAGTTTCAAACTTATGATACTAGTTATGTTTAGCTAGTAGCAACTTAATACAATCTTAAGATGATTGTATGATTTTTTTATATGTATGTTAGTATATATAGAAATATTATATCATATAGTAATGTTTTTTATGATCTATTAGTATATATTTGTGTTCTTTGAGTCTTGTGCACATTTTTATTGAAGATCATCAAGTCATAGAGACCCAAGGGAAGAATGATGAATTGGGAACATATGTTCTAAGTGATAGGACAGTATCCTACTTAGCCTCACATTCAATTAGATTGTTGGTACTGAGTTGGATCCAACAGACAAACTTGTTAAATCTGAGATTTGATAGGCAAAACTTGTCAAATTCAGTCATATGGCCATACA